>OX401407.1:17269202-17391702 GCA_947846245.1 Cerastoderma edule | reverse complement strand
GATCTATTCACTCAGCTCACACCAAACTCGTTGTGTTATTATCACTGGCGCCGGATCCCATAATAATAACCTATATCTATAAATAACACATGGTACGCAACGGCGAAAATACCTGCCCCCGCATCGGCAAGAATTTCTGTAAAAATATAAAGTTTTGCACAGTGTTTGCGACGAAATTCGATTAAATATACATTTAACTCAATGTTAATTATAAAATCATCCCGGGTAATTTGTAATTCGTGCTGAAAAGGGGCTTTTACCCCTGGAAATGATCGTGTTTACCATTTATTCTTGTTTTCCATTCGAGTCGGACTTCCGGTGACCTCGAATTACCTTTTTGGAATGTTACGAGCAATCTGATTGGTTAAATATCGGCAGAAGTGCATAGCATTTATCCTAATTTTCATTGGTTTGTAGGCGTCGTGTATGCTTCTTGTATGCGAAATGTCTTTCCTGACCTACCCTTAACACATTTTGACCCTTTGTTATTAGATTTACAGCTTCGTTTTGGGTTGTTGTAAACATCTCTGAAAGCATTCATCTGTCGAATACCGTTTGATAGATTTGACAGATCGCGGGAAATATCGCGCGAAAACATTCTTTCCATAGTCCAATGAAATCGTCCGTTTCAAAAGAGCCTCGTCATGATCGATAAAACCGGAAGTTGCAAACTAATCGCAGTCAACGCTGAAAATATCGCTCGTAAAACATCGATTTTTTTTTACATATTTGCGGTTTTATTGGGAGTATGTATAATAAAAAGCAAGGTAAACATCTATTCAATCGAACTATGTCGCAAAAACTGTGCAAAAGTGATTATTATTTGAGAATTTTACGCCGAGGCGGGGCAGGTGTTTTCGCCGTTGCGTACCATGTGTTATTTATAGATATAGGTTATTATTATGGGATCCGGCGCCAGTGGTTATTATCTATTCACTCAGCTCACACCAAACTCGTTGTTTTATTATCTATTCACTCAGCTCACACCAAACTCGCTGTCTTATTATCTATTCACTCAGCTCACACCAAACTCGTTGTGTTATTATCTATTCACTCAGCTCACACCAAACTCGTTGTATTATTATCTATTCACTCAACTCACACCAAACTCGTTGTATTATTATCTATTTAATCAGCTCACACCAAACTCGTTGTATTATTATCTATACACTCAACTCACACCAAACTCGTTGTGTTATTATCTATTTAATCAGCTCACACCAAACTCGTTGTATTATTATCTATTCACTCAGCTCACACCAAACTCGTTGTATTATTATCTATTCACTGAGATCACACCAAACTCGTTGTATTGTTATCTATTTAATCAGCTCACACCAAACTCGTTGTATTATTATCTATTCACTCAGCTCACACCAAAATCGTTGTATTGTTATCTATTTAATCAGCTCACACCAAACTCGTTGTTTTATTATCTATTCACTCAGCTCACACCAAACTCGTTGTATTATTATCTATTCACTCAGCTCACACCAAACTCATTGTATTATTATTGATTCCCTCAGCTCACACCAAACTCATTGTATTATTATCTTTTCACTCAGCTCACACCAAACCGGTTGTATTATCATCTATTCACTCAGCTCACACCAAAATCGTTGTATTGTTATCTATTTAATCAGCTAACACCAAACTCGTTGTAGTATTATCTATTCACTCAGCTCACACCAAACTCGTTGTATTATTATCTATTCACTCAGCGCACACCAAAATCGTTTATTGTTATCTATTTAATCAGCTCACACCAAACTCGTTGTAGTATTATCTTTTCACTCAGCTCACACCAAACTCGTTGTGTTGTTATCTATTTAATCAGCTCACACCAAACTCGTTGTATTAGTATCTATTCACTCAGCTCACACCAAACTCGTTGTATTATTATCTATTCACTCAGCGCACACCAAACTCGTTGTATTGTTATCTATTTATTCAGCTCACACCAAACTCGTTGTATTATTATCTATTCACTCAGCGCACACCAAACTCGTTGTATTATTATCTATTCACTCAGCGCACACCAAACTCGTTGTATTGTTATCTATTTAATCAGCTCACACCAAACTCGTTGTATTATTATCTATTCACTCAGATCACACCAAACTCGTTGTATTGTTATCTATTTAATCAGCTCACACCAAACTCGTTGTTTTATTATCTATTTAATCAGCTCACACCAAACTCGTAGTTGTTATCTATTTAATCAGCTAAAACCAAACTCGAGTTATCCTGGGTAAGGTTACACAGTGAATGACTTCGTACACATCTTTCCCCAGTATAAGATTTGCGATAGTTCTTATATAAGAACAACAGCAAATGACAATTAGGAAACAATATATAAATAGTTTCTTTCAAAATTGGATGTCAGTGTGGAGATAGGAGAAACATGTCGTAAATATGACTTTCGTCACCATTGTTTCTGTCATGATCCGTCTAGGTGCGGAAAAGTGAGCATGAAAGAGGGAAAGGGCTAAAGTTTCAAATCTATGCTTAGATCAGGGTATGGACTTTTAATCTTTTCCCGTTTATAAAGATATATACTGGTCGACATTGAAAGCAGCAACAGACAACAAGAAAGAGCAATTAACATTTTATTCATAACATTTGTAATAAACAAATGTGACAACAGAAAACAATGCTCATTTTGAGAATATCATCTTTTTGTCAAACGTTCCCTATGTTCTTTTCTTACTGCATATATGGTAGAGAATGATATAATGGGATAAGGGGTTGCACTACCGTGAATGAATATTGCATAAAAGCCATAGAAACATAAATACCCCCATTACAGCAGAATGTACATATGCAGATCAGTATTTTTGAAGTTGTGTTGGTATTATCAATATTAAAACGACATTAGCTCCATACACAGTATTATTTAGTCCCGGATTGACATATAGCGGCCAATACATCAAACTTTTATTGTCTTATGTCTTTCTACCTTGTATTCATTTGAATAAACATGTTTGAAACGAATTTCAGCGAGTGAAAAGCAAACATCAACCTACTGTTTATTTAACTTAGCTTAAACGAAAGGTAAAGTACTGTGTATAACAAATGAGAAATATTTACAAAGCAGTTTGGTCATGCTGTGAGTTACTCTCGTATACCATCACTTAAATGTCATAAAATGTTTATTTCCAAAAAAACTCCCAAATACCATGTATGTCTGATGAAAGTTGGATTAATAACACTTCTGGAACATCATGCATGTCAGATATACATTTCCTAAAAAAAAAACTTTTGGTGAGCCATACGTGTCTAATACACATTCCTTAGATAAAACCTCTGGTATACCATGCATGTCTGAAACACATTACCTTGATAAAACCTCTTGTATATCATGCATGTATGATACACAATCATTAGATAAAACCTCTTGTATATCATGTATGTCTGAAACACTTTCCTTAGATAAAACCTCTTGTATATCATGTATGTCTGAAACACATTCCCTAGATAGAACCTCTTGTATATCATGTATGTCTGAAACACATTCCCTACATAGAACCTCTTGTATATCATGTATGTCTGAAACACATTCCCTACATAGAACCTCTTGTATATCATGTATGTCTGAAACACATTCCCTACATAGAACCTCTGGAATATCATGCATGTCTGATACACATTCCCTAGATACAATCTCTTGTATACCATGCATGTCTGAAACACATTACCTTGATAAAACCTCTTGTATATCATGTATGTCTGAAACACATTCCCTACATAGAACCTCTTGTATATCATGTATGTCTGAAACACTTTCCTTAGATAAAACCTCTTGTATATCATGTATGTCTGAAACACATTCCCTACATAGAACCTCTTGTATATCATGTATGTCTGAAACACATTCCCTACATAGAACCTCTTGTATATCATGTATGTCTGAAACACATTCCCTACATAGAACCTCTGGAATATCATGCATGTCTGATACACATTCCCTAGATACAATCTCTTGTATACCATGCATGTCTGAAACACATTACCTTGATAAAACCTCTTGTATATCATGTTTGTATGATACACAATCATTAGATAAAACCTCTTGTATATCATGTATGTCTGAAACACATTCCTTAGATAAAACCTCTTGTATATCATGTATGTCTGATACACATTCCTCAGATACAACCTCTGGAATACTAAGCATGTCTGATACGCATTCCATAGATGAAACCTCTGGTATACCATGCATGTCTGTTACACATATTTTAGGTATAACTTCTGGAATATCATGCATGTCTGATACACATTCCCTAGATAAAACCTCTTGTTTACCATGCATGTTTAATTCACATTTCTTAGATAAAACCTCTGGAATATTATGCATGTCTGATTCAAATTCCCTAGATTAGACCTCTTGTATACCATGCATGTCTGATACACATTCCATACAAACAACCTCTTGTATAAGATGCATGTCTAATACGTATTCCCCAGATAAAACCTCTTGTATACCATGCATGTCTGAAACACATTCCCTATATAACATTTCTTGTATAGCATGCATGTCTGATACACATTCTCTAGTTAAAACATTTTGTATACCATGCATGTCTGAAATACTTTCCCTAGATAAAACCTCTGGTATACCATGCATGTCTGATACACATTCCTTAAATAAAACCTCTGAAATATCATGTATGTTTGTAACATATTCCCTAGATAAAACCTCGTGTATACCATACATGTCTGAAATCCATTACCTACACACAACCTCTGGAATACCGTGTACGTCTGAAACACATTCCCTAGATAAAGCCTCTAGGATACCAAGCATGTCTGAAATACATTACCTACATACAACCTCTGGTATACCATACATGTCTAAAACACATTCCATAGATAAAACCTTTGGAAAATCATGCATATCTGATATACATTCCCTACATACAAAACCATGCATGTCTGATACACATTCCCTAGACAAATCCTCTTGATTATCATACATGTCTGTTACTAGATTTTACCTCTGGAATATCATGCATGTCTGATACACATTCCCTAGATTTTACCTCTGGAATACCATGCATGTCTGAAACACATTCCCTAGATTTAACCTCTGGATTATAACGCATGTCTGATACATTCCCTAGATTTTACCTCTGGAATATCATGCATGTCTGAAACTCATTCCCTAGATTTTACCTCTGGATTATCACGCATGTCTGATACATTCCCTAGATTTTACCTCTGGAATATCATGCATGTCTGATACACATTCCTTAGATAAATCATCTGGATTATCACGCATGTCTGATACATTCCCTAGATTTTACCTCTGTAATATCATGCATGTCTGATACACATTCCCTAGATAAATCATCTGGATTATCACGCATGTCTGATACATTCCCTAGATGAATCATCTGGATTATCACACGTGTCTGATACATTCCCTAGATTTTACCTCTGGAATATCATGCATGTCTGATACACATTCCTTAGATAAATCATCTGGATAATCACGCTTGTCTGATACATTCCCTAGATTTTACCTCTGTAATATCATGCATGTCTGATACACATTCCCTAGATAAATCATCTGGATTATCACACATGTCTGATACATTCCCTAGATTTTACCTCTGTAATATCACACATGTCTGATACATTTCCTAGATTTTACCTCTGGAATATCATGCATGTCTGAAACACATTCCCTAGATTTTACCTCTGGATTATAACGCATGTCTGATACATTCCCTAGATTTTACCTCTTGAATATCATGCATGTCTGATACACATTCCCTAGATAAATCATCTGGATTATCACACATGTCTGATACATTCCCTAGATTTTACCTCTGGAATATCATGCATGTCTGATACACATTCCCTAGATAAATCATCTGGATTATCACGCATGTCTGATACATTCCCTAGATGAATCATCTGGATTATCACACATGTCTGATATATTCCCTAGATTTTACCTCTGGAATATCATGCATGTCTGATACACATTCCCTAGATAAATCATCTGGATTATCACGCATGTCTGATACATTCCCTAGATGAATCATCTGAATTATCATGCATGTCTGATACATTCCCTAGATAAATCATCTGGATTATCACATGTGTCTGATACATTCCCTAGATTTTACCTCTGTAATATCATGCATGTCTGATACACATTCCCTAGATAAATCATCTGGATTATCACGCATGTCTGATACATTCCCTAAATTTTACCTCTGGAATATCATGCATGTCTGATACACATTCCTTAGATAAATCATCTGGATTATCACGCATGTCTGATACATTCCCTAGATTTTACCTCTGGAATATCATGCATGTCTGATACACATTCCTTAGATAAATCATCTGGATTATCACGCATGTCTGCTACATTCCCTAGATTTTACCTCTGGAATATCATGCATGTCTGATACACCTTCCCTAGATAAATCATCTGGATTATCACACATGTCCGATACATTCCCTAGATTTTACCTCTGGAATATCATGCATGTCTGATACACATTCCTTAGATAAGTCATCTGGATTATCACACATGTCTGATACATTCCCAAGATTTTACCTCTGGAATATCATGCATGTCTGATACACATTCCCTAGATAAATCATCTGGATTATCACACATGTCTGACACATTCCCTAGATTTTACCTCTGGAATATCATGCATGTCTGATACACATTCCTTAGATAAATCATCTGGATTATCACACATGTCTGATACATTCCCTAGAATTTACTTCTGAATTATCATGCATGTCTGATACACATTCCCGAATTTAAACACCTGGAATAGCACTCATGCAGATACACATTCCCTAGATGAAACCTTTGTACCTTTTTTTCTACCATTTATACAGCACATTAACTAATCACAGTAGATCTGTATCCATCCGTTAGTAGAAGAATTACGCGACAGAAGTGCCCTTGTCAATGTCCTGATCACCCATTTTAGATGCTACTCGATATTTAACAATAGTGACCAACACACACTAAGTCATAGAACGGGTGTTTGAACATTATTGACGACGATTGTACATCAACAACAATGCTTAAGAACAATGGGAAAAGTCAGAATTTAAATGATGTTTTGTCGTTTATGTCTCGAAAAGTTCTTTTTTGTCACAATCGTTTTGCATTGAATATGATACGTGTTCCGTAAACTACATGTAAATGAAGAAATGGTTGCGATTAAATTCGGAGCTATTCTTCTAACACGGCCCGAGGCACCAATGGGCATGTAGACATGATGGTTCCCTGTGAAGTCGAGATGAACCTGCAGTTTTATAGCTTTACACCGGGAAACAGCAATCTACAAAACCATTAACGCATAGGATCCGGGTCACACAGAAACATGAACTTTCGGCAGTGGGTTATCACAAGCCACCCTTCCTTCTTCCTGTTGGTGTTATTTCGTTAATTCCGCAGTCGTGTTTACGTGGAGAAGGCGGTACGGGTTGTTTCTGTTAAGATGTTATGAAGTGAACCTCCAGACCCTTGACAAATCCCGACTTTATCCTGTGACAATTGGTTTCTGTTGACGTGTTGGATGGTATCTCAAAATAACATCTCAATTTTATTAACATGAATCTGGAATAGCATACGGTACAGTTAAGTTTGACACTAGTTTTATCTCAAGTTTGTCAAATGATATACTTTTCTTCTGTAAGAAGTCCCTCTCTCGACATTTTGTTTTAACGTAATCCGTATCAATATTCTTCTTTACTATCGAATGACTTCGCCTTCATTATTTAAATAGAATGACTCTGAAATCGCAGTTACTTATGTCAAACAACGGTTTGTTCCAATAATGAGTGCGAAGTCTCAATCATTTATTTCATCGTCCGTTTATTGTGATCATTCGGAATCCAAGTGAAAAGTGATGTCAATAGTCCAAATTAAAAGATCGAATAATGACAGTCATCCGAGGCGGGGGGTTTGAAATGCAAGTAATCAAAATCCAAAGATGAATTTATAAGATTTAATCGGATTTGTACAGTAAATAATATAGTTTGTCCGAATTTAAAGGTAGAGTTATTAAGGTTGTCAAAATTCTAAGGCTTAGTAACGCAAATGGTCATTCAAGAATATCCTTTAAACGTGAGTGTAACAAGTAGATAGAATTACCTTTTATTTTGTGCTGAAAATGACCGATCGAAATTACTTATGTATATATCAATAATGTGTTGAACTTTTCTTATGCAAAACCACCATGGATACGGCTCTTTTAATCCATTTTAATATACAAGAAAAATAACAGGATTACGTAGTTGATGTCTTTTGCGTTTGTCATATCTAAGAAAATCAAATCAAATGAACAGTTGTATATGAGAGGCTTGCGACTGCCTTTTGCGCGGGTGTGTGGGTGGGTTGTTATCATGTTTTAGCAAGAAAAGCGCTCACTTTTAGTAAAAAAGTTTTAGAATAATTGACAATCAAAATAAAGATGCTTTGAAATCCCTTTTTAAGAGTGACTGAGATGGTAACACGTTCATATGATGATTTTGATAGAGGTAAGTCGATAGGTTTTGTTGAAAATTAGCAATAAAACAGGGCAGCCACGAATTTGTGAATTTCGTAAAATATTGGAGGCCAATTCTATCGGATTTGTTTTCAATCTCTTTAACATTCGCGTTGTTGGTGATGGATAAGTGATAGTATTTTTATGTTTAGCACGTGGCTTTTCTAACCAGGTGCCCGCCACTCATTATTCGAGTGAGCATTCCTATTTTTAGAGATCACTCGAATGTAAACAATGAAGTTTTTGAGCGACATTCAAGATTTGATAATGTTAGTGGTCAGAATTCAATTGTTATTGTTGTCAGTGGTCAGAATTATACGGTTGTTGAGTACGAGAAGTCAGAGTTTAAAAGTAGGTTAAATCAGATAGCTCTTGGTGCTGCAATAGTTCTGTTATCTGATTTACTAATTCGTTATTTGATATACATGCACGTCACAACAGCAACCTAGCAAAGGGAACTGATCACATAGTATTTGAAGACCCTGGCTAAACGTTAATCTGCATGATATATTTCGTATCACGATGTCTTAAGAGAGTCGTAATGTGTACTTGTATTTTTCTTCAGCATCAAAAACGAGGTCTTTGAACATTTGGAATAAAACACCCATTTATCAAAAAGGACAATGTACATTGTGCATTAATATTCTTCCGTACATTATCATTGCAAATCGATTTAAGTAAGTACGATATGATTCAGCTAGGTTCTCTCACCCGGGATATTGATACTATATAGTGCTGGTACAACTTAAGCGGGCCACTTGTATTGCTTTTTCCACAAGTGGAACAGCAATAAAGCGGGAACCGTAACACCCCACAACGCTGTATCCCAACCATGATATCAAGGTAGATGGGGCGGTTTCGGTTTTTGAACGACATCGTTGGTTATGCCTAGAAGCTGTCTATATGTATAAATGATTGATTGCGAACTGAAGTGCGTTCACGTATCCTTCATCCCCCATCCATCACGAACGGCCCTCTCATAAATACTCTTCATTTACATGATAAGGAGACATCGTATTAACATTTTCCTCCGCGCCATCCGAACCCAGTGTACACATACTATTACAAACTATCCAAGTATTATAATCTTAACATTGCATTCAGCAATTGTTAACAAAGATGTAAATACAAACTTGGATTTACCAAAGTTAATTATTTTAAAACGTTTTTTAATTCCTAATTTACTGAACATGATGTACGTATTGTTTGACGGACATTCTCTCACTTTGTCGTGCAATTCCAGAGTGAAGGTACAATTATAGAATCATGGAAGACATCTTAACATGCGAACCATATATCTTGTCCTATCGAACAAAGCATGGATTGGCATGGGACTATTGAAATTAGAATGCATCACTTCTTGACATTTTTTCAATAAAAACAACTCTCATTTCTCGCTGAATATATGTACTCAGCGGTCCACAATCAGGGTCAAGCTTTACCAACAAACAAGGCTGCATCTTTATTTATGTATTGAATGAGAGTGTGTTGTATCGCTAATGCTAAACTCTCATAGCTGTTGAAAATGAAGCGTTTTACTAACTAACTAATACAGAAAAACTGTTCTGACATGAATTAGTATGGGGTAACAGATCCTCACCATGGCACTATGAGGACATAAAGCGCTGTTGTAATAAACAGGGAAATGGCTGAATACTCTTTTGTAGTTATCTTAATAGCGCCGATAGTTTGGAGAGATATGACAAGTTATTCATCGCTTTTTATCAAACCATAACCTTTTTAGCAATAATGAAGTCGGGGCGTGTAGAAATGTATTTGTGAAGTCCTTGGACCTATCTCACCAAGATTGGTAAATTAACGCTTTAGTCTACGCAATTATCATAAGTCTCGAATTTGAACCCACGCGGAGAGGGGCCTTCTGATTTCAAGTTCTGTACTCTAACCACTAGGCCACGGAGGCCCCCTTCAGTGGTTTCACAAAATTGACTAGTTTTAGAAATTAAGCATAAGTAGTTCTGCTTTCCTTTTAAGAAGGGTGCATCCGTATCTGGCTTTGTTTTTATTGTTCATCGTCCGTCATAATGTAACAGTCATAAGAAATATTTACATTTACATTGTAAACAGATAACTTGACAAGTATGATAGAAGTAACTACGTATAAGGATATACTGGCGAAAAATGTAAAAACGTTCAAAAGAATATGATATTGTAATTTATATTACATTAGGAAACGAGGAAATTATCGAGAGCTTATGTTGAAACAACATTAACATTAAACGCTTTTATTTAATATACTTTAAAGAATGAAAGGAATGGTAGTAAGACAGCCTTTGTTTTTAGATCGGTCGACTCGAGTATTTGTTTTGAGCATGTAATGAGTAAATAGAAAAAACTCAAATCCCAATTCCTCTACAACCAATATATTCCCAGTACAGTTGTAGAGCTATCTTTACGGTCCTAGCTGGCTAACACTGTACGCTGATGAAATGTCGAACCATTACGCAATGGATCTGCACGTTCCAGAGATGCACCAACTTGGTGTAAACAAATACAGTCAATTTTGTTTTAATCAACCCGTATTAGATATTACATGAACGATTATTTTTGAATGAACGTCACCCGTATTATGCCGTTAGATGTTTTTCGCAAAACATTATTGTCTCCGTTTACTCATAAACGATTTAATGTACTACGTACGGTAGGTGTAGAATACCCTGTATTGTGGCTATGCTAGGTTTTCTAATGACGTGTAAAATTATACAAAATGAGCAAGACGATAAAGATCGGCCAACGAAATATGAACCTTATTGCCATAGTCGACGGGTTTGTTTATTATTAAAATGACAATGTTAAAGAGAAAGTGAGAAATCGGCACGATAATTTTACCCCTATCCGTAAGCTAAGACACCACCTAGCCCTGAGTACACTATGTATGGCTTACATGTATAACTGGATCTGAATTGTCAGTATAACCCTTTCTGGTTTAATGGGGCTCGTTTAAAGTAAAACTCTAAGGAAATAATATATTTACTGCAATAATGTCAGATATGTTTGTTTTTTGTATGTGAAATCAAGGAGTCAACAGTGAGTCGTCTCAAATTCTGGCTTCTAGTCCATCATTAAATTACTCGTCATAATCTAATAATCCATTTTCGTGCAATATTTCGTCATAACTCAAATTCCCATTCCTCACATGATAACTCGTTTTTATATTATAATCAATTTATCAGGCAAAATCTCGTCATTACTCAAATTCCCATTCCTCACACGATGACTCGGCATACTATTATAATCCTTTTCACACGCAATATCTCGTTATAACTCATTTACCCATTCCTCACACGATAACTCTAAATAATTCAATTATCCATTTTTCATACAACATCTCGTTATAACTCATTTACCCATTCCTCACACGATAACTCGTCATTATTTGACAATCCATTTCTCATACAACATCTCGTCATAACTCATTTACCCATTCCTCACACAATAACTCGTTATAATTTAATAGTCCTTTTCTAAATCAATATCTCGTTATAACTCATTAACCCATTCCTCACACGATAACTCGTCATAATATTATAATCCATTTCTAAATCAATATCTCGTTATAACTCTTTTACCCATTCCACACTCGATAACTCGTCGTAATTTAATTATCCATCTCCCAAACGATAACTCCTCAAAATTCATTTAACCCATTCCTCACACGATAACTCGTCATAATTTAAGTATCCATTCTCACGCATCATCAGTAGCTATCATATAGTCACAAATACAGCGATATAATAGCATTGACACACGTTGTTTGCCTCTGGGAACAGTAGGACACAATTTCGGAAAATCAGATATTGTTTGACCACGACAACCTGATTTTCTGTAAAATGACTTTAACACAACAAACAATCACGATTTGAAACTATAACAAAATCGGAAGATTAAAGATTCTGAGAGACTACGATGGCATTGATTGCCGAAACGTCAAAGCTGTTGTGCCATTGTCTTTTTGAATAGTGTTTGATTAATAACGAAATATGGGGGGAAAAATAAATTGCATGTCTCCTATACTTTAAAACTTTTTCAAACTAATTGAAAAACAACCGTTCGGACAAGTCCCCTATTCCGTTAACATATAGTTTCCTTTTTGATTTTAAACTGCAATCGGAACTTCTCGGTAATTCCGTGAGATGAGAAATACACCTCGGAAATAAGTGTAGGGTTACAATATTGTGGGTAAATCGTCCTGGCTTATAAGCGTCCATGTTAAGTAGTTCACTGAATATGTAAGTGTTGAGCTTCATTTTAAATAATATTTTATCGGTAACTCATACATGATAGTGACATTAAAAGTTGTGATATCTCTAGTTGTTTCCTTCATTAAAATAAATGACTTAATATTTCAAACTATAGAACTTTATTTGGAAATGAAATTACAATGACGTAAGTCTCTCGAGAAACAATATGGCGGCATCCCTTTTATCTCATAGGAATTTTCATTGGAGAAACACGATGATTTCAGATTGTTAAAACTGGTGTACTTGCGTAATGGTATACAGCGACAAACCATATTAAATGATTGAGAAGACAGCACGGTGTCGTGAAACTCACCCTCCAGGTTATGGCAGTAAGGGTTTAACCTATAAATACTGGTTTGAACCTTCCCGTCAACTTTAGCAGGTATTTCCTGTTGGAGATCGTACTGACATACCACTATAACAAAAAAGGAGCATTGTTGATCAAATAACTCGTTTTGTATCGGGTAAATTATACACATACTGCTCAAGAAGACTATGGAAACTTTAATGTCAGAGGAGAAAACTGATCATGAGTTATATATCTTCTTTATTCCTACTCCAAAAGTCCATGAAAAATAAATATACTGCTCAATATTTGCTGTTTTCATTTACTGTGTTCGATTTGAAGAACATGCAACTTCGCATAATGTGGAAATAGGTTAATTATAGTTCCTTCTATTCAAACGATATACAGGATTTTCAAAGTAAACAAAATGATCGAACACAAAATTCCATGACAAAGCGATTCATTAAGCTCAATTCCGTGTTTTATACTTATTTAGTTTGATGCACCTTCTTCAACAGACTTCAAAAAGTACATATACAAATAGACCTCTCCGACTGCATAGCTGACACATTGAACTCTTATTAAACTCACGCAATTTGCCACAGCTTCAGCAAACAATTTAATGAACCTGTTTTCCCGTTTGCATGTACGGTTCATGCCGAAATATCGTAAAGAAAATAAAGATTAACAATTTATTCGATGTTGGGTTCAACTTGGATCAGCCCGAAAACGATTCATGAACATGTTTCATTTCCCTGTATAAGATCACTTAGGTGATCGTGTACCGTCATTGCCTGTTAATGGGCCGCCTGTTTCCTATCCGTATTATCCAAAACAACCATTTATACAATCCTGTATTAGGCGCCCCTGCCAATGTGAGAGAAACATGGTATCGGGGTGCTTGTCATGTAGAAAGGTCAGTTAAGCGCTTTTTGTGTGTCTTGCCCACTGTTTATAATAGCTGCGTAACCATTGCTTAAGGGTATTCCTTAACCAAAACCAAATAGCAAATTATTTGACTCTCCCAAATTGAAAATGTTTCCAGACGACATTTCAAGATTGGATGAAATTGGAAAATAATCTTTTGATAGGGTGGAACCCATTATGGGAAAAGGAGAAATTGCTCGTCATTAGAAATATCTCCTTTTCCCACAATGTATTCCAGAGTCATCTCCAACAAAATGGTCAAATGTCGTTATTGTTTTGTAATGGGCTAATACAAGGATTACTTTAAAAAACGATGATTAATGAAGACATGAAAAAATGTTTTATTCATATTCCATTTCCAAATGTTTGTAAGTTTTACATCTTGCATTATGCAATAATTTTTCCGATAAAGCTGTTATGGCAATTGAAATCACCGTTTGCTTTCCAAGCTTTGATTCACTCTATGTTTAAAGACGGTTTGGATTTAATTTGGGAATTTGTATGAATTATTGATGAACATCAGATAACATTCGTGTAAAACAATATTTGATTTGTCTTTCATTTTTGTGAGCAAAACTAAAAAAAAGAGAAAATGCTCATCGTGAGCATTTCTTTCTTTTGACAAAACTGTTTCAGGAGCTTTGCAGAAGCAAGTCGTTAGGGATGTTTGGATAATGCGAAAAAACAATCCCGTATAGCTAGCCTGGTGTGTGAAGCAACACTCTTGTTTCCACCAAGGAATGTTTTATTATATGTTGCCCAATATTTCAGTGCGTACATGGGTTCTGGCTACATGTTTTGTGTGTAAGTACGTTCAAGTGAAATGTTTTACTCGATATAATGTACTTGATCCACCGAGTCCGGCTGGTATGTATTCCGATTTAACTATGGTCCGCTACACCAGAAAACAACACGACTACCGTGCAGATTTTTAAAAGACTGTGTATTATATGTTTTACATTCGTTATCAATTTTGGCTTTACAAGAGTACTATCCTTTAAAATAATTGCTAATTCGGCAATGATATAAGTAAACAATTTAACTATTGTTGTCAGAACTGAAGAGAAACTAGTCTTTCATAAATATTCCCGCCATTGTCGAAACTTCCGTACTTTATTTGCATGACTAATGAAACCTATGGTTTGGCATTTTAGAACGTTGCGGTTAAATTATTAAACAGAATCATTATGCCTCGTGGTTGTGACCAAGTAGACATTTCCTTCTGCAGAAGCTGACACATACTTAAAACCCTTACAGCGTATACACACATTTTGACTCACATGGTTTAAAAAGATTAAATAAATCACTGTAACAAAAGGAGAAACTATTTACCGATTTCCCGTTTTTGTATTATTTTGTATAGTTTCTATTCTATACCACGTTATAATTATCCATCTTCATTGTTAGAAAACTAAATGATAGGGATGTGGGATGAAAAAGAATGATGTATAACTACCGAAAAACTGCGTCAATCTGCGATGGTATTAAATGGTATTCAATGCTTTAACTAGGGACTCGTTGCATCAGCACCGGCAACAAACACGGCATATCACAAAGAAAAATCGACATACATGTACGGCCATACTTGTTTTATGCGACCACAGTTAACGAAACAAAGTAACGAACAGTAGGGGCTGTAGAGAGAAATGTACGGTTGTCTAAATACAGGGTCGCATAGAGAACTTTACACGTATTTTTTCGAACAATGTTAAGCGAATGCTATTTTTGGTGCTGAGGTGTAGTGGTTATAATAATGAAATTATCGGTTATAATAATGAAATTATCCAAATGAACAAGGGCGTCTGGATACCAGCATACGAAATAGGTCGGCTCTCTGATCAAACAGCACTAGTGATGCGTGTTATAATGCAATCCCAAGGTAATCTATCTACTAACTGGTTCATCAAAGCACTGTGGTGCGCTAAACTCTGTTTCCTCTTTATAAATCTTTTACTTAACGACGACATCGGGGTTTATCATTAATCACAAAACGAACCCTCTGAGATGTTTTTCATTAAGTGAGGGAAGAGGCCAAACACTTGATGTTGGAATGAGCTATACGCAGGACATTTAAATACTGTCTAAAAACAAATACGGAAGGAATACGAATCGAAGTCTGATATATATACAACTGAAATAAGTGTTTATGTGTGCGGTAAGGTATATGCCCTGCCATCTCTCGCGGGAAGAATATCCAATTAAGGTTAGCTGGTAACGGGCTCGTTTCCCTCCTTGATAGACTTGCACGTGTCAGTTTAAAAAAGAAATCGATACCATCATCGCACTTTACCGATGATGCGCGAGACATCGATTCAAGATCCAAGGCTTGATTCCTTTCTTTCATGAAGTCAATTGGCGAGGTTTCGAGTAAGCTTACCTTCGCTAGGATTCTGATTATTGTACATTTCGTCAGTAATCTTTCTGTTACATGCTCTACCTGGCATGTGCTTCATGATCTCATTTTAAGGAAGTCCTAGCCTGATGAATTTCACTCAATTGGTACGACCCAACTTAGGTGTTCACGAAGCCTTTTCCTCAAATTTGTGGAATTCAGCCGATTATGTTTTTGTGTAATACTTTGTAATGCCAGAATAAATGTGTGTCGACTTTAAAGCCAGATAAGTCAAAGACAGTAAGAACATCATACATATGGACAGCTTATCTATGGACCTTTTTCTATTCATGATGTGGGAACTGGGCATCATGATGTGGGAAAAGGGCATCATATCATAACTGAAATTAATTTTGACGGGATGTTAAGACCTCGAAAAAGATTGAGGTTAATGGTGTATTGTGAACATGTGGCCTGTAAGTCTAAATAAGCGTTTTTAGATACTAGGGGCATATGATAAGTGCTTATAATATTTTAACAAGGCCGGTGACTCTGTATTTTGTTACCATTATTCACTTAGTTGTAAGGTGTTTTCCTTGCTTGCAACTCATGAAGAAACTCTATCATTTGGGCAAAATCCACGAAACAGCCGTATACATGTACCAGACACACTGGAGGGGCCACGTGTCGAGCATTATGTCACTCCATTAAAAGATGCCAGCGATTAATAAACGAAAGTTTGCTACGTTACCTAAATTAACGAAAGTTTGCTACGTTACCTAAATTATACATTGGGTGCTTATCGTGTGTTATAATTTGCATGTCGTGTTGTCAAATTTGTCCGACACAGATCCTATAAGGAAAGTTTCTATGTATATACTGTGTGGTAGCCAATAACGAAGGACGCTCTTGTTAATCGTTGCAAGCAGTTAATGGAAATGTCATCGTCACGCACAACATTGATTCTCTAATGAAATATTAATTGATATGCCACCAGGCTACATGTGTGAGTTTTATCGACTATCGTTCATGAAAATTAACTTTTCTTCTTATTAAAGCAACCATTTACATGACGCAAATCTATTTCAACAGACTCTAGCCGGTTAAGCATGGCCGAATAAGTCTTCTTATTTGTAAGCACGTTTTACTCGTTTTACTGTACACCAGTACATATTGCCTCCGGGGTATTTCCGATGACTAGGGGTTAACGGTGGATCAGTTATACTCATCACGAGAAACTTTATGTGGGCTTAGCACAACAAACGTCCCAAACAGCTGTTTCATGTTTAATCTTTATTGATTTTTACATCGTACCGACATTATTACACTTATTTTGTGATCTATTTTTTGCTAGATGATACAATACTTAATTTTCAAAAAAAAAAGCATTGTGTTAATTTGGGAAGAAACGGTAAACGTGTCGGGAGACAAACCCAGATGTACTCGTAGCTAACTTTGCACCCTCAGCGAGAAATGGTAAGCGTGTCGGGAGACAAACCCAGATGTACCTGTAGCTTACTTTGCCTCCTCAGCGAGAAATGGTAAACGTGTCGGGAGACAAACCCAGATGTACCTGTAGCTAACTTTGCGCCCTCAGCAAGAAACGGTAAACGTGTCGGGAGACAAACACAGATGTGTCTGTAGCTAACTTTGCGCCCTCAGCGAGAAATAGTAAACGTGTCGGGAAACAAATCCTGATGTGCCCGTAGATAACTTTGCGCCCTCAGAGAGAAATGGTAAACGTGTCTAGAGACAAACCAATATGTGCCTGTATCTAACTTTGCGCCCTCAGAGAGAAATGGTAAACGTATCGGGAAAACAACCATGTTGTGTCCGTAGATAACTTTCCGCCCTAAGCGAGAAATGGTTGACGTGTCGGGAGAAAAACCCGGATGTACCCAAAGCTAGCTTTCCGTCCTCGGTGAGAAATGGTAAACGAGTCGGGAGACAAACCCAGATGTACCCGTAGCTAACTTTGCGCCCTCAGCGAGAAACGGTAAAAGTGTCGGGAGACAAACCCTGATGTGTCCGTAGATAACTTTGCGCCCTCATCGAGAAATGTTCTTTAATTTCTAAATGGTTACCCTTGAAACTCGACCACATACAATAGTTCAGCCGATGTACAATTTGAGCAAGATTTCACACGTCACAAACAATAACTCATTTAAAACGTAAAATTGAAACTGATTTTGGTCTCGTCTTCAAATTTAGATATTTGGTGACTTCATGAAAGAAAGGAATCAAGTGTATCTTGAATTGGTCACTGGAGCATCATCGGTAAAGTGTGATGATTGATTCGATTTCACCCTTTAACTATTTATAATGTGGTCAGGAAAAGTCAAGAATAAGTTGAGCCTTGGGTTTCCAATATCGAAACATAATGTAGGGAATACTATTTGTTTCTATGTAATGTATACAAGTATATAGGGAGAAGAACTATGTTTGTATTAACGAATTGAAATAATCGCCCAATTATATTCATCTATGAAAGGTCTATCGCCCAATTATATTCACTTCTAATTTCTGGTCGATTCTATGCATTTGAAGTCGGTTCATGAAAGGTGTTTGAATTCTGAATTATATTGCTGGGTTTTGCATGCTATTCGACTAGGCATGTCTTGTTTACAAGCTCAAAGAGTCCTACATTTAAAATATAATCGAATGTTTACACCGACAATTCAGCGACTCATAAAGTTCTTAATGCACATTGGATGTTGTTCTTACTGTCTTTATCTGATCTGACTTTAAAGTCGATCAATATTTACTGTGACATTATTAAGTATTACAAAAAATCATCATCCATTGTTCACTTTAACAATATGCTTGGGATATTACTTCCTTTAACCATCATCCATTTGATAAGGGTGAGCATGTGAAATTGATATATAACAGTCAACACGTATACTCATTGTTCATGCTGGTTGCAAAGGCCTCCGATAATCATTCGGATATCTTTGCCTTCTTCACAGGCCATTCAAAGTCCAAAATAAGGTAGAACCATTACAAATGTTCTTAATCCACTTTTAGCAAGTTCAGCTTTTTCATGTTGATCAGGATCTCCCATAGGGAATTTACAGACTCGCTTTGTCGTCATTACGGAAAAAGGTTTGCTGACATTGACGATCTGAAGTAAATTTTATCCACATGCGTATATGAAATATTCATCAAATATCTTAAAAAGAGAAAAAGGCGAGATCTATATTCGGGTTTCCAATAACACAAGCGAGTGCCGGCACGGACCGATGCGACGTGAGGGGGTGTTGTCGTGATACATTGATGGTGATAGTCCCGTAACTTTTGGCCCTTCTTTATTCTATATAGAAATAGCCATTTTTACCTCTTCATAGTACCTTCTACGACAAATTTCAGATAATATCCTCTTTTTCTCACTAATCAACTTTCCCTGAGCAGTCAAATGCTTGCTAAGTAACAGGGCGATTAACAGATTTCCTATCGGCCATCCTCTAGATTCGCAACTAATAATGAGGAGGTTAGCAAAGTGCATTCGCATTATTGTTTCACGCACAGGACAAGTACTTCTGGAGAAAAAAATACCAAAGGTCTAAAACCATGGCCAATAACCAAAAAAGATCAAAGTCCATTGAAAAGGCCCGTCTTGTATCCTATAAGCATATATTTAACACACAACTTATCTAACAATTCTTTACGATCTACTAATTACCGTACGACGACCGACGACCTCCGGATGCAATTCTTGACCAGTCTCGCACCTGATTGGGTCTCAAGGTTTGTTTTAGTAAATCACTAAAGCCATGGTGTGTGATTACACGTCTACATCTTTCTCTTCTCTTTCTCCTTTATAAGTTTCGATTGGCGTGTTTTGTTAATTCTTTTTTTATAATCGATCCTAACCTGCGGATCAGAATCTGAAGAAAAAGTATGAAAATCTCAACGGAGGTAAACGCTAAGGTTGATGACATCCCTAAATTGAGATAATTCTTTTAACACAGCGTTATGTATTAAAGGCAATACCACAGTAGTGCTAAGATCTCTTTAAGTCTCATTGTAAATTAGTGAATGACATATCGAGTATCATATGTTGTTTTCGCACATAATGCATGTACAAGCCAGGATGTCATACTGGTTGTAATGTTGATGGTACCTAGCTAAGTGCTATGGAAAGTCATTTGGTGGTTGACTAGTTGGTCAAGTGGTTTTGTGTGGCACCGAGACCAATGTCCCAGGGAAGTATGGTCCCCAGCTAAATGTTACAGGAAATCTTTGGTACTAAGCTCTACATTACAGGTAACCCTACACTAGCGGGGAACCTTCCATAGGGGAATACCAGGTGACCAAGTATCATCCTTTACAATTAAAGTTAATATAATCAACTCGATAACTAATAACCCTACATTGACTCCGATTTGTTCACAAACGGGATAAGCTATTGGAAACCCCTCTCTTTTATCAAAATGTAATCCTTCTACCATAAATATAATCACAGATTATATCATAATTTCTTTATACCCTGCAATTACCGTCATCACTTACTTTTTATCTAGACCAGTCCCAACATCTAAAATGAAGTATCGGGGTACTCGACCTAAAGGCTAAACCTATCTCTTGTGAGACAGCTTCGTTCTCTTTTCCCACCAAACACAAACGCATCTAGTATGTAATTGTAATCAGCGTACTCTTTAAGTCTAGGGTAATGATGCTTCAACAAAGACGTGTGTTGTTTGTATTTGATTGCTTGTGCACCTGTTACTTACCATACTCGAATTTATGAGTATGATGTTTTATATACAAGATTCGCGTCAGTTTGTTTTGTTTTGTTTACTTAAATTGGGTTTCAACAACGCGTCAACAATGCCTTAGCCAGTTTTGTTTTAATAGACCATGGGTTAACAAGCTCGCCAATTATTCAGAAAGCCCAAATAAAAGCTTCCAGACTGACTTACTGTCTGTATTTAGATATCAAACAAACACAAAGACGCGAACAGCACATGAGTCCTAGCTGTGAATTTTCATCATATTTTAAACGCATACCTATTGTTTATTTATAAAACCAAACTAACCTGTTCGACTCAATGTCAATTCGACTTTATGTAACCATTGACATAAAGTGACGAATCTCTGTGGGACCCTTGTGCGTAAACGATGAGAGGCATCAGTATCTGCATTGACTGTCCTGCTTTAGCCAGCTTATGAATAAACTTTCGAGAACATCATGGTTTTCTAGGTTAAACATGTTTTTGATTTGTATCAATCACCTACACGGCAGATTGGAAACATAGGTGAAGTTACCTCTCCAATTTCACGAAGTAAAAATCATCTACCATTCATGACACATGCAATAAAAGACGACACACGAAAGAATTCATAAAAGAACAAGTAGTACGGTATTCACATTTATTGTGGCATCGTCATATAGAAGCACAAAAATCATTACGGCAAAAAGAATTCTAGATGTGATAAAAGTGTTTTACAAGTTATGTTAGGTTCTCATCTACTGTACATCGATTAATGAAATTGCCAAAATACTTTTGTACTACTGTAAAATAAACAGCATAAATTTACATAACAAAATATGAACCGACATCATTATATGAGGTAGGTTTGAAAGCCCGTAAGTTAACATTACACTCTAAAATTAAAACATAACAAAACACATATTGATTCTAACTCACTACTCCATCAACATGTCATGCATTTGATTAACTCAAATTTAAATCGGATAGACTACAGTATGTTGTATTTGAAATGCGAATTGTACGATAACATTGAGTAAAAATTCCTTTGTTAAAATTTATATTTTTTCATTGCAACGTTTTCAAAATGAAAGGAATGTGTCAATATAAACGATTAATCGTGGAGTAATGAATTAGTCTCGTAACATTTCGAGCGTGTAACTACTCAAGAAGTTAATGGAGGTGCCCGCATGAGTTACATGTATGTACACCTCTAGAAACCTGATCAACGATCGTTCCTCCGAATAACTGCGGACAGAACCATAAGTAATTACGTCCTGAAGTTACACAGTCCACGACTAGTCCCTAACAGTCACCACAGGAAGTGCACGTTAAGTATCACACCGAAACTGCCCTACCTCCTTCAGTATAATGAACGGGTCACAGTATTTCGGGGTTTAATCTAGTATTGAACGAGTAGGCTGCCTAATCCGTGACTTCGCATTTAGACAATAATCCATTCCTATATGTGACAATACATGGTCCAAGTTGAAAGCAACAGTCAATAGCATCAAATAAATTGACAATTTAACATGTTTTTGTGATATTTAATAAAATTGTTATGAAAAAGGGATAAATTGCTCTTTAATGGCAACTCCAATTAGGTTTCGCGAAGAAAGGGACTTATTGGCTTAATAGATCTTGAACAAAAGTAGTAAATAACAAAGTCAAAATGATATAAAGTCCGTTACATCAGATAAACATATAGCTTAGAATATACGAGCATATACAATGTTAATATGATATCAACCATTTACCCCATATGAATTCAGCTAAACACACTCAAATGGCAATGACAATACGATATAAACATCTTCTTTCTTACAAACAAAGCTTGAAGTATAGCCGACAGTTGACCTTAAACCCTTTATGTCAAAAGGAGACACACAAACTTCCCTTTATCACAATGCTTCTCTTCGTTTACACAATGGTTATATATTTTGATTATTATTTAAACTCTCTAGTTAACCTCTTTTTTAGTCTTCTAATAAAACCAGTTACATAATTTTGAGTGAGGAATGTGGATAGAAAACCGTCTATGTTATCTGGTAGGCTATCGATGTGGCAAACATCCGGACGTACCTTTCCACCACAATCGTATAGAGACCGAACACCGGGAGCTACGAGTGGTGGGATTTCAATCTACAATCCTTAACATTTTTCTTTAAACAAAGCTCGTCAACCGCAAATTACCTCAGTTGCTTTTAGTATTTCAACTGTTGAACAGACTATTACAATACCCAAATAATTCAAATATGGGAATAACTTTAATCATTAGATGTTTGAATCCAAACTATTTATATATAAATGTCAGCAAGTAGTGCAATCAAAGCTCAGACACAACCTTTTCGAAAGGTTGCGTCTGATCTTTGACTGCACTACTACATCATCGTATTAAGTTGTATTTCTTTCGAAAAAAAAACGAGTTAAATCGATGCCCATCCAAATACAACCGTTGTTACTTAATAACACATTATCATGCATATATCAGACGAGTCTATTGTCGAGCCTAGTGCACGGATAGGGCCTTTCATGAGATCAAAGACTACTCCCCTATTATCAACGGATACCCAATTGTATGCGTTGGGAGAAATCACCCCATACCACCGCTCGATCGTCCGACTTTATTTTCTCAAAACTCGAAATTAGATAAATTCGTCACGGCAAAAATGCAACATGTATGACGGAATAAGCTTAAACACATACGATTTGGTATTTGGTGAGAAACTCTAAAACGTTTAGCTATGTGCGTGTGCATACTTTGCGGCATTCCCCTTCTTTAAATATTCACCATTAAAGAATATGTTTCGAAAAAAACTTATATTACGTTTTAAGTACTGCGATGAGCAGCGAGATGTCGGAATAACGGGCTGGTGTGTAAGTCATTCCCTCATACATCTCTGTGGTGTGACGAACTTATCCATTTAGAAAGCAATGAGAAAAGGCATAAAAATATGGAAATATCATCTTTTCAAAACTGGCAGAAACTATTGTGACAAAAGAAGATATTGATCATCAATAGCAATTTCGTCTTTGGTCAACATTGTTTCCCAATAGATCTACTGTATTTGCAATTCCCCTCTTTACGCGCAATACAATCCCTTGTGAATATAAGTCAAACATGTTAAGTTGGCATACTACAGGCAGAATTGCTCACCATCTGCCAGCAGTATCAATGTATTACATTTAACCAAAACATCTAACAGAGCAATTACCATCATCTTTTTAAAGGAGATGATCATCCTAAAATCTACTTAAAGACCTATAATGAAGATGAGCCTCTGCGAGATAATGAATGCATCTAAATGAAAGCATGTATAATACAATATATAACCACATGACGTGGAAACAATATTAACCTCTTAGAGATTTTCGGTGGATCTATATGAAAACATGTATGTGCATACCTTTACTACTTCACTGCGAAGTATACTTTATACATGTAATTGTAAACAGTACCTCTATAAATCACCATAAAAATTCATCACATGATGCCTTATCAAGAATAGCATCTATGACAGTATCAGTGTGTGTGTGGGTGGGTGTGTGGGGGTGCGTGTGTGGGTGTGGGTGGGGGTGTGTGTGTGTGTGTGTGTGTGTGTGTGTATATATATATGAAAACAGTTGCTCTACCAATAAAACGAGTAAACATACATTTTACATGCAGTCGAAATCATCATATATAAGAGAGTATCATCATTTTAAATCAATCATCACCTAACTCGTCAACGTCCTTTCTTAGATATAAATTATGTTTACAGGCCACATGTCTACTGTTTTCAAAGGATTATACTCTTAAAGAGGATGGGAATACAAGCGCTCTAAGGAACGGAGAATGCTTTTCCAATTATGCCTTTAGATCTCTTAATTAATGTTGAGCGAGTACTCTAAAGCCCGGGATCAGTCGAGTGGGGGAATAAAGTCGAGTCCATTAACGGGATGTACATGGTATCCTATCACCAAATCCTATCCGATGGGGTTTTGTGACTAGTCCAAATTGAAGACACCATCAGGCAATAAAAAGAGAGAACGAAAATAAAAGTATACTTTGTCGATTATGGATAGAAACATTATAATTGACAAAAAAATGAATCTCTCAGTTTGGGCCATTCCTTTCTTTTCACAATTGTTTCTCGATGTCAAAGATTCAATGTGGTGTGTAAATTCGCATATATGTAATGTAGAATGTAAAATAGAATTTGGTGAATGCAACGAAAGTGATCGCTAAATAATTGATAATGTATGCGGGCTGAAAATAATATCGGTCGTGTTTCCTGTGGGAAATGTAGCTAAACTTTTGTGACAAAATGAAGAACTGCCATATTCCTTTTTTGCGTCACAGAGGTGTCTTGGATCATTGCTTTTTAATCTAAAGCATGTGAAAGGATAAGAGTACAAATAAATTAATAAGAGATATACGGAGTTCTATTATAATGTTCATAAAATGTTCATGAAAATTAATTTAAGAATGCTGTATACCCTGTTTAATAAACTCATTCAACATAAGTTATGTTGTACTTGAAATATAGTTGTCTTAATTCAATCATGTTTATCAACAATATAATTGTTAAAATATTTCAAATAACGAATACCGATTGGTTGCTTTAAAGATTTGTGTATCACGTGACCAGGTCAGGGGTGAAGAATCTGGCAATCTGAATTATTAAGCTGGCCAATCTGGATTATTCCTCGTTGTTTTTCACGTTTAAGTTGTGCTGATGGTTTTTTAGTGACAAATTGTTTAAACGACCAACAGTTTACCAAGTAATACAGTTTGATATAAATCAGTCTCCTTTCATGAGCCTTTAAGGGAGCGAGGGAATGAGTTCCACTAAAGTTGGTGAATGCATCTCTATTGATCTTGCGACCCAGTTTCCTGTGGGAATGAATAACATGTTATCGTAACTTTAACGATGTAGTCGCATTTAACAAGTAGCACTACATGAACAGTTTCGTGGTCCTTTATGTTTATGCAAGGTTAAACGTCGTTTCAATAAGGTTTTAGATGTACTGCGGTGTTCTATAGGGTTGAACTAGTAAAACCAGTTGACACCACTTGACTAACTTCCTTTTCTCATGGTTGGATGATACGATTTTCATTATCATCAGTTTTTGTGTATGTTTACTTATTTCTTGTTTGACATATGTACTTGTTTTTTTCTTATGAAGATCGTTTTTCGCTTTGTGGATAAGCACCTCAATATGAGGTTCATAACCTACATTTCCAGACTTCACAACAAATGCAAATGAGTATATTCAAGCGTTTACAGTAAACTTTATTTCAACATACGAATGAAAGCCAAAAACAGTAAGCTACGCTCAGATTGTCCTATCGAGACCCCCAAACCCATGAGTTATGTGTACATGGTTATATTCAGACTAGTATTGGTATATGCCAGCCTACATGAGTGACAAGCGGGTAGGTTAGATAATGACGAGGACTGTATACATGGAGAGCAAGTGTCCCCCGCGTCTTTGTTATCGTTTCGGAGATACTTCAAGTATTCGTCCATTTCCAGTCTAACACACAATAACCCAGTTTGACATAATTTACGTGATAAGAGCGGTTGCTCGGGATACACGAAAGAGCGTTCACATCATTTATCGTCATTTACCTTCTATTGGTTGGTTAGTTAGATTTGCGATTAACGTTATTTTCAGCAGTAATATTCAGCAGTAATGTACTAATTTTTTCAACAGTCTTTGGACTTATCACTTTTCCTTGCATTTCCACACTTGTACTTGTTAAGTATTTTTTATATTTTTACACGTATTCACTGCTTTCCAATAATGAAAGGAATCATGCAGAATCCGCTGTTCATCCATACGAATGGAAAGTAAGCATTTATAAGGCTTTGTGCGATAATTGAGCAAGTCATTAACAGACTAAACTACTCAAAAGACATACAAAATTACCGCAGTAAACCCTCGGTATTAACAGCATACTGAATTAAACTAGTTTGAAGGGCTTAACTTAATATGGTTTATTGGCGATCTTATAAGTTTTTATTTGTCTTATATGGAAGCAAGTCGCTTATTACCGACCCATTTATGTTTATAGATATCCATTTACTCTTATAGTAGTTTATACAAAGCCGAATTTGCATTAAAGGCCGAACACATATATGCCAACCGATGCCAATAAATGAAATTTAACTAAAATGGTTTAATGATTTACTCCTGCAAAGACTAACTAAAGATTACTCTTTTCTGGTTGCAACGGGTACTTAAGATTTTATTGGTAATACAACAAGAAAACGTTGTTGTTGTTTTTTCAAAACGAGCGGACTTATAAATTCGCTTGGTCTTTTAATACAGCATAACTGCCTGAACGATTGTTCGTTATGAATGATAACGTTTAATAAAAAGCGCTTATTAACATGCGTAACCTTCAATAATTTACGAAGCAATCAACCTCTCCGTTTGGGAGATGCATGAAACGCCTTACGGTGTTGTCAAATGGGGTTGACAATGGCGGGCAAAGCCAGTGAGGTTTATCAAAGTTTATGACACGTGACTGTTCAGGTAGTATTTCATACATCGTCAAGCTTACGACTAAAACACACCCTTAGCCAAATTTACCATTTTTGTTAAGAAATCCTATTAGTGCATTGGATGTCTTTAGAGGAAAGAACGATAATTTCGTTAAGTTGTAGAATTCATCAAATTGCTGAATGGAGCAATCAAAGTTTTCGAGTTTGGTAAGATTGTGAAATACATTTAGTCATATCAACTAGAACGCATCCATTAATAGTTATCAATGGTTTTGAACAAATACGACATAATTCCCTTGATTAAATGAAAGTATGTGAACAGCTTTCCCTTATGTACAGGGTCAGATGCAATCCGTTTACAGACTCCATTGTTAGATACAGTACAGACTCCATTGTTAGATACAGTAGTCCTGCTAACTAAGCTCGGATGAAGAGCACATGCTACTCCCTATCTATACAGTCTGTATACTCAAGAGCCGGTGTTTTGAGTGACACGTCGCTTCATACCACTCGGCGACGGGGTTCGATAAGAGCACTTATTTTAATATAGGACGAGACATCCCACAAAGTGCTCTAGGATAGATGTCACCGAAATATAGCAACCCACGTCCAAAGTGTGACGAATATACAGACGATTTCAGAGGATGTTTCGCTTGAAACAAATAGGATAAATTACGACAGTTACTACTACACCTGTCCGTTTCCTGGCGATATCATCACACGTTAACAATATCGTTTCCTTAATCCACAGACCCGACTTCAACTACCCTACTTTAAGAAGAAATTCAAGCATGCATCAGATAGTTTTAAAAGTGGAAACTATCCATGGGAACCCTTAAAAGTATCGAATTTAAATTAAGGCGAGATAACGAATGAAGAAATTTGTGTTTTGTTTGTGTTTCTTTAAAATAAATACTAATATCGGAGCTCTCAACATCTATAACATCATAAAAGAATGAATACATGAAACATCGTTAGTTCCTTTTCAAAAACGGTTAAAATTCATAGAAAAATTGTCCCAAATGTCTTAAAAAGTGTGTGAGTACCAACAACAGAATATCAGATAAGGAAATGTATGTTAGTATCTTACCAAACAATGTTTCATGTATATACACGTTGTATTATCTTACATTGTGGCTATTCGCGTTGATGATTAAGAGAAGGAATAAGTGGAGTTGAGAACACTAACATTTGCAACAACGCGAGAATTTGAGTACCCACAATATAGGATTAAAAGAGGGAAGAACGAAGTTATAAAGTAAACACCTTATATGTATTGACGCAAGGGTGATGGTACGGATATCTAGCAAAGGCAACCAAACAGCTTGAATTTGCAATAAAGACTCATTTGGTTGTTATAATCTACCGCGCAAAGCAATAGGTACAAATCAGACCCCATTTATTTACGTAGAGTCTATACTGAGTGCAATGTATTTAATATGATGAATTAAAATTTGATTTTGGCGGTTGATAGAGCGAGTGTGTGAGTGTAAAAATGGAGATTTAATATGTCTCTATATTTGTCACCGCTTTCCTAACACCCAAAACATAGTTTAAGTTAGATACACGAGTTTGATAAACAGTGAATGCTTTTCACTGAAAGACTACTTATTAGTGTTTTCTGCGTTCTCAAATTTTATATTTAAAAATATGTTACACAATTTTAGCAGTCAAATTCAACATGATATAGGTCGGCATTTCAGAATTTTACGAATATTTTGATAACTTTTAGCAACTTAAGCGTCTTTGTCAGCATCGTACCTTAGTAAGGACTAAACATGTTTTCGACGAATTCTAAACATGCTTACGCCTAATACATTCTCTAATAAAAAATAGTGGATTCTTGGAAAAGCATCTCAAAATCAGCTTTCAAATTGTTATCAATCGAACACTCACTTTTAGAAATTTGGCCATTGAAGAACCCTTTACTTCGCAAAACCTCGATTTATGGAATCTGTTGCAAACGATGATATTTGGTATTTTGTCATAATGGTATCTTACAAATGTTATCATAAGATGTGATCCATTTTGTCATAATCGTATCTTACTTATGTTATTATAAGATGTGATCAATTTTGTCATAATCGTATCTTACTTATGTTATTATAAGATGTGATCCATTTTGTCATAATCGTATCTTACTTATGTTATTATAAGATGTGATCCATTTTGTCATAATGGTATCTTACTTATGATCCATTTTGTCATAATGGTATCTTACTAATGATCCATTTTGTCATAATGGTATCTTACTAATGATCCATTTTGTCATAATGGTATCTTACTAATGATCCATTTTGTCATAATGGTATCTTACTAATGATCCATTTTGTCATAATCGTATCTTACTTATGTTATTATAAGATGTGATCCATTTTGTCATAATGGTATCTTACTAATGATCCATTTTGTCATAATGGTATCTTACTTATGATCCATTTTGTCATAATGGTATCTTACTAATGATCCATTTTGTCATAATGGTATCTTACTAATGATCCATTTTGTCATAATGGTATCTTACTTATGTTATAATAAGATGTGATCCATTTTGTCCTCTGCTGTTGCCTCCATTTCGGCTCAGGTACGATTACCGATATGGACAAATATTGGAACATTTATGAATTGTTGAAGACCTACTGCGAATCATATTTGATAATAGCTTTTTAGACAATTCAACGTTTGAGATATCTGATCAAAGTCTGGAGGTTGTTTAACTCATCTCCCTTCTGGGACTGGTTGACTGTTTCAACTTTATGGCAGTAATTCATTGACAAATTAACAAGGAATAAATACGTTTGTTTTCTCTATTGCAAAGCCAGAAACTCATCGTGAAAAAGGGTTAAATGCTCAACATGAGCAATTTACCCTTTCGTCACATTGACTCTTACAGTCCTCTGCTGTAACGTGTTCACAAAACTAACTTTACCTTACTGAACCAATAAAACACATGTCCTAAAATGAATATTGTGTTTTGATTCTAGGCTTAAATATGAATATATTTGGCTGTATTATATTGAAATTAACATGCCTCCTCGCTTAAGACTTCAGTTGTGAGCAATCAACATTCCCATTAATGTCTTTCTTTGAAGAGGATTCAATGTCATTCTCAACCACTTTAATTTTCTGAAAGCGTCTTTAAACCCTCGTTGAAAGCTATGTGAGTTTAACGAGAATACTTCATGCTGATATATTTTGTCATTTTTAAATGTACACGTTTTTAACGTGTAAATGAAATGCTTTAAAAATCAGTGGAACAAAAGGATAGAATGAATGTTACGAATGTTGCACACTTTTGTCTAATTAGTCCAAATGAAATAAAAAGTGTTTTATATTGGTCGGTATGAAAAGTAAAAATCCGTGAGTGATATTGGAAACCAATTCAGTTCTCTGAGTAGTGGCGTTCGTGTTTGAATACCATTCACATTGTCGCCTCTGTTGTTACAAACATATTCTTTACATCTGTCTAATAGCAATTCTTTGTAGGAAGTATCCTTCTTTCATAGATTGCATACGTGTTTATGTCGTCTGCTGTATGTTTTACTCATGGTTAACATGCCCGTCGGAAACATTCAAATGTTCGTGCATTGTTCAGTTGTCATTTAACAAAGAAAAATCTATCGACCGTAATAACTAAATGGCGCTCACAAACAAATGATTTAGGAGAATTCAACCCACTTAATATGCAGGGATATAGTCTATTAATGTTATCTTGGTGAATTATTAAACAGGGGGTTTTATGGCGACCTCTCATCGTAAAATATGTACGTACGGCTAGAAAAGAACTAACTCAAAGTGAGAGATAAGAAAGGGGGAAATGTTCTTTCCAAATCACAAGTTGCGTGTGTATTTTTTAGCGGTCGATCGGCTGAGTAAAATGGTTCATAAACCCATTCCCTCTAATTGGACTGTAATGCTTGTCCAAATAGGAAACACCATTAAACGGCATAAAGTATGAAAAAGACACATTTATTTTTAAAGCCATACTTGCGTTCATATGTAAAATTGTGAAAGTTCTAGACTAATTTAAAATTATCTTAAAAGTACTTGAAATTCCATTTTACAGAGAAATTGAGACTGAAACACGTTCACATGATGCTTTTAAAAGAGTGAATACTATGTGGTTTGTTTACAATTAGTGATAAAAAAAGGTCAGCAGAGAAACGTCAGGAACCAATAAAACCCAGAAATATTCCATTTTGAATGTTCACTTTGTTAATATTGGATAAATGACAGTATTTTTATGTGTTTCACATAATTTTTCTAACCATGTGATAGCCACTTGCTATTTTAGATGTTACTCGAATGTAAACGATGAAGTTAAATTGTTTGGCACCAAACTTATGAAAATAGCATTTGAAAAATAGATGATATATATAGTGCAGGCGATATATTGTCATGATCCTGTGGTTTTTCGCAATGTTTCAGAATATTCTATCATAATGTATAAATCATTTTACCCAGTTATGTAGTTTTTTTAAGCGCTAGTATGCTTTTAAGTAACGGGTAACGTTTAAATTTGTATTTCTAAAGGGGAAGGTTGGTATTTACCAAAGTAAATGTATGTAGATTTAATGACCATGTAATGATAAAGATATTAAAAAGGGACTTAATTTAAAAGAATGTTTAGGAAACGGGTTATTCATGAACATCGAATTCCCGATTCTTATTATGTGGGCTAACCCATTTCCTCGTTTGGCGTTATCTAAACATAGATGTTATAGCTCAATCACGGTAGACACAGCGGCAGAAACTTTTATAATAATAAGAAAAAAACACTTTTTAGAAAGTTATGACAATTAAAAAAAGAATATTTCTTTTCTAACGAGTTCACGCAGCAAAAATGTAGTGCTCAATGATAGATGGTGGTTAAAAATGTAAACAATTCTTTACATGACAGATTAAAGGCTCATAAAAGGAGATTATTGCTATATCAAACTACATTATTTGATAAACTTTTGGTCAGATTCAAATAGTTATCACCAGAAAACACCATCAGCACAACCAACTCGTGAAAGTCAACCAGAAATAACCCAGATTAGCCAGTTTAATAATTCAGATTGTGTGATTCTTCACCTCTGACCTTGTCAGTTGATACATAAATTTTTGAACCGACCAATCAGAATTCGTTATTTTGAATATGTAAACAAACAGTTTGTTGATTAACATGATTGAATTGGAAACAAATATATTTCAAGAACAAAATAACTTATGTTAAAGATGTTAAAATGACTTTTATGAACATAATAAAAGAACTCAGACATGTATTTTTTTTTCAGTAAATTATTTGTACTCGTGTCCATTTATGTGCCTTTAGATACTAAGATAACGATTTTTTTACATCTAAATAGGGTTTCAATATGACAAAAATGGTTTTCAAAATACACACAAAAATAAACGTTCTCGTCAGATGTACCAACATGTGTTAGGATGGATGAAGCATATACGGACATGTTTTCCTAGTTTTCATTTTACAATCACACCTAAAAGTAAGTGAATTGATAGAGGATGCGAGACACACAGGTCGCCCCAACTGGAGCTAACCACACGACTCGCATAAGACACACCCTGTAATAAGCTGATAGTTGTCTCATGGACCACTCTTCTCTTATCTTAACCCTTTTCCAAACAACAAATTTTAGACTGTCCCAAATTAAAAGAGTTTGCAGACGACGTTTCAAAATGTGATGAAATTGAAAAATATTCTTCAGATAGAGCAGAAAACATTGCGGGAAAAGGAAGAATTTTCTAAAGTCGTCTGCAACAAAGTAGTCAAATGTCGTTATTGTTTGGGAAAGGGTTAAACATGAGCGCTTGCTATAATTGTGCTAGAACATTCTACCCAACAAGCAAAAAAATTGATATAGATTTCAATAATTAGAGGATTATGATTACTTTTAATTACATTTAATTCGGGAAATGGCCGGTCAAAGTATGTTTCGTTACTATCGAACCGGATTATTTATTATCAAACTTATTTATTTTACATCGATTGTGAAACAAGTTCTTACAACTTTGATTAATCACTCTCGATTCCGCCTCCTGGATATATAACCAGTAATCGTGCCGAATGTGGATTAATGAAAGTTCGCAATGCAGATTCCGCTTCTCACGGGATTCGAACCCACGACCCCCGTGTCCAGAAGCAGGATTAGACAGTTTGTATAATCAGAAACTATCGCTCGGAATCACAACGACTTAATTAACAGTCTTTTGTTAACATTCGAGCATATAATTACAATAACGTTGATGTTTCAATTGCAAGTTGTAGATAATCTTTTACTTCATGCACCGAGCCATGGGTACGTAATTGGTGAATTTCGAGTTTGATAATGTCACTCGGAAATCGAAAAGCTCCGCCAAGAGAGTTCACATCGCAAATAATAATAGTGTTGAGTATTAATGCGATAGTGGTTTATCTTAACAATGTGTGTCTCCTTCCAAATCAAGTAGGCACATAAGGCAATAACACTTTAATTCCAGAAAATATGGATACGCCTATAAATAACAAACCATCGGAAAAAGGTTGAAGGTTCGTTCCGTGTGCCTTTTTTTCTCAAACCCTTACACATCTTCAATGTGAATTGCAGGAGTATGTAGTTTGAAAAGAAACGGGAGGCATGACAGTAAAGCTTTTTAGAAACAAACATTTGCCCTCACTGTGCTACATTTACATCAAAATAAATATTTGGATTGAGAAAGAAGCCCAAGTGGCATTCTATTTCAACCCACTTACATTCTAATTACATAAAAATACATGTATGTACATTCAATATAAAAGGACATCTGAAATAAATTTGAATCGATGATTGAAAGACTCCCCTATTCAGACTAGTTACCGATGGGAACCACTTTATCCGACTGCTCTTCCGACTAGTTACCAATGGTAACCCATTTCTTTATCCGACTGCTCTTCCGACTGGTTACCAATGGTAACCCATTTCTTTATCCGACTGCTCTTCCGACTAGTTACCAATGGTAACCCATTTCTTTATCCGACTGCTCTTCCGACTAGTTACCAATGGCAATCCGTTTATCTGACTTCTTTACCGACTAGTTACCAATACCAAGGAAGTTAACAACGGTCTATATCATAGACCCAAAGCACATACATATTCCATCAACACACACACACACACAGGCAGCCCTACAGTCGAGATCCACTAGCACTAGACGACATTTTGGGCAGGTGTTTTGGTCCCCGGTTGACGACCATGACGGGGGCCTGCTGGTAACCAGTCTTTCCGTGAACGTTTAAGTTAGACTTGCGGCGCGAGAAACGGTTCGTACAGAACCTTGTCCAGGAGGTGAGCGTCTTGTGACTCCAGATCCACATACCGCTCGTGATGCCCACTACGAGCGACATGAAATATTTCAACATAAACACCTCCACTGACGGGATGGAGCGGTCAAGGCGACAGTCCTTTGTGCCGTCTTGTAGTGTGACACAGTCTTTAGTCATAGATGCAAGGCGCCACGTTCCGAGATTCATCCTCTCGTAAAACAGACAGCCGATCACGCAGGTCGACGGAACAGTGTAGAGCACAGAAAAGATGCCGATTTTAGCCATCAGCTTCTCTAGTTTCCGAATGTTAGTGCCCTCATGCAGTAAGTTATTACGTATACGAAATAATGCCACGAACCCGGAAAGAAGAAAGAATGTACCTACGATAAGAAACACGATCAGCGGTACTAACACAAAGCCCGTCTGTGCCTCACTGTCCTGGTTACCCACGTAACAGAGCCCCGTTAGTTCGTCCCCGTCCACACGGCGCATCGTTAATATGATAATCGTCATCAGCGCGGGAATCGCCCAAGCCGCCAGGTGAAAGTAGCTGCTAAACGCCTCAATAGCCTCCTGGCCCCACTTTCTGGCCGCGGCCAGGAACCAAGTTATGGTCAATATGACCCACCATAGGGCACCAGCCATACCGAAGAAGTACAAGATGAGAAACACAATGATACACCAGGTACTCTCCAGTCCTTCTTGAATCAAAAACTGAGAGCCATCACGTCGTCGGTCACAAGCAATGGCTTCGGGCCCCGTTACCGCGCGGATCACGTAGGCTATAGAATATATAGCATAACACATTGATAGGAAAATAATTGGGCGCTCCGGATATTTGAATCGTTGGGTATCGATAAGGAATGTCAATGTGGTACAGGTTGTCGAGAGGCAACAGATGGCGGCCCAGACAATCGTCCAAATCTCCGCGAAGTTCTTGTCTTCCTGCCGGAAGAAAACATCCACATTACAGCGCGGGGCGCACGAATTGTTCTGTTTCTGTGCCTTGTCGATATAGACGTAGCGGTCCGGACAGATGACGGAAGGTTTCGGCGGCACGTACATGCTCGGCTTCTTGGCGCGCTCGTTCTCACTCAGTCTCTGGTTGTGGTATTCCTCGATGACCCTGATCAGCTCGTCGTTGATGTGGCTTCCTTGTCCAATGGGACCGAAGTCGATAGGTTCTTCGGAGTCGACCGGAACGGCCATACACAGCTCGCCCTTCTTACCGTCACTCTTCTCCGGTAGCTTCTCACAGTCGAGGGCCGGTGGCCAGGCAAACTGGAGCTTCAATAGCACAGGCTCGCACTTACTTTTCACCTCGAGACACATGGAGCGACAGGCCGGCACCACGATCGACTCCTCGCCTGTCTGCTGCATGTCCGTGCACATGGGTGCGTACAGCGAGCACAGAAAGAACCGCAGATAGTTCGAACATCCAACCTGGACGAGCGGTAGAAACTCATGCACCTGCATTGCAGCGTCCTTCTGGTTCTGGTGACCGACCAGATTCGGCATCCGGGTCATGTTGTAACGTAGTTGAGAACACAGTGGGATTGTGATGCGCTCACACCGGTTATTCTGGTAGTGATCGTGGACCGAGTAAGCCAGCGCCCTCACAACCCCGATATGAAGCAGTAGTAGACCGACGGATGTTATACGCCACATGGTGGTATCCAGATCTCACACACTAAGAGGATCGAGTACAAAACTCGCGTCTAACCAATGATATAAAACATGTCTTCTTTGTAAAACACATGTATTTTTGTCGGATATGGCACTGTGTTATATTTGTCAATCTATCAAACTATTACAGACAATTTGCTCTACGAGACTTGAACCTTAGAGTCGTATCTTATCAATCACGAAAACCACATTGTAGTTATACACACGTACTTTAGTTGAATAAGACGCTCTGACTTTCATCGATTTGAATCTGTTATGCTAATCTATAAGCTTTATCATTGACTAAAGCAAACGTGCAAACGGTAGGGTCCTAATATTCATATAATAATCTTAAATGTGACACTTGGTTATTTACAATCAATCCAACACTTGTTATTAAACATCCTCCGTGTTAAGCATATTACATACTGTAAACACTATTTACAGAGGTATATCCACAGTGGGTCGGTGTAAAGATAGAACGAGTTTTTTTTTATATAAGTTAAAATATTCGTGTAAAGATGTGTGTATATCCCGTCCTACATAATATAATATCAAACTGACAACGATTTCAAACGTGATGAACAGAAACTATGAAAGACCACCGTGTTTAAAGGTGTGTCCCTCCGACAAACCAGTCGTACACATGGAGCTATAATCCCAAATCGAGCTTGCTACTCACTCGCACACAAAGGCAGCGTATGGTTTACCAGACTTCGATATCCCGTCTGCTTGTATTCGAAAAACATTAAACTTTCAAACGCAAACTATCGGGAAAACAACAAAATCCAGTCCACTTTCAAGTGGAACTATTTTCAGACTAGAGCGTGTTGTTGTAATATCGCTCCGCGATATTGGAGAGGCGGTATCAATTTACCTTTGATCTTAACTTTTATGACACAGGGCTATGTCAATCACTAGCGCGCCGTCATACTGGGACCGTAAACATCGATGCTAGGCCCCGCCCCTTCGAGGTATTTCGTATGCAAACCGCGTAGCAGGCGACAGACGGGTAATCAGTAATTCCCTCATTCTGTTAAACCGCTAATTTACGAAACTAGTGCAGAAAACTTTTAGAACCTATTGTGGCACACGGATGAATTGCTCTTAATAATGAGATGGTTTGTTTTTTGATTTTCCACAATGGTTTCTGATCATAACTATCGGAAAGATTGTTATTACTGGTCTGATGTTGCTTTCAATTTAGACCCGTTACAATGTCCTAAATGATCGTTTAAAGCGAATATGACTGAAGTGATCTTTTGAAAAATAGCAACCCGCTAGATGTCATGATAACAAGAAGGCCCCTCGGAGAATCCATTTGGAAGAGGAAAGTGAATTTCCACATGGATAATGGGAAATACACCATTAAAAAGCAATCGTGGCGGAACGCGTTCTCCCAGGCTGCGAAGATAAGTTGGCCCCCATCCAACTTACTACGCACCCATTCGTAGTAGCACTCGTCTCTATATGCCGTGGATATAAACGGGTATCATCATTATCAACATTATTATTAGTTTTATGCAGAAAACGGTTCACTTTGCAGGGAAAACGTAAACTATCCCAAGGAAAATGTCTGACTACATTTTGGGGCAATGGGGGACGGGAATATACGATTCACATCTGAATTCATCCTATGGTTACAATAGTTATACACCCCTGACTGGAGAAATATGGAAAAGTGGGTTAAACAGAAAATGCAGTCCATCTCAGCATGTCAATGAAACAAATCTCTTTTTTCCTAGAAAGCTGAATTAGACAAACACACATTACTATAAGTACCTGATAAGTTACATGCAATTCTTATTAACATTGCCAAATGCAGGTAAATAGATCTTGATAACGTTGAGTAATGAAAAGGCGTGAATACCATATTGTATCCTTTGTGGTACGGTACGCTAAGGCCTCAACATCACTGGCCAAGTTCGTCCATGAAGAGGTAACCGTTGGTTGAGCTCCATTATTGAAGTGAAGTGCTGTTCCTTTAAATGTTCAATCAACTGTTCAATATTGTAAATCCAGATGGAAATGTGTTGTTCATCGGTTAATGTAAGAAAGTTCAGTTGTCTTCCTCAAAGGTGTTTACAATATGACGAGAAGAGTTATCTCCCATGGTTCGAGCCTGGTTCAGTTTGGGAATACCATTATTCCCAAATATGAAAATATGAAATCCTATGAACAATTGTAACATAACTTTTAGTTTCTAACTTTAAGCATACATTATTTTCTTTAATTTGTTCATATAAAACTAAAAAACATTTCCGCTTAATATTGAAACACTTTTGAACTAGTTTAGTTAAGGCTTTTGGGGTTGTCTTACAATCATTTTCAGCAGCAGAATTGAATGGCGTTTCTCTTAACCCTACCAATTTAACCATTAGCAAAATTCGTTTAAAAGCTATGCTCATGAGTCCTGGAAAACAAGCTTTATATTTAGAAACGTTCTGAGGAGGAATGTTGATAAATGCACGTTTATTCTTACTAAAAAGACATTGTTAGTATCAAACATCCCCTTTACTTTATCAAATGTCTGTGTTTTTACAACGTGGTCGTAGACTGGGGAATCTGAGTTGGTTCAACTGTATATGAGGAAATAGTCTTAAAACAAATGTAGTTGAGCTCAGTAATCATTGGTTTTGTTTTGTCACAGTAGCATTTCCATCGTTATGATCTAAGGGAGAGAATATACTACTATAAGTGGTATTTATTTTCAAAGTTACTTCCCTTGTTATATCATTGCTTTGTAATGGCAAGGTATCCTTCAGCAGTGTTTTAAAATTATCTTTAAGTTTTCAAAAACTATCAGGCCCGAGCTCGAAGGAGAAACGATTTGTCATTCGATTTGGATAGAGCGTGATCGTACATGTCCTAAACCTTTTAACAAAGGTTGCATTACCTTGGCCAGTTATCAGTCGGTAGCAAGATGAACTTGAGAAAAGGGGTCATGATGTCGGGACAGGCCCTATATATAATCTCTCCTACGTTTAAATATGCACTTAATTTGTCTTTCATCGCAAAAGGAAGTCTGATGTTTGAATGGAATATTGTTGATTGCTATTAAGAATACTCGAGGAGCATACGTAGGTGAGCCGACCGCGACAGTGAGATTGAAATACTGTTGAATTCGGTGTAAAGGTCTAATTCAAGGCTCAGAGAGTTTGATCAAAACGCTGTCCTTGAAACGAATAAAACCTTCTAGGAGTATCAACTTGTGTCTTAACTGGCTTAAAGCACAGTTCGAGACATTCCGATTTTTACGGTGATTTATCTAATGGTAACAATATTTCCTTACCTTAAAGACCTCCCCTTTCATGGCGATCTGTGAAACGGCAACAACTTCTCCTTACCTCACACAAACATCTTCTTTGATGGTGTTCTTTGTAACGGTAAAGACATCACATTACCTTATACAAACAGCCCCATTTATGCCGCTTTGTCGAACGGTAACGACATCTGCTTACCTTATGGTCTCGCACCTCTTACGGAGTACTTCCGTGTCGCAGTACCAAAAAGTAGTCCCATTTAGAAACTTTCGACTTCTGGTGCATAGTTTTGCTAGTAATAGATGAGCTGGTAGACAATTTGTTTTGGATGTATGAACACAAATGTCGGTACATCGGCTAAATTTGACAGCTTGTGCACTGATTTTCGGACGGTACTAGTACACTTTGCTCCGTAGAAAAAAATGAGACGATTGAGGTTTGTGATAGTTAAATGGCACAACTCGATATTTCTGTATATAGCTAAGCGTAGATGACACTATTCTTCACTCAGCAGAATCTTGAAAACGCCTGATATAACATTGGAGTCTATGGGAGTTCAAGATCTCAAAAGTAACAGGTGTATAACTTTATACGAACAGCCCCATTTGTGTAACGATGACGTCATCTCCATACGTTAAACAAACACCCCCTTTTTGTTAATCTGTGTAACAGTAGCGACGTCTCCTTACCTTATACAAACACCCCCTTTTTGTCAATCTGTGTAACAATGACGTCATCTCCTTATCTTATACAAACATCCCCTTTTTGTCAATCTGTGTAACGATAACATCATCTCCTTACCTTATACAAACACTCCCTTTTTGTCAATCTGTCTAACGGTAACGACATCTCCTTACCTTATACAAACACCCCCTTTTTGTCAATCTGTGTAACGATGACGTCATCTCCTTACCTTATACATACACCCCCTTTTTGTCAATCTGTGTAACAATGACGTCATCAACTAACCTTATACAAACACCCCTTTTTTGCAATCTGTCTTACAACGACATTTCATAACCTTATACAAACACCCCCTTTTTGTCAATCTGTCTAACGGTAACGTCATCTCCTTACCTTATACAAACACCCCCTTTATGTTAATCTGTGTAACGATAACATCATCTCCTTACCTTATACAAACACCCCCTTTTTGCAATCTGTGTAACGGTAACGTCATCTCCTTACTTTATACAAACACTCCCTTTTTGTCAATCTGTGTAACGATGACGTCATCTCCTTACCTTATACAAACATCCCGTTTTTGCAATCTGTCTAACGGTAACGTCATCTCCTTACTTTATACAAACACTCCCTTTACGCAATCTGTCTAACGATAACATCTTTTCTTTTTGTCAATCTGTGTAACGATGACGTCATCTCCTTACCTTATACAAACATCCCGTTTTTGCAATCTGTCTAACGGTAACGCCATCACCTTACCTTATACAAACACTACCTTTTTGTCAATCTGTGTAACGATGACGACGTCTCCTTACCTTATACAAACATCCCGTTTTTGCAATCTGTGTAACGTTAACGACATCTCCTACTTATACGAACACCCCTTTTTTGCAATCTGTGTAACGATAACGTCATCTCCTTTACTTATACAAACACTCCCTTTTTGTCAATCTGTGTAACGGCAACGTCATCTCCTTACCTTATACAAACACTCCCTTTTTGCAATCAGTGTAACAATAACGTCATCTCCTTACCTTATAAAAACATCCCCTTTTTATCAGCCTGTGTAACAGTAACGTCATCTCCTTACCTTATGGGTCATTTTCAAAAAGTGTTCCTTTTTCCGGTCCAGAGAAGTTATTCACCAAACAGTCAAAACTTCAAATACCTGAATGTGTTAGTCATCAGGCTTAGATTATAGTGACTTTATGAACAAATATTGTCCCCCTCCGGTTTTGTTTTCAATACATAAAAAGCATATGTTTGTTATGTTTAGAAAGTAAACACCTGTCCGTAAATGAAACTTTGACTTTTAAAAATGAATTACATCCAATTTATATACATGACTGATGTCTAGTTAATCATGCTAGAATCAGTTAGCATCAGATTTTATGAATAAGGTAAAGAATTGTTACTGTTTTCGTTATATCTATATAAATTGTGAAGTTATATGCGTGTCCAGTGCTTCCTTGTCAATGCTGTTACTTTTAATTAAAATGGGAAAATAAGATATATCTGTTGGTCATGGGGTGGTCGTAATTGATAATTCTAATTTTCCTATATCTTTTCTATACCTATAAACCAATTTATTTCACCCGAAAATGGATGAAGCAAGATTTTTATGGATTGAAAGAAAACGGAACCAAGCGTATAAATTAGGTAAGTCAAATGTTGTTACCATATTTCTTTACTTAATATTTTACAAAAATCCATATAAATCAATTATATAAGTTTATTTTGCATGTATCAGGATCAAACACACAAACATAACTGTTTCTTTCTTATGTACATCATGCTATTGTAAAATAATCAATGAATTGTCAATGCAGTTACTGTCAATACAGTTACCATTGCAAAAGTAACACGATTGACAAGGCTGGTAACTGCATTGACATATTGATTGACATATTTCTTTAAAACACATATTTCTTAAAATCTATAACAGGATTTCTTATTATTTAACCAGGTTGTCCCTATCATTATTGAATGTTATTTCAAAATGTGAACTAAGTGTAGGTAATTCTTTAGTACATGGTAACTGCATTGACAGCAGATTTAACATAATTGAAGTTTAACGGTAACAGTATTGACTTTTGCAAATTCACTCTCTCTCAAATATGTGATATGTTTTTAAATCCTTTTATTTCCAAATGTGTTTGATTTTGACAATGCTTGTAAATGTTTAATGTGATGTTGCAGTAAGAATGTCTTTTGACTATCATTTAAAACAAATTGTTGAAAGGTAACTCTATTGACAGTTAAGTAACTCCATTGACATTTGGTTTTCATAGAATTTAACCTCTCAGATATGCAAAACTAGTTGCTTTCCTTTTAATGTTTGATATCAAATTCATGTGAGAAGAATTGACAACATACTGCAACATACTAAAGTGGATTTCTTTAAGACCTGCTTTTATTACAACATTAAAGATATTTATTTAGATTCTGGTTATCTTTTCTAAAGATATTGTTAAAAAGTACTGTAACATTTACTCAATCTATTGCATTGGGCAATCCGTTCATCTACCTACAGGCACGGTATATCATGACTATTAAGTTACTAGTAGTTATGCACAATATTATTTTCAAGACATTGAGTGATATTCAACAGACATTTGTTAATGTTCTGTATTTATTTCATTGAAGATGCCATTAACTGCAGCAGAAAAGCAGATGAAATACAATGAGAAAAGAGATCAAGACCCTGAGAAGAGAGCACATTCTTACAAGCAGTAGTATGCATTTTGGGGCATCACAAAAACAGATCTCTCTACATCCTGAGTTTAATCAAGTGGGAAGTTCACCAGACATAGTCAAACAGCCTGAAGCATGGTTCAACAGCTATATGGGTCTAATTAGCACAAGTGTTACAAGCCATTTAGAACAAATGTCCAAGGGTTGATTACATCTTATTTTACAGTGATGGACCTAGTACCCAATATGAACAGAAAAATCAACTTTTACCCCTTATGTACCAAAATATAATTACTCTTGGATGCAATAATGCATCTAGGAATTGTCATGAAGAAGGGCATGGCAAAGGGATACCGCATGGTATCGGAGCAAGTTTGAAGAGAGCAGCTGATAGAAGAGTGTTGTATGGAGCAGATATTACCAATGCTAAAGATCTGCTACTTGAGTTACACAAAAATGAATCAAAAGTTTACTTGTTTTAGGATAGAGTAAATGTATATGGCATGTTTTTTCCTCAAAAAATGCCTTTTTGTCTGCTAGACCCTAATGTTTTCTGTTCAACCTGTTTCAAAGGAATCAGATGAGTAATGACGGTTTCTACTTAACGCTGATGTCATTGCAGTTAATGTTTGTGTCAATAAATATTGGATATATCATTTTCATCAACTATACCAACTATTAATCTTGTAATGAGAAATCATTAATATACCAGTGAGTAATAAATGCAAACACTATCCAGATGGTATATGTCAATTGTGTTACTGGTGTGTCAATGAAGTTACCATGCAGTTTTGAATTGTCATTTTCATATGTTAATGAGGAGTTAAAACATTTTTGTATCTCTTTCATAACTGTCTCTTGTATAAAAGGAATTTGTTTTGTCTTTAGCATTTTCATTTTGTGACAGAATAAGATAAACTTGACAACTTTGTCAATGCAGTTACCACTTGTGTCATTGCAGTTACCACAGTGTCAACGATGTTACCGCACTGTAAATGGACCGCAAATGCTGTCTACTTTGACTTTAATAGACAAGCTTGTGTTTGAAATTTAGATAACAACACATCTTTTAGCATTAGCAACATCAAATGTTTGCATTTCAAAAGTGAATGTGGAAGCTAAAGCTGAACTGTTGTTATTCCTCTCTAAACGTATTTTGTCAAATACAATGCCTGTTAAACTTTACTTAAGAATGGAATTCAAATGCGATTTTCAGTTTTCTTTTTGGTCGAACCTTCATGTTTCAGGAAATGAGATAAAATAATCTACTTCCTTTGTAATTTGAGTACAATTGATAATTAAAAGCTGGTAACTGCATTGACAAAAAGGCCCCATCACCTTTCAAATTTGGGTGATCAATGATTCAATTGGAACCTGTAAGATTGCATTTTGTTAATTTTCTGTTCCTTATAAGTTGGTGTTTCAGAATAGTTTATTAAAACAAAAAAAGAACAACCTCGACTTTAGAGATTTTGGTGTCCCAAGATAGGAACATTTTTTGAAAATGACCCTTATACAAACATCCCCTTTTTGCAATCTCTCTAACGGTAACGTCATCTCCTTACCATATACAAACATCCCCTTTTGCAATCTGTCTAACGGTAACGCCATCACCTTACCTCATACAATCACTCCCTTTTTGTCAATCTGTGTAACGATGACGTCATCTCCTTACCTTATACAAACACTCCCTTTTTTGCTATTAGGGTAACAATAACGTCTACATCCCCTTTTTTTCAATCTGTGTAACAGTAATGTCATCTCCTTACCTTATACATACACCCCTTTTTTGTCAATCTGGGTACCGATAACATCATCTTCTTACCTTATACAAACACCCTATTTTTGTTAATCGGTGTAACAGCAACGACATCTCCTTACCTTATACAAACACACCCTTTTCGTTAATCTGTGTAACGATAACATCATCTTCTTTCCTTATACAAACACGCCCTTTTTGTTAATCTGTGTAACGTTAACGACATTTCCTAACCTTATACAAAACATCCCCTTTTTGTCAATCTGTGTAACGACAACGTCATCTCCTGACCTTATAGAAACACCCCCTTTTTGCAATCTGTCTGACGGTAACGTCATCTCCTTACCTTATACAAACACTCCCTTTTTGTCAATCTGTGTAACCATGACGTAATCTCCTTACCTTATACAATTATCCCGTTTTTGCAATCTGTCTAACGATAACGCCCATCACCTTACCTTATACAAACACTCCCTTTTTGTCAATCTGTGTAACCATGACGTCATCTCCTTACCTTATACCAACACTCCCTTTTTGTCAATCTGTGTAACCATGACATCATCTCCTTACCTTATACAAACACTCCCTTTTTGTCAATCTGTGTAACCATGACGTAATCTCCTTACCTTATACAATTATCCCGTTTTTGCAATCTGTCTAACGATAACGCCCATCACCTTACCTTATACAAACACTCCCTTTTTGTCAATCTGTGTAACCATGACGTCATCTCCTTACCTTATACCAACACACCCTTTTTGTCAATCTGTCTAACGATAACGCCCATCTCCTTACCTTATACCAACACTCCCTTTTTGTCAATCTGTGTAACGGTAACGTCATCTCCTTACCTTATACAAACACTCCCTTTTTGCAATCAGTGTAACAATAACGTCTACACCCCCCTTTTTGCAATCTGTCTAACGGTAACGTCATCTCCTTACCTTATACAAACATCCCCTTTTTGCAATCTGTCTAACGGTAACGCCATCACCTTACCTTATACAAACTGCCTTTTTTTGTCAATCTGTGTAACGATGACGTCATCCCCTTACCTTATACAAACACTCTCTTTTTTGCAATTACTGTAACAATAACGTCAACACCCCCTTTTTTGCAATCTGTGTAACAGTAATGTCATTTCCATACCTTATACAAGCACCCCCTTTTTGTCAATCTGTGTAACGATAACATCATCTCCTTACCTTATACATACAACCCCTTTTTGTCAATCTGTGTAACGATAATATCATCTCCTTACCTTATACAACATCCCCTTTTTGTCAATCTGTGTAACGATAACATCATCTCCTTACCATATACATAAAACCCCTTTTTGTCAATCTGTGTAACGATAACATCATCTCCTTACCTTATACAAACACCCCCTTTTTGCAATCTGTCTAACGGTAACGTCATCTCCTTACCTTATACAAACATCCCCTTTTTGCAATCTGTCCCTTACCTTATACAAACACCCCCTTTTCGTCAATCTGTGTAACGATATCATCATCTTCTTACCTAATACAAACACCCCTTTTTGTTAATCTGTGTAACGTTAACGACATTTCCTAACCTTATACAAACATACATCCCCTTTTGTCAATCTGTGTAACGACAACGTCATCTCCTTACCTTATACAAACATTCCGTTTTTGCAATCTGTCTAACGGTAACGCCATCACCTTACCTTATACAAACACTCCCTTTTTGTCAATCTGTGTAACCACGACGTCGTCTCCTTACCTTATACAAACACTCCCTTTTTGCAAATCTGTGTAACGGAAACGTCATCTCCTTACCTTATACAAACACTCCCTTTTTGCAATCAGTGTCACAATAACGTCAACAGCCCCTCTTTGTCAATCTGTGTAACAGTAATTTCATCTCCTTACCTTATACAAGCACCCCCTTTTGGTTAATCTGTGTAACGATAACATCATCTCCTTACCTTATACAAACACTCCCTTTTTGTCAATCTGTGTAACGATAACATCATATCCTTACCTTATACATAAAACCCCCTTTTGAAATCTGTCTAACGGTAACGTCATATCCTTACCTTATACAAACACCCCCTTTTCGTCAATCTGTGTAACGATAACATCATCTTCTTACCTAACTCAAACACCCCCTTTTTGTTAATCTGTGTAACGTTAACGACATTTCCTAACCTTATACAAACACTCCTTTTTTGTCAATCTGTGTAACCATGACGTCATCTCCTAACCTTATACAAACATCCCGATTTTGCAATCTGTCTAACGGTAACGCCATCACCTTTTACCTTATACAAATACTCCCTTTTTGTCAATCTGTGTAACCATGACGTCATCTCCTTACCTTATACAAACACTCCCTTTTTGTCAATCGGTGTAACGGTAACGGCATTTCCTTACCTTATGCAAACACTCCCTTTTTGCAATCAGTGTAACAATAACGTCAACACCCCCCTTTTTGCAATCTGTGTAATGGTAACGTCATCTCCTTACCTTATACAATCACTCTCTTTTTGTCAATCTGTGTAACGATGACGTCATCTCCTTACCTTATACAAACACTCTCTTTTTTGCAATCAGTGTAACAATAACGTCAACACCCCCTTTTTGACAATCTGTGTAACAGTAATGTCATCTCCTTACCTTATACAAGCACCTCCTTTTTGTCAATCTGTGTAACAGTAATGTCATCTCCTTACCTCATACAAACACTCCCTTTTTGTCAATCGGTGTAACGGTAACGTCATCTCCTTACCTTATGCAAACACTCCCTTTTTGCAATCAGTGTAACGGTAACGTCATCTCCTTACCTTATACAATCACTCTCTTTTTGTCAATCTGTGTAACGATGACGTCATCTCCTTACCTTATACAAACACTCTCTTTTTTGCAATCAGTGTAACAATAACGTCAACACCCCCTTTTTGACAATCTGTGTAACAGTAATGTCATCTCCTTACCTTATACAAGCACCTCCTTTTTGTCAATCTGTGTAACAGTAATGTCATCTCCTTACCTCATACAAACACTCCCTTTTTGTCAATCGGTGTAACGGTAACGTCATCTCCTTACCTTATGCAAACACTCCCTTTTTGCAATCAGTGTAACGGTAACGTCATCTCCTTACCTTATACAATCACTCTCTTTTTGTCAATCTGTGTAACGATGACGTCATCTCCTTACCTTATACAAACACTCTCTTTTTTGCACCTGTCTAACATTAACGTCATCTCCTTACCTTATACAAACATCCCATTTTTTGCAATCTGTGTAACATGAACGTCATCTCATTACCTTATACAAACATTCCCCTTTTTGTCAATCTGTCTAACGGTAACATAACGTCATCACCTTATACAAACTCCCCTAATACAAACACCCCCGTTTTGTCAATCTGTGTAACAACGATGTCATCTCCTTACCTTATACAAACATCCCCATTTTGCAATCTGTCTAACGGAAACGTCATCTCCTTACCTTATACAAACATCCCATTTTTTGTCAATCTGTGTAACGATGACGTCATCTCATTACCTTATACAAACATTCCCTTTTTGTAAATCTGTGTAACGACAACGTCATCTCCTTACCTTATACAAACACTCCCTTTTTGTCAATCCGTGTAACGATAACATCATCTCCCTACCTTATACAAACACCCCCTTTTTGCAATATGTCTAACATTAACGTCATCTCCTTACCTTATACAAACATCCCCTTTTTGCAATATGTCTAACATTAACGTCATCTCCTTACCTTATACAAACACTCCCTTTTTTTGCAATCAGTGTAACAATAACGTCAACACCCCCTTTTTTGTCAATCTGTGTAACAGTAACGTCATTTCCTTACCTTATACATACAACCACTTTATGTCAATCTGTGTAACGATATTTTCATCTCCTTACCTCATACAAACATCCCCTTTTTGTCAATCTGTCCAACGGTCACTTCATCTCCTTACCTTATACAAACATTCCCTTTTTGTAAATCTGTGTAACAACAACGTCATCTCCTTACCTTATACAAATACTCCCTTTTTGTCAATCTGTGTAACGGTAACGTCATCTCCTTACCTTATACAAACATCCCCTTTTTGCAATCTGTCAAACGGAAACGTCATCTCCTTACCTTATACAAACATTCCCTTTTTGTAAGTCTGTGTAACAACAACGTCATCTCCTTACCTTATACAAAACACTCCCTTTTTGTCAATCTGATCAACAGTAACGTCATCTCCTTACCTTATACATACAACCCTTTTTTGTCAATCTGTGTAACGATAACTTCATCTCCTTACCTTATACAAACACCCCCTTTTTGCAATATGTCTAACGGTAACGTCATCTCCTAACCTTATACAAACTCCCCCTTTTTGCAATCTGTCTAACGGTAACGTCATCTCCTTACCTTATACAAGCACCCCCTTTTTGTAAATCTGTGTAACGTTAACGATATCTCCTTACCTTATACATACATCCCCTTTTTGTTTATCTGTGTAATGATAACATCATCTCCTTACCTTATACAAAAACTCCCTTTTTGTAATCTGTCTAACTGTAACGCCATCACCTTACCTTATACAAACACTCCCTTTTTGTCAATCTGTGTAACGATGACGTCATCTCCTTACCTTATACAAACACTCCCTTTTTGTCAATCTGTGTAACGATGACGTCATCTCCTTACCTTATACAAACACTCCCTTTTTGTCAATCTCTGTAACCATGACATCATCTCCTTACCTTATACAAACACTCCCTTTTTGTCAATCTGTGTAACGATGACGTCATCTCCTTACCTTATACAAACACTCCCTTTTTGTCAATCTGTGTAACGATGACGCCATCACCTTACCTTATACAAACACTCCCTTTTTGTCAATCTGTGAAACCATGACGTCATCTCCTTACCTTATTCAAACATTCCCTTTTTGTCAATCTGTCTAACGGTAACATCATCTCCTTATCTTATAAAAACACTCCCTTTTTGTCAATCTGTGTAATGATGACGCCATCACCTTACCTTATACAAACACTCCCTTTTTGTCAATCTGTGTAACCATGACGTCATCACCTTACCTTATACAAACACTCCCTTTTTGTCAGTCTGTGTAACCATGACGTCATCTCCTTACCTTATACAAACATTCCATTTTTGTCAATCTGTCTAACGGTAACGTCATCTCCTTATCTTATACAAACACTCCCTTTTTGTCAATCTGTGTAACGATGACGTCATCACCTTACCTTATACAAACATTCCCTTTTTGTCAATCTGTCTAACGACAACATCATCTCCTTACCTTATACAAACACTCCCTTTTTGTCAATCTGTGTAACGATGACGTCATCACCTTACCTTATACAAACATTCCCTTTTTGTCAATCTGTCTAACGGTAACGTCATCTCCTTATCTTATACAAACACTCCCTTTTTGTCAATCTGTGTAACGATGACGTCATCACCTTACCTTATACAAACATTCCCTTTTTGTCAATCTGTCTAACGACAACATCATCTCCTTACCTTATACAAACACTCCCTTTTTGCAATCTGTCTAACCGTAACGCCATCACCTTACCTTATACAATCACTCCCTTTTTGTCAATCTCTCTAACGGTAACGTCATCTCCTTACCTTATACAAACACTCCCTTTGTGTCAATCTCTCTAACGACAACATCATCTCCTTACCTTATACAAACACTCCCTTTTTGCAATCTGTCTAACGGTAACGTCATCTCCTTACCTTATACAAACACTCCCTTTTTGTCAATCTCTCTAACGACAACATCATCTCCTTACCTTATACAAACACTCCCTTTTTGTAATCTGTCTAACTGTAACGCCATCACCTTACCTTATACAAACACTCCCTTTTTGTCAATCTGTGTAACGATGACGTGATCTCATAACCTTATACAAACACTCCCTTTTTTGCAATTAGGGTAACAATAACGTCAACAGCCCCATTTTGTCAATCTGAGTAACAGTAACGTCATCTCCTTATCTTATACAAACACCCCCGTTTTGTCAATCTGTGTAACGATAACATCATTATTTTACGTTATACAAACACCCCCTTTTTGGCAATCTGTGTAACGATAACATCATCTCATTACCTTATACAAACACTCCCTTTTTGTCAATCTCTCTAACGGTAACGTCATCTCCTCACCATATACAAACATCCCCTTTTGCAATGTGTCTAACGGTAAAGCCATCACCTTACCTTGCCTTATACAAACACTCCCTTTTTGCAATCAGTGTAACAATAACGTCAACACCCCCTTTTTGTCAATTTGTGTAACGATAACATCATTTTTTTACGTTATACAAACACCCCCTTTTTGTCAATCTGTGTAACGATAACATCATCTCCTTACCTTATACAAGCACCCCCTTTTTGTTAATCTGTGTAACGTTAACGATATCTCCTTACCTTATACATACAACCCCTTTTTGTCAATCTGTGTAACGATAAAATCATTTTTTACCTTATACAAGTACTCCTTTTTGTCAATCTGTGTAACGATAACACCATCTCCTTACCTTATACAAGCACCCCCTTTTTAACAATCTGTGTAACAGTAACGTCATCTCCTTACCTTATACATACAACCCCTTTTTGTCAATCTTTGTAACGATAACATCATCTCCTTACCTTATACTAACAACCCCTTTTTTTGAAATCTTTCTTACGGAAACGACATCTCATTACCTTATACAAACACCCCCTTTTTGCCTGACGTCATGTATTTTTTATAAAGGTAACAACATCTCCATACCTAATACAAAACATCTCATTCTTATGGCGCTTTGTCTAACGGTAACGACATCTCATAACCTTATACAAACACCCCCTTTTTGCAATCAGCCTTACGGTTAAATTTTCTCCTTTTCTTATACAAACACCCCCTTTTGCCTGACGTCATGTATTTTAATAAAGGTAACAACATCTCCATACCTAATACAAAACATCTCATTCTTATGGCGCTTTGTCTAACGGTAACGACATCTCATAACCTTATACAAACACCCCCTTTTTGCAATCAGCCTTACGGTTAAATTTTCTCCTTTTCTTATACAAACACCCCCTTTTGCCTGACGTCATGTATTTTAATAAAGGTAACAACATCTCCATACCTAATACAAAACATCTCATTCTTATGGCGCTTTGTCTAACGGTAACGACATCTCATAACCTTATACAAACACCCCCTTTTTGCAATCAGCCTTACGGTTAAATTTTCTCCTTTTCTTATACAAACACCCCCTTTTGCCTGACGTCATGTATTTTAATAAAGGTAACAACATCTCCATACCTAATACAAAACATCTCATTCTTATGGCGCTTTGTCTAACGGTAACGACATCTCATAACCTTATACAAACACCCCCTTTTTGCAATCAGCCTTACGGTTAAATTTTCTCCTTTTCTTATACAAACACCCCCCTTTTTGCCATCTGCCTTACGGTATCGACATCTCCTTGCCTTATACAAACATCCCCTTTTTGCAATCTGTCTTACGGTTTTGACATTTCCTTACGTCATGTATTTGTATAAAGGCAACAACATCTCCAATACCTAATACAAAACATCCCCTTCTTATGGCGCTTTGTCTAACGGTAAAGAAATATCATTACCTTATACAATCGCACCCTTTTGCAATCCGTTTTACGATTCCGTCATCTCCTTTACTTATACAAATACCAACTTTTTGCAATCTGTCTAACGGTACTGACATCTCCTTACCTAATACAAACATCCCCTTTAATTGAAATCTGTGTAACGGTAACGACATCTCCTTACCTCAAACATTTGTGTAAAAGTAACGACATTTCCTTACCTTATACAAACACCCCCTTTTTACCAATCAGTGTGACGGTAACATCATCTCTTTACCTTATTCAAACATCCCCTTTCTTGGTGCTGAGTCTAACGGTAATGACATCTCCTTACTTTATACAAACATCCCCTTTCTAGGCGCTTTGACTAACGGTCACGACGTCTCCTTACCTGGTCATACACCTGTTACTTTTGAGATCTTGAAATCCCAATGTTTAATCAGGCATTTTCAAGACTCTGCTGAGTGAAGAGTAGTGTTGTATATGATTAGCTATATACAGAAATATCAAGTTGGGCCATTAAACTCTCAGAAACTGTAATAAAATTGACACCTCAATCGTCTCATTTCTTTTCTTCGGAGCTAAGTGTACTTGTACTGTCCGAAAATCAATGCACAATATGTCAAATATAGCCGATGGACCGGCAATTTTGTTCATACATCCAAAACAAATAGTCCTGCAATAGGCAATCAAATCAAACGTTGGGATTTTATCATTTATACAGGAAACTCATCTGTATTCTACCAGCTCATCTCTTACTACCAAATCTATGCACAAGAAGGCAAAACTCAAAATTTCTTTATGGGACTACTTTGGGGTATTACGACCCGAAAATACTCCGTAACAGATACGAGACTATCTTATACAAACACCCCTTTTTGCAATCAGTGTTACGATAATGACATCTCCTTAACTCACACATTTGTGTAAAGGTAACGACATCTCCTTACCTTATACAACCACCCATTTTTGCAATCAGTGTAACGATAATGATATCTCCTTACCTCACACATTTGTGTAAAGGTAACGACATCTCCTTACCTTATACAACCACCCCCTTTTTGCAATCAGTGTAACGATAAAGCCATCTCCTTACCTCACACATTTGTGTAAAGGTAACGACATTTCCTTACCTTATACAAACACCCATTTTTGCAATCAGTGTAACAATATTGTCATCTCCTTATCTTATATAAAAATTCCAATTTTATGGCGTTTTGTTTATCGGTAACGACATCATCTTACCTAATACAGACCTCCCTTTAATTGGCGCTTTTTCTAAAGGTAACGACATCTCCTTACCTTATACAAACACCATATTTATCGCGCTTTGTCTAACGGTAACGCATCTCCTTACCTCAAACATTTGTGTAAAAGTAACGACATCTCCTTACCTTATACAAACCCCCTTTAATGGCGCGATGTTTGACGTTAACGACATGCCCTTACCTTTTACAAACACCCCCTTTTATCTCCTTACCTTATACAAAACTCCCTTCAATGGGCTTATAATGACATCTCATTTCCTCATTTGGGGAGTTAAATGTGCATCAAGACGGATCCGTTTTTTTGTTATCGGCTGATTTCCAGAGAAGGGGCGTGTCAATTCAAATGGTAGAGGTCATGCCCAGACTGATAACAGACATCTTTACCGCATGGAGAAGTAGTCCTGTAAAATACAAACAAAACATATTTAAAACAAGCAGGAGGAGACAAACAATCGCACAGTACCAATATACATACATCTATCAATTTCCTGTGAAAACACCTTGGAAGTGGGAATTTCACAATTTCAAAGAACTACTTTCTAGGCTACAACAACCTGAAAGTGTTTCACAGCACTGGTCCAGCACCTTATATAAACATCCCTTTTATGGCGCTTTGTCTAACGATTACGAAATCTCCTTACCTTATAGAAGCATCCCCTTTTTTGGCAATCAGTGTAACGGTATCGATTCTTACCTTATACAATCACCCTCTTTCAGTGCGACTTGCCTAACGGTTTTGACATAACAGCTTGAAAGCCAGGAATGAATGCTTTAGATCAATGCAAACACCTTTTTCTCAATGCTTTTCTCACCTACGTTTTAAGGACTATGTCATGGCCTAGATAGATTTTCAAACCTCCAAAATATGAGAATACGAACAAGCATGAAGACAAACCGTGGCAACTTAGAAATGTTATAATTGTTGGATAGAGCACACGTTTATTATTCCTGTACTCACTAGACAACGGGAGTTTGTAGTACACATGTATTATTCCTGTACTCACTAGACTATGGGGGTTATGTAGTATACATGTATTATTCCTGTACTCACTAGACTTCGGGAATTCTGAAGTACACATGTATTTATCCTGTACTCACAAGACTTCGGGGTTCTGTAGTACACATGTATTATTCCTGTATTCACTAGACTTTGGGGGTTCTGTAGAACACATGTATTATTCTTGTTCTCACTAGACTATGGGTGTTCTGTAGAACAAAGAACCCCCCGTAGTCTAGTGAGAACAGGAATCATACATGTGTACTACAGAACCCCCATCGTCTAGTGAGAACAAGAAAATATACATGTGTACTACAGAACCCTCGTAGTGTAGTGGTTATAAATTAAGAAACGTGAACAACACAGCCTTCGTAGTCTAGTGAGTACAGAAATAAATATGTACTACAGAACCCCCGTTGTTTAGTGAATACAGTAATAATACATGTGTAGTACAGAACTCCGTAGTGTCATCGTTACAGGAATTATACTAGTGTACTACAGAACACAAAAAGTCTAGTGAGTAAAGGATTTACATACTAACTACATAACCCCAGTGGTCTATTCTGTAGAGGAATAATACATGTGTACTACAGAACCCCCATAGTTTAGTTAATAAAGGAATAATACATGTGTACGAGAGAACCCCCGTAGTTAAGTGTGAACAGGAATGATACATATCTACTACCATACCCTCCTAGTGTTGTGGGTATATAATAAATAAATGTCTACAACAGAGCCTCTGTAGCATAGTGGGTACAGGAATAAAGCATGTGTAGTGCAAAACCCCCGTAGTCTAGTGAATATAGGAATAATACATGTGTACTGCAGAAAATATGTAGTCAATTCTGTACAGGAATAATAGATGTGTACTACAGAACCACAATCGTCTAGTGAGTGCAAGAAAAATACATGTGTACAACACTTCCCCCGTAGTCTAGTGAGTACAGGAATAATACATATGTAATACAGAACCTCAGTAGTTGTAGTCGTTACAGGAAAAATACAGGAGTCCTACAGAAAGCCAATAGTCTAGTGAGTACAGCAATTATACATATGTTCTACAGAACCCCTGTAGTTAAGTGAGTACAGGACTAATGCATGTGAACTACAGAGCCCCCGTAGTCTAGTGAGTACTGCAATAATACATACATGTGTTCTACAGAACCTCCATGGTGTAGTCGTTACATGAATGATTTATGTCTTTTAAAGAAACCCCGTAGTCTAGTGAGTACAAGAAAAATACATGTGTACTACAGAACCCTCTGTATTTTAGTTAATACAGGAACAATACATGTGTTCTACCGAACCCCCGTAGTCTAGTGGGAACAGGAATAATACATGTGTACCACAGAACTCCCTAGTTTAGTCGTATATGAATAAAACATGAGTATTACAGAACCCCCGTAGTCTAGTGAGTACAGAATTAATACTTATGGACTACAGAACCCCCGTTGTCTAGTGAGTACAGGAATAATACCTATATACTACAGATCCCCCGTAGTGTAGTCGTTAGAGGAATAATAGAAGTGTACTACAGAACACTCGTAATGTAGTAGGTGCATGAACAATATACGTGTACTACAGTATGTAGTCTTGTGGGTACAGAAATGATACATATGTACTACAGAACCATCATACTCTAGTGAGTACGGGAATAATACATGAGTACTACAGTAAGTACACAAATAACGCATGTGTTCTACAGAATACCAGTAGTCTAGTGAGTACAGAAAAAATGTATGTGTACTACGGAATCCCCGTAGTCTAGGTGAGAAGAACAGGATTAAACATGTGTTTTACAGAACCCTCGTAGTGTATTAGGTACTTATTCTAAAATACGTGTACAACAGTGAATCCGTAATCTAGTGAGTACAGGATAATGCGTGTGTACTTCAAAACCCCCATAGACTATTTGGTTCAGAAATAATACCCCCTTAGTCTAATGATAACAAAAACAATACATGGATTACAGGAAAAATACACGTGTTCTACTGAATTCTTGAAGTGTAGTGTGTACATAATATACGTGTACAACAGAACTCCCATGGTCGTTACAGGAATTATACGTGTGTACTTCAGAACATCCGTTTTCTAGTGAGTACAGGAATTATACGTGTGTACTACAGAACCCCCGTAGTCAAGTGAGTACAGGAATTATACGTGTGTACTACAGAACCCCCGTAGTCTAGAGAGTACAGGAATTATACGTGTGTACTACAGAACCGTCGTCGTCTAGTGAGTACAGGAATTATAACTGTGTACTACAGAACCCCTGTAGTCTTAGTGAGTACAGGTATTTTACGTGTGTACTACAGAACCCCCGTAGTCTAGTGAGTACAGGAATTATACGTGTGTACTACAGAACCCCCGTAGTCTAGAGAGTACAGGAATTATACGTGTGTACTACAGAACCGTCGTCGTCTAGTGAGTACAGGAATTATAACTGTGTACTACAGAACCCCTGTAGTCTTAGTGAGTACAGGAATTATACGTGTGTGCTACAGAACCGTCGTAGTCTAGTGAGTACAGGAATTATACGTGTGTACTACAGAACCGTCGTAGTCTAGTGAGTACAGGAATTATACATGTGTACTTCAGAACCCCCGTAGTCTAGTGAGTACAGGAATTATACGTGTGTACTACAGAACCCCCGTAGTCTACCTGGAACAGAGTGTTACATGTGTACTACAGAACCGTCGTAGTCTAGTGAGTACAGGAATTTTACATGTGTACTTCAGAACCTTCGTTGTGTAGTGGGTACATAATTAATATACGTCTACAACAGAGCCTCTGTAGTATAGTGAGTACAAGAATAGTGCATGTGTATTAGAATAATCTGTAGTGTAGTCGTTACAGGAATAACACATGTGTACAACTGAACCCCCGTAGTGTAGTGAGTACAGTAATAATGCATATGTACAACTGAATCACCGTTGAATAGTGAATACAGGAATATTGCATGTGTACTACAGAATCCCTTAGTCTTTTTGGTACAGGAATAGTACATGTTTACCTCTGAACCCCGTAGTCTAGAAAGTAAAGGAATTATACATGCGTAATACAGAATCCGCGTATTCTAGTAAATAAAAGAATGATGTGTTCGTAAAACAGAGCCCCCGAAGTTTAGTGAATACAGGAACAATACATATGTACTTCAGAACTTCCGTCGTGTAGTCGTTAAGTGGAATAATACAGGAGTATTACAGAAAAACAATAGTCTAGTGAGTACAGGAATTAGACTTATGTTCTACAGAACCCCAGTAGTTTAATCTGTACAGGAATACAACATGTATACTAAATAACAGCCGGAGTCTAGTGATTACAAGATTAATACATGTGTACTACCGAACCAAATTAGTGTAGTGGGTACATAACTAAAATACGTGTACAACAGAGCCCCCGTAGTCTAGTGAGTACAGGACTAATGCAGGTGAACTACAGAACTCCCGTTGTCTATTCGGTACGGAAATAATGCATGTTAAGTACAGAATCCCCGTAGTCTAGCGAGTACAGGAATAATAAAAGTGTAATACAGAATCCCTGTAGTCAAGTAAGTACAGCAAAAATACATGTGTTCTACAGAACCTCTATGGTGAATTCGTTACATCAATGGTGTAGTCAAGTGACTACAGGAAAAAATACATGTGTATAAAAAAGAATCCCTGAAGTGTAGTCGCTTAATGAATTATACATGTGTACAACAGAACCCCTTTAGTCCAGTGAGGATAAAAATAAAACATGTGTTCTACAAAACCCCCATAGTCTAATGATTACAGGAATACAGCGTGTGTATTACAGAACCCCCGTTGTCTAGTGAGTACAAGAATTATACGTGTGTACCGCAGAAAATCTGTAGTCTATCCTGTACAGGAACAATAGATGTGTACTACAGAACCCCAATCGTATAGTGATTACAAGAAAAATAAATGCATACTACAGAATCTCCGTAGTTTAGTGAATACAGGAATAATACATGTGTACTACCGAACCCCCGTTTTCTAATGAGAACAGGAATGATATATGTGTACAACCATACCATCCTAGTCTAGTGAGTACAGGAATGATACATGTGTACTACAGAACCGCTATAGTCTATTCGGTACAGGAATAATTGATATGGACTTAAAAGAACCCGTAGTCTAGTGAGCACGGGAACAGTCCATGTTTAATACAGAACCTCCTTAGTTTAGTGAGTACAGGAATTGTACCACATGTGTATTACAGAATCCACTTTTCTAGTGGGAACAGAAAACCTACATGTGTAATAAAGAACCCCTGTAGTCTATTCAGTATAGGAAAAATAAATGTGTACTTCAAAACCCGTGAAGTCTATTCGGCACAGGAATAATACATGTGTACTTACAGAACTCCTTAGTCTAGTGGGATCAGGAATGATATGTATGTACAACAGAACTCTCGTAGTGTAATCGTTACAGGATTTGTACAAGTGTACTTCAGAACACCAATAGAGTAGTGAGTACAGGAAGAATACATATATACTACAAAACCCTAGAAGTAGTCTAGTGAGTACAGGAATAATGCAAATGTACTAAAGAAACCCCGTAGTGTAGTGAGTACAGGAATAATACATGTGTACTACAGAACCTCCTTAGTTTAGTTGGAACAGGAATGATACATATGTCCTTCAGAACCCCCGTAGTCTAGTGAGTTCAGGAATAATACCTAGGTACTACCAAATCCCCGTAGTGTAGTCGTTAAAGGAATAATACAAGTATATTACAGAACCCTCGTAATGAAGTGGTTGCATGAATAATATAAGTTTACTACAGTTTATTGTCTAGTGATTACAGAAACAATACATGTGTACGACAAAACCCCCAAAGTCTATTGATTATGTACTACGGAACCCACGTAATATATTGCGTACATGAATAATGTGTATGTACTACAGAACCCCGTAGTCTAGTAAGTAGAGGAATAATGCATGTGTACTACAAAACCCTCGTAGTGTAGGGAGTACAGAGTCATACATGTGTACAACCATACCCTCAGAGTGTAGTGAGTACAGAAATTATACGTGTGTACTACAGAACCCCCGTAGTCTAGTGAGAACAGGAAGGACACATGTGTACTACCATACCCTCCTAGTGTAGTGAGTACAGGAATGACACATATTTACTACCATACCCTCATAGTGTAGTGAGTATATGAATTATACATGTGTACTACAGAACCCTCGTAGTGTAGTGGGCACATAACTAATATACGTCGACAACAGAGCCTCTGTAGTATAGTGAGTACAGGAATAATACATATGCATTAAAAAAAAACCTGTAGTGAAGGTCGTTACAGGAATTATACATGTGTATTACAGAACCCTCGTAGTGTAGCGAGTACATAATTAATATACGTCTACAACAGAGCCTCTGTAGTATAGTGAGTACAGTAATAATACATATGTATAAAAAAAAACCTGTAGTGAAGTCGTTACAGGAATAACACATGTGTACATTAATTTATATAAGTGTACTACAGAACCCCAGTCGACTAGTGAGTACAGGAATATTGCATGTGTACTATAAAACCCCCATAGTCTAATTGGTAGAGCAATATTACATGTGAACCCCCGTAGTATAGAGACTACAGGAATAATACATGTGTACTACTGAACCCCCGTAGTCTAGAGAGTACAGGTACAATACATGCGTACTACAGAAACCCCGTAGTCTAGAGAGTACAGGTACAATACATGTGTACTACAGAAAACCCGTGGTCTAGATAGTACAGTTACAATACATGCGTACTACAGAAACCCCGTAGTCTAGAGAGAACAGGTACAATACACGCGTACTACAGAAACCCCGCAGTCTAGAGAGTACAGGTACAATACATGCGTACTACAGAAACCCCGTAGTCTAGAGAGTACAGGTACAATACATGCATACTACAGAAACCCCGTAGTCAAGAGAGTACAGGTACAATACATGTGTACTACAGAAACCCCGTAGTCTAGAGAGTACAGGTACAATACATGCGTACTACAGAAACCCCGTAGTCTAGAGAGTACAGGTACAATACATGCGTACTACAGAAACCCCGTAGTCTAAAGAGTAAAGTACAATACATGTGTACTACAGAAACCCCGTAGTCTAGAGAGTACAGACACAATACATGCATTCTACAGAAACCCTGTAGTCTAGAGAGTACAGTTACAATACATGCGTACTACAGGAACCCCGTAGTCTAGAGAGTACAGGTACAATACACGCGTACTACAGAAACCCCGTAGTCTAGAGAATACAGGTACAATACACGCAAACTACAGAAACCCCGTAGTCTAGAGAGTACAGGTACAATACATGTGTACTACAGAAACCCCATAGTCTAGAGAGTACAGACACAATACATGCGTGTTACAGAAACCCCGTAGTCTAGAGCGTACAGGTACAATACACGCGTACTACAGAAACCCCGCAGTCTAGAGCGTACAGGTACAATACATGCGTACTACAGAAACGCCGTAGTCTAGAAAGTACAGGTACAACACATGTGTACTACAGAAACCCCGTAGTCTAGAGAGTACAGGTACAATACATGCGTACTACAGAAACCCCGTAGTCTAGAGAGTACCGGTACAATACATGCGTACTACAGAAACCCCGTAGTCTAAAGAGTAAAGGTACAATACATGTGTACTACAGAAACCCCGTAGTCTAGAGAGTACAGACACAATACATGCATTCTACAGAAACCCTGTAGTCTAGAGAGTACAGTTACAATACATGTGTACTACAGAAACCCCATAGTCTAGAGAGTACAGGTATAATACACGCGTACTACAGAAACCCCGCAGTCTAGAGAGTACAGGTACAATACATGCGTACTACAGAAACCCCGTAGTCTAGAGAGTACAGGTACAATACATGCGTACTACAGAAACCCCGTAGTCTAGAGAGTACAGGTACAATACACGCGTACTACAGAAACCCTGTAGTCTAGAGAGTACAGGTACAATACATGCGTACTACAGAAACCCCGTAGTCTAGAGAGTACAGGTACAACACATGTGTACTACAGAAACCCCGTAGTCTAGAGAGTACAGGTACAATACATGCGTACTATAGAAACCCCGTAGTCTAGAGAGTACAGGTACAATGCATGCGTACTACAGAAACCCCGTAGTCTAGAGAGTACAGGTACAATACATGCGTACTACAGAAACCCCGTAGTCTAGAGAGTACAGGTACAATGCATGCGTATTACAGAAACCCCGTAGTCTAGAGAGTACAGGTACAATACATGCGTACTACAGAAAACCCGTAGTCTAGAGAGTACAGGCACAATACACGCGAACTACAGAAACCCTGTAGTCTAGTGAATATATGGTACAATACACGCGAACTACAGAAACCCCGTAGTCTAGTGAATACAGGTACAATACACGCGTACTACAGAAGCCCCTTAGTCTAATGAACACAGGTATAATAAATGCGAACTACAAAAGCCCCGTAGTCTAGAGAGACCAGGTGCAATACACGCGTACTACAGAAACCCTGTAGTCTAGAGAGTAAAGGTACAATACAATGCGTACCACAGAAAACCCGTAGTCTAGAGAGTACAGGTACAATACATGCGTACTACAGAAACCCCGTAGTCTAGAGAGTACAGGTTCAATACATGCGTACTACAGAAACCCCGTAGTCTAGAGAATACAGGTACAATACATGCGTACTACAGAAACCCCGTAGTCTCGAGAGTACAGGTACAATACATGTGTACTACAAAAACCCCGTAGTCTAGAGAGTACAGGAACAATACATGCGTACTACAGAAACCCCGTAGTCTAAAGAGTAAAGGTGCAATACATGTCTACTACAGAAACCCCGTAGTCTAGAGCGTACAGGTACAATACACGCGTACTACAGAAACCCCGCAGTCTAGAGAGTACAGGTACAATACATGCGTACTACAGAAACGCCGAAGTCTAGAGAGTACAGGTACAATAAATGCATATAACAGAAACCCCGTAGTCTAGAGATTACAGGTACAATACATGCGTACTACAGAAATCCCGTAGTCTAGAGAGTACAGGTACAATACATGTGTACTACAGAAACCCCGTAGTCTAGAGGGTACAGGTACAATACATGCGTACCGAAACCCCGTAGTCTAGAGAGTACAGGTACAATACATGCGTACTACAGAAAGCCCCGTAGTCTAGAGAGTACAGGTACAATACATGCGTACTACAGAAACCCCGTAGTCTAGAGAGTACAGGTACAATACATGCGTATTACAGAAACCCCGTAGTCTAGAGCGTACAGGTACAATACACGCGTACTACAGAAACCCTGCAGTCTAGAGAGTACAGGTACAATACATGCGTACTACAGAAACGCCGAAGTCTAGAGAGTACAGGAACAATAAATGCATATTACAGAAACCCCGTAGTCTAGAGATTACAGGTACAATACATGCGTACTACAGAAACCCCGTAGTCTAGAGAGTACAGGTACAATACATGTGTACTACAGAAACCCCGTAGTCTAGAGAGTACAGGTACAATACATGCGTACTTACAGAAACCCCGTAGTCTAGAGAGTACAGGTACAATACATGCGTACTAGAGACACCCCGTAGTCTAGAGAGTACAGGTACAATACATGCGTACTACAGAAACCCCGTAGTCTAGAGAGTACAGGTACAATACATGCGTACTACAGAAAACCCGTAGTCTAGAGAGTACAGGTACAATACATGCGTACTACAGAAACCCCGTAATCTAGAGAGTACAGGTACAATGCATGCGTACAACAGAAACCCCGTAGTCTAGACAGTACAGGTACAATACACGCGTACTACAGAAACCCCGTAGTCTAGAGAATACAGGTAGAATACACGCGTACTACAGAAACCCCGTAGTCTAGAGAATACAGGTACAATACATGCGTACTACAGAAACCCCGTAGTCTAGAGAGTACAGGTGCAATACACGCGTACTACAGAAACCCCGTAGTCTAGAGAGTACGAGTACAATACATGCGTACTACAGAAACCCCGCAGTCTAAAGAGTAAAGGTAAAATACATGTATACTACAGAAACCCCGTAGTCTAGAGAGTACAGTTGCAATACATGCGTACTACAGGAACCCCGTAGTCTAGAGAGTACAGGTAGAATACACGCGTACTACAGCAACCCCGTAGTCTAGAGAATAAAGGTACAATACATGTGTACTACAGAAACCCCGTAGTCTAAAAGAGTACAGGTACAATACACGCGTACTACAGAAACCCCGTAGTCTAGAGAGTACAGGTACAATACATGTGTACTACAGAAACCCCGTAGTCTAGAGAGTACAGGTACAATACACGCGTACTACAGAAACCCCGTAGTCTAGAGAGTACAGGTACAATACATGCGTACTACAGAAACCCCGTAGTCTAGAGAATACAGGTACAATACATGCGTACTACAGAAACCCCGTAGTCTAGAGAATACAGGTACAATACATGCGTACTACAGAAAACCCGTAGTCTAAAGAGTACAGGTACAATACATGTGTACTACAGAAACCCCGTAGTCTAGAGAGTACAGGTACAATACATGCGTCCTACAGAAACCCCGTAGTCTAGAGAGTACAGGTACAATACATGCGTACTACAGAAAACCCGTAGTCTAGAGAGTACAGGTACAATACATGCGTACTACAGAAAACCCGTAGTCTTAAGAGTAAAGGTACAATACATGTGTACTACAGAAACCCCATAGTCTATTGATTATGTACTACGGAACCCACGTAATATATTGCGTACATGAATAATGTGTATGTACTACAGAACCCCGTAGTCTAGTAAGTAGAGGAATAATGCCTGTGTACTACAAAACCCTCGTAGTGTAGGGAGTACAGAGTCATACATGTGTACAACCATACCCTCAGAGTGTAGTGAGTACAGAAATTATACGTGTGTACTACAGAACCCCCGTAGTCTAGTGAGAACAGGAAGGACACATGTGTACTACCATACCCTCCTAGTGTAGTGAGTACAGGAATGACACATATTTACTACCATACCCTCATAGTGTAGTGAGTATATGAATTATACATGTGTACTACAGAACCCTCGTAGTGTAGTGGGCACATAATTAATATACGTCGACAACAGAGCCTCTGTAGTATAGTGAGTACAGGAATAATACATATGCATTAAAAAAAAACCTGTAGTGAAGGTCGTTACAGGAATTATACATGTGTATTACAGAACCCTCGTAGTGTAGCGAGTACATAATTAATATACGTCTACAACAGAGCCTCTGTAGTATAGTGAGTACAGTAATAATACATATGTATAAAAAAAAACCTGTAGTGAAGTCGTTACAGGAATAACACATGTGTACATTAATTTATATAAGTGTACTACAGAACCCCAGTCGACTAGTGAGTACAGGAATATTGCATGTGTACTATAGAACCCCCATAGTCTAATTGGTAGAGCAATATTACATGTGAACCCCCGTAGTATAGAGACTACAGGAATAATACATGTGTACTACTGAACCCCCGTAGTCTAGAGAGTACAGGTACAATACATGCGTACTACAGAAACCCCGTAGTCTAGAGAGTACAGGTACAATACATGTGTACTACAGAAACCCCGTAGTCTCGAGAATACAGGTACAATACATGTGTACTACAAAAACCCCGTAGTCTAGAGAGTACAGGAACAATACATGCGTACTACAGAAACCCCGTAGTCTAAAGAGTAAAGGTGCAATACATGTGTACTACAGAAACCCCGTAGTCTCGAGAGTACAGACACAATACATGCGTGTTACAGAAACCCCGTAGTCTAGAGCGTACAGGTACAATACACGCGTACTACAGAAACCCCGCAGTCTAGAGAGTACAGGTACAATACATGCGTACTACAGAAACGCCGAAGTCTAGAGAGTACAGGTACAATAAATGCATATTACAGAAACCCCGTAGTCTAGAGATTACAGGTACAATACATGCATACTACAGAAATCCCGTAGTCTAGAGAGTACAGGTACAATACATGTGTACTACAGAAACCCCGTAGTCTAGAGGGTACAGGTACAATACATGCGTACTTCAGAAACCCCGTAGTCTAGAGAGTACAGGTACAATACATGCGTACTACAAAAGCCCCGTAGTCTAGAGAGTACAGGTACAATACATGCGTACTACAGAAACCCCGTAGTCTAGAGAGTACAGGTACAATACATGCGTATTACAGAAACCCCGTAGTCTAGAGCGTACAGGTACAATACACGCGTACTACAAAAACCCCGCAGTCTAGAGAGTACAGGTACAATACATGCGTACTACAGAAACGCCGAAGTCTAGAGAGTACAGGAACAATAAATGCATATTACAGAAACCCCGTAGTCTAGAGATTACAGGTACAATACATGCGTACTACAGAAACCCCGTAGTCTAGAGAGTACAGGTACAATACATGCGTACTAGAGACACCCCGTAGTCTAGAGAGTACAGGTACAATACATGCGTACTACAGAAACCCCGTAGTCTAGAGAGTACAGGTACAATACATGCGTACTACAGAAACCCCGTAGTCTAGAGAGTACAGGTACAATACATGTGTACTACAGAAACCCCGTAATCTAGAGAGTACAGGTACAATGCATGCGTACAACAGAAACCCCGTAGTCTAGACAGTACAGGTACAATACACGCGTACTACAGAAACCCCGTAGTCTAGAGAATACAGGTAGAATACACGCGTACTACAGAAACCCCGTAGTCTAGAGAATACAGGTACAATACATGTGAACTACAGAAACCCCGTAGTCTAGAGAGTACAGGTGCAATACACGCGTACTACAGAAACCCCGTAGTCTAGAGAGTACAGGTACAATACATGCGTACTACAGAAACCCCGCAGTCTAAAGAGTAAAGGTAAAATACATGTATACTACAGAAACCCCGTAGTCTAGAGATTACAGTTGCAATACATGCGTACTACAGGAACCCCGTAGTCTAGAGAGTACAGGTAGAATACACGCGTACTACAGCAACCCCGTAGTCTAGAGAATAAAGGTACAATACATGTGTACTACAGAAACCCCGTAGTCTAAAAGAGTACAGGTACAATACACGCGTACTACAGAAACCCCGTAGTCTAGAGAGTACAGTACAATACATGTGTACTACAGAAACCCCGTAGTCTAGAGAGTACAGGTACAATACATGCGTACTACAGAAACCCCGCAGTCTAAAGAGTAAAGGTACAATACATGTGTACTACAGAAACCCCGTAGTCTAGATAGTACAGTTACAATACATGCGTACTACAGAAACCCCGTAGTCTAGAGAATACAGGTACAATACATGCGTACTACAGAAATCCTGTAGTCTAGAGAAAACAGGTACAATACATGCGTACTACAGAAACCCCGTAGTCTAGAGAGTACAGGTACAATACATGCGTACTACAGAAACCCCGTAGTCTAGAGAGTACAGGTACATTACATGCGTACTACAGAAACCCCGTAGTCTAGAGAATACAGGTACAATACATGCGTACTACAGAAAACCCGTAGTCTAGAGAGTACAGGTACAATACATGCGTACTACAGAAAACCCGTAGTCTAAAGAGTACAGGCACAATACATGTGTACTACAGAAACCCCGTAGTCTAGAGAGTACAGGTACAATACATGCGTCCTACAGAAACCCCGTAGTCTAGAGAGTACAGGTACAATACATGCGTACTACAGAAAACCCGTAGTCTAGAGAGTACAGGTACAATACATGCGTACTACAGAAAACCCGTAGTCTTAAGAGTAAAGGTACAATACATGTGTACTACAGAAACCCCATAGTCTATTGATTATGTACTACGGAACCCACGTAATATATTGCGTACATGAATAATGTGTATGTACTACAGAACCCCGTAGTCTAGTAAGTAGAGGAATAATGCATGTGTACTACAAAACCCTCGTAGTGTAGGGAGTACAGAGTCATACATGTGTACAACCATACCCTCAGAGTGTAGTGAGTACAGAAATTATACGTGTGTACTACAGAACCCCCGTAGTCTAGTGAGAACAGGAAGGACACATGTGTACTACCATACCCTCCTAGTGTAGTGAGTACAGGAATGACACATATTTACTACCATACCCTCATAGTGTAGTGAGTATATGAATTATACATGTGTACTACAGAACCCTCGTTGTGTAGTGGGCACATAATTAATATACGTCGACAACAGAGCCTCTGTAGTATAGTGAGTACAGGAATAATACATATGCATTAAAAAAAAAACTGTAGTGAAGGTCGTTACAGGAATTATACATGTGTATTACAGAACCCTCGTAGTGTAGCGAGTACATAATTAATATACGTCTACAACAGAGCCTCTGTAGTATAGTGAGTACAGTAATAATACATATGTATAAAAAAAAACCTGTAGTGAAGTCGTTACAGGAATAACACATGTGTACATTAATTTATATAAGTGTACTACAGAACCCCAGTCGACTAGTGAGTACAGGAATATTGCATGTGTACTATAGAACCCCCATAGTCTAATTGGTAGAGCAATATTACATGTGAACCCCGTAGTATAGAGACTACAGGAATAATACATGTGTACTACTGAACCCCCGTAGTCTAGAGAGTACAGGTACAATACATGCGTACTACAGAAACCCCGTAGTCTAGAGAGTTACAGGTACAATACATGTGTACTACAGAAACCCCGTAGTCTCAATTGCAATTTACAATACATAATACCTACCAATAGTAGTCTAGAGGTACAGAGACAATACATACGTACTACAGAAACCCCGTAGTCTAAGGTAAAGGTGCAATACATGTGTACTACAGAAACCGTAGTCTCGAGAGTACAGATTTACAATACATGCGTGTTACAGAAACCCCGTAGTCTAGAGCGTACAGGTACAATCACACGCGTACTACAGAAACCCCGCAGTCTAGAATTGCAGGTACAATACATGCGTACTACAAGAGCGCCGGAAGTCCTAGAGTGCAATTTACGTAAAACATATTACAGAAACCCCCAATAGTCTAGGGTAGAATTTACAATACATGCATTACTACAGAAATCCGTAGTCCTAGAGTACAGGTACAATACATGTGTACTACTAGAGCTTGTAGTCTCGAGTACAGACACAACTATGCGTGTTACAGAAACCCCGTAGTCTAGAGCGTACAGGTACAATACACGCGTACTACAGAAACCCCGCAGTCTAGAGAGTACAGGTACAATACATGCGGACTACAGAAACGCCGAAGTCTAGAGAGTACAGGTACAATAAATGCATATTACAGAAACCCCGTAGTCTAGAGATTACAGGTACAATACATGCGTACTACAGAAATCCCGTAGTCTAGAGAGTACAGGTACAATACATGTGTACTACAGAAATCCCGTAGTCTAGAGAGTAGGGTACAATACATGCGTACTACAGAAACCCCGTAAACTAGAGTGCAAGTACAGGTAGTCTAGAGATTACAGGTACAATACATGCGTACTACAGAAATCCCGTAGTCTAGAGAGTACAGGTACAATACATGTGTACTACAGAAATCCCGTAGTCTAGAGAGTACAGGTACAATACATGCGTACTACAGAAACCCCGTAGTCTAGAGAGTACAGGTACAATACATGCGTACTACAGAAACCCCGCAGTCTAGAGAGTACAGGTACAATACATGCGTACTACAGAAACCCCGTAGTCTAGAGAGTACAGGTACAATACATGCGTACCACAGAAACCCCGTAGTCTAGAGAGTACAGGTACAATACATGCGTATTACAGAAACCCCGTAGTCTAGAGCGTACAGGTACAATACACGCGTACTACAGAAACCCCGCAGTCTAGAGAGTACAGGTACAATACATGCGTACTACAGAAACGCCGAAGTCTAGAGAGTACAGGAACAATAAATGCATATTACAGAAACCCCGTAGTCTAGAGATTACAGGTACAATACATGCGTACTACAGAAACCCCGTAGTCTAGAGAGTACAGGTACAATACATGTGTACTACAGAAACCCCGTAGTCTAATGAGTACAGGTACAATACATGCGTACTTCAGAAACCCCGTAGTCTAGAGAGTACAGGTACAATACATGCGTACTAGCGACACCCCGTAGTCTAGACAGTACAGGTACAATACACGCGTACTACAGAAAACCCCGTAGTCTAGAGAATACAGGTAGAATACTTGCGTACTACAGAAACCCCGTAGTCTAGAGAATACAGGTACAATACATGTGTACTACAGAAACCCCGTAGTCTAGAGAGTACAGGTGCAATACACGCGTACTACAGAAACCCCGTAGTCTAGAGAGTACGAGTACAATACATGCGTACTACAGAAACCCCGCAGTCTAAAGAGTAAAGGTAAAATACATGTATACTACAGAAACCCCGTAGTCTAGAGAGTACAGTTGCAATACATGCGTACTACAGGAACCCCGTAGTCTAGAGAGTACAGGTAGAATACACGCGTACTACAGCAACCCCGTAGTCTAGAGAATAAAGGTACAATACATGTGTACTACAGAAACCCCGTAGTCTAAAAGAGTACAGGTACAATACACGCGTACTACAGAAACCCCGTAGTCTAGAGAGTACAGGTACAATACATGTGTACTACAGAAACCCCGTAGTCTAGAGAGTACATGTGCAATACACGCGTAATACAGAAACCCCGTAGTCTAAAGAGTACAGGTACAATACATGCGTACTACAGAAACCCCGCAGTCTAAAGAGTAAAGGTACAATACATGTGTACTACAGAAACCCCGTAGTCTAGATAGTACAATTACAATACATGCGTACTACAGAAACCCCGTAGTCTAGAGAGAACAGGTACAATACACGCGTACTACAGAAACCCCGCAGTCTAGAGAGTACAGGTACAATACATGCGTACTACAGAAACCCCGTAGTCTAGAGAGTACAGGTACAATACATGCGTACTACAGAAACCCCGTAGTCAAGAGAGTACAGGTACAATACATGTGTACTACAGAAACCCCGTAGTCTAGAGAGTACAGGTACAATACATGAGTACTACAGAAAACCCGTAGTCTAGAGAGTAAAGGTACAATACATGTGTACTACAGAAACCCCGTAGTCTAGAGAGTACAGACACAATACATGCATTCTACAGAAACCCTGTAGTCTAGAGAGTACAAGTACAATACACGCGTACTACAGAAACCCCGTAGTCTAGAGAGTACAGTTACAATACATGCGTACGACAGGAACCCCGTAGTCCAATACACGCGTACTACAGAAACCCCGTAGTCTAGAGAGTACAGGTACATTACACGCGTACTTCAGAAATCCATTAGTCTAGAGAGTACAGGTACAATACATGTGTACTACAGAAACCCCGTAGTCTAGTGAACACAGGTATAATACACGCGAACTACAAAAGCCCCGTAGTCTAGAGAGTACAGGTGCAATACACGCGTACTACAGAAACCCTGTAGTCTAGAGAGTAAAGGTACAATACATGCGTACCACAGAAACCCCGTAGTCTAGAGAGTACAGGTACAATACATCCGTACTACAGAAACCCCGTAGTCTAGAGAGTACAGGTACAATACATGCATACTACAGAAACCCCGTAGTCTAGAGAATACAGGTACAATACATGCGTACTACAGAAAACCCGTAGTCTAGAGAGTACAGGTACAATACATGCGTACTACAGAAACCCCGTAGTCTAAAGAGTACAGGTACAATACATGTGTACTACAGAAACCCCGTAGTCTAGAAAGTACAGGTACAATACATGCGTACTACAGAAACCCCGTAGTCTAGAGAGTAAAGGTACAATACATGCGTACTACAGAAAACCCGTAGTCTAGAGAGTACAGGTACAATACATGCGTACTACAGAAACCCCGTAGTCTAAAGAGTAAAGGTACAATACATGTGTCCTACAGAAACCCCATAGTCTCGAGAGTACAGGCACAATACATGCATTCTACAGAAACCCCGTAGTCTAGAGAGTACAAGAACAATACACGCGTACTACAGAAACCCCTTAGTCTAGAGAGTACAGTTACAATACATGCCTACTACAGGAACCCCGTAGTCTAGAGAGTACAGTTCAATACACGCGTACTACAGAAACCCCGTAGTCTAGAAAGTACAGGTACAATACATGCGTACTACAGAAACCCCGTAGTCTAGAGAGTACAGGTACAATACATGTGTACTACAGAAACCCCGTAGTCTAGAGAGTACAGGTACAATACACGCGTACTACAGAAACCCCGTAGTCTAGAGAGTACAGGTACAATACATGTGTACTACAGAAACCCCGTAGTCTAGAGAGTACAGGTACAATACACGCGTACTACAGACGCCCCGTAGTCTAGTGAATACAGGTACAATACAAGCGTACTACAGAAGCCCCGTAGTTTCGAGAGTACAGGCACAATACATGCATTCTACAGAAACCCCGTAGTCTAGAGAGTACAAGTACAATACACGCGTTCTACAGAAACCCCGTAGTCTAGAGAGTACAGTTACAATACATGCGTACGACAGGAACCCCGTAGTCCAATACACGCGTACTACAGAAACCCCGTAGTCTAGAGAGTACAGGTACAATACATGCGTACTACAGAAACCCCGTAGTCTAAAGAGTACAGGTACAATACACGCGTACTACAGACGCCCCGTAGTCTAGTGAATACAGGTACAATACACGCGTACTACAGAAGCCCCGTAGTCTAGAGATTACAGGTACAATACACGCGTACTACAGAAACCCCGTAGTCTCGAGAGTACAGGCACAATACATGCATTCTACAGAATCCCCGTAGTCTAGAGAGTACAAGTACAATACACGCGTACTACAGAAACCCCGTAGTCTAGAGAGTACAGTTACAATACACGCGTACTACAGAAACCCCGTAGTCTAGAGAGTACAGGTACATTACACGCGTACTTCAGAAATCCCTTAGTCTAGAGAGTACAGGTACAATACATGTGTACTACAGAAACCCCGTAGTCTAGAGAGCACAGGTATAATACACGCGAACTACAAAAGCCCCGTAGTCTAGATAGTACAGGTAATACACGCGTACTACAGAAACCCCGTAGTCTAGAGAGTACAGGTACAATACATGCGTACTACAGAAACCCCGTAGTCTAGAGAATACAGGTACAATACATGCGTACTACAGAAACCCGTAGTCTAGAGAGTACAGGTACAATACATGCGTACTACAGAAAACCCGTAGTCTAGAGAGTACAGGTACAATACATGCGTACTACAGAAACCCCGTAGTCTAAAGAGTACAGGTACAATACATGTGTACTACAGAAACCCCGTAGTCTAGAGAGTACAGGTACAATACATGCGTACTACAGAAACCCCGTAGTCTAGAGAGTACAGGTACAATACATGCGTACTACAGAAAACCCGTAGTCTAGAGAGTACAGGTACAATACATGCGTACTACAGAAACCCCGTAGTCTAAAGAGTAAAGGTACAATACATGTGTACTACAGAAACCCCATAGTCTCGAGAGTACAGGCACAATACATGCGTACTACAGAAACCCCGTAGTCTAGAGAGTACAAATACAATACACGCGTACTACAGAAACCCCTTAGTCTAGAGAGTACAGTTACAATACATGCGTACTACAGGAACCCCGTAGTCTAGAGAGTACAGTTCAATACACGCGTACTACAGAAACCCCGTAGTCTAGAGAATACAGGTACAATAAACGCGTACTACAGAAACCCCGTAGTCTAGAGAGTACAGGTACAATACACGCGTACTACAGAAACCCCGTAGTCTAGAGAATACAGGTACAATACATGCGTACTACAGAAAACCCGTAGTCTAAAGAGTACAGGTACAATACATGTGTACTACAGAAACCCCGTAGTCTAGAGAGTACAGGTACAATACACGCGTACTACAGACGCCCCGTAGTCTAGTGAATACACGTACAATACACGCGTACTACAGAAGCCCCGTAGTCTAGAGATTACAGGTACAATACACCCGTACTACAGAAACCCCGTAGTCTCGAGAGTACAGGCACAATACATGCATTCTACAGAATCCCCGTAGTCTAGAGAGTACAAGTACAATACACGCGTACTACAGAAACCCCGTAGTCTAGAGAGTACAGTTACAATACATGCGTACGACAGGAACCCCGTAGTCCAATACACGCGTACTACAGAAACCCCGTAGTCTAGAGAGTACAGGTACATTACACGCGTACTTCAGAAATCCCTTAGTCTAGAGAGTACAGGTACAATACATGTGTACTACAGAAACCCCGTAGTCTAGTGAACACAGGTATAATACACGCGAACTACAAAAGCCCCGTAGTCTAGAGAGTACAGGTGCAATACACGCGTACTACAGAAACCCTGTAGTCTAGAGAGTAAAGGTACAATACATGCGTACCACAGAAACCCCGTAGTCTAGAGAGTACAGGTACAATACATGCGTACTACAGAAACCCCGTAGTCTAGAGAGTACAGGTACAATACATGCGTACTACAGAAAACCCGTAGTCTAGAGAGTACAGGTACAATACATGAGTACTACAGAAACCCCGTAGTCTAGAGAGTACAGGTACAATACACGCGTACTACAGACGCCCCTTAGTCTAGTGAATACAGGTACACTACACGCGTACTACAGAAGCCCCGTAGTCTAGAGAGTACAGGTACAATACACGCGTACTACAGAAACCCCGTTGTCTAGTGAATACAATAAGATGTGTTTGTAATACAGAGCCCCTGTAGTTTAGTGAATACAGGAATAATACATATGTTCTTCAGAATTTCCGTAGTGTAGTCATTACAGTTATAATGCAAGTGTACTACAGAACTCCCACATTCTAGTGAGTACAGGATTAATACATTTGACGTACGACATGAGAAAACCCACCTTATGGTTTAACGCGCGATAATCGATAAATCGCTGTCAAAAATACGTCATTTATTACGGCGTTGTTAAAGTTCCCCCGCTGTTTTCAAACGCGATCTATCGTTTGAACATTTAATCTTAAAACCCCCTGTAAAATACTCCAGTCTAAGAAGGAACTGCAGATAAGAGTTAAAATCATTCTTCATTCATTTACTATATATAACATTTATTATAATACTCATTTGATTGAAATCTAAGCCGCAGTCAGGAAAGTAAATATATCAATGTGATCGGCTAATCTTTTCTCATTCTTATATTCCTAGTTGAATCAAGTTTATTTAAACTCATTCCTAATGACTGCGTGACTACATGTAAATTATGACAATTTGCCTGCAGAAGATCCGTTAATTCTCCGAGGATTCAATTTTAAAAACCGAGATTCTAGCAAAACTGACTAGGCCTACCCCGTCGTTATGCCTAACAATTAAGTTTACATACAACTGTTATTGACTTTCTTTATTCGCTTTCCCTTTAAAAAGTTATCATATGATTGATTTGTATAAATGTTCTATATATAATATGAAGAAGCTTCAAGTTGGCAAGTTGACACACAGACCAGACTCCGTTAGCTCCATGTTTGACTGGGTGCTGGAGAATTATGAATGAGATCACGATATATGCCTAATGCATCCAGATAACTGTCAAGGTACTTGACAAGTCTAAGTACAGACAAAATCCGTTCCGCTTTTTATGTAGATATTCTTTTTTTGACTCACACTTCTTTTATATATCATTCGCCATTCTTTTTTTGTATGTCACACCTTAAACAGTTGCATGTTGCTTTGGATGAGTATTGACCTCCACTTGGTTATACCATTCAAAAAACATGGCTAGTTTAACTGAATACGGCGAAATGACTGCACTACTGTATCATAGTGATATATAGACAATAGATGGTTTGTCTCGTGAATCGGAAATATTATCGGCCAAGGTGGATGAATACTATCCGAAGCCTATTATATCCCGATAACCATTCCTACACAAAGTCACAAATCATCTACATGTATTCTGTTTAGCCTGTTAGTGATATGGAACCAAATCAAAAGTCAAACAATGAAAATAAAACACGAAAAAAAGGAAACAAAGCGGAAAATCAATATTCATGACAGGTAACAGGTACACAATGGCGTCAAATGTCATAATATATTAATGACCTCATGACTCGTCATGCGGCTACATGTTATATGGTTAGTGTCCAACATCACAATGTTATTTGGCATCCGGTTATCGGTCTGTGATTCGCATTGCTGACCCGATAAAATTGACTCGTGATTAAACACAAACTCTATTGACATCTTTATCAATTCATATTATGTATTATTCCTGTACTCACTAGAGTATGGTGGTTCTGTAATACATATGTATTTTTTTTTGTAATCACTCGACTAAGGGGGTTCTGGAGTACAAATGTATTATTTCTGTACTAACTAGACTACATACCGTAGTACACGTACATTATTCATGCAGCCAACGCATTACGAGGGTTCTGTAGAACACTTGTATTATTCCTGTAACGACTTCACTACGGGGGTTCTGTAGTTCTTAAGTACACATTTTTTATTCATTTACATTTTATATTCCTGAACTACTGGGGTTCTGTAGAACGTTTGTATTATTCATGTACTCACTAGACTACGGGGGTTCTGTAGTACAAACACATTATTCCTGAACTCACTAGACTACACATGTTTTATTCCTCTTCAAAATAGACTACATGGGTTCTGTAGGACATAGGTATCATTTCTGTTCCCACAAGACTAGGGGGTTCTGTAGTACACATGTATTATTCCTGTACTCACTAAACTAAGGTGGTCAAAAGTTCTAAACTAAAGTTCTGTAGTACACATGTATAATTCTTATAATCACCAGAATACGTTCTGTAATCCTATACTAAATAAACTATGCAGGTTCTGTAGTACACATGTATTATTGCTGTACTCACTACAGGGGTTCTGTAGTACATTCGCATTTTTCCTGTACTCACTAGACTTGGCATTTGTGCAGCACTTGCTATAGTCTTGCGTTGAACCCTAGTTATGTACCCACTACACAACGGGGGTTCTGAAGTACTCATGTATTTTTATTGTACTTACTAGACTACGGGGGTTCTGTAGTACTGTATATATAGTGTATAATTCCTGTACTCACTATACTATTTGTGTTCTGAAGTAGAATTATTCCTGTAAGGACTACACTAAGGGGGTTCTGTAGTATGCATGTATTATTCCTATACTCACTAGATTATAGTTGTTCTGTAGTACAGATGTATTATTCGTTGACCGAATTGTCTATGTGTACGAACCCCCGTTGTTTAGTGAATACAGGAAAAATACATATGTACTACAGAACCCCAGTAGTCTATTCTGTAAAGTAATACATGTGTATTACAGAACCCCCAAAGTTTAATGAATACAAGAATAATACATGTGTACGACAGAACCCCCGTAGTTTAGTGAATACAGGAATAATACATATGTAATACAGAACCTCCGTAGTGTAGTCGTTACAGGAATTATACAGGAGTACTACAGAAAGCCAATAGTCTAGTGAGTACAGGAATTATACAACTAGACTACGGGGATTCAGTATTAGATATTTATTATTCCTGTACTCGCTAGACTACGGGGGCTCTGTTGTACACGTATATATTATTTTCCCACTACACTAATAAGGTTCGCTAGCTTTAGTACACATGTATTATTCTTGTACTCACTAGACTACGGCAGTTCTTTAATTCACATGTTTTATTCCTTCACAAAATAAACTATTGGGGTTCTGTAGAACATATTTAACGACTACGCAACGGGGGTTCTGTAGTACAAATGTATTATTTCTGTAATGACTACACTACGGGGGTTCTATAGTAACCATGTTATATTCGTGTTCTTACTAGACTACGGGGGTTTTGTACTACATGTCTATTATTCCAGTAACAACTAGACTGCCGTGGTTGTGAAGTACATATAATATTTTTTCGAAAATTTCAAATATGTACTTAGTAGTCTTAAGGGGTTCTTTAGTAGACGTATATTTTTCCTGTACCGAATAGACAACGAGGGTTCTGTAGTACAAATGTTTTATTCCTGTAGCCACAAGACTACAGAGTTTCCGTAGTACACATGCATTAATCCTGTAATGACTACACTACGAGGGTTCTGTAGTACACAAGCATTATTCCTGTTATGACTACACTACGGGAGTTCTATCATTCTTGTACACACTAGACTACGGGGGTTTTGTTCTACACATGTATAATTCCTGGACCGACTAGACAACTTGATTTCTGTAGTACATATGTATTATTCCTATTCCGAAAAGACAATTGGGGTTCTGTAGTAAACATATATTTTAATTAAGTACCCAGTAGACTTCGGGGGTTACATATTATGTAATACAGAACCTCAGTAATTTAGTCGTAACAGGAATAATACAGGAGTACTACAGAAAACCAATAGTCTAGTGAGTACAGGAATTATACATACGTTCTACAGAACCCCATAGTCCAGTCATCCTATGAAAAAAATGGACCTAACCGTCAACTAATTGCAACAGAAACGAAATATCTTTTAAAGTTATCATGAATGTATAAGAGATGACAGAAAAAAAGTCCTCCAAAATCCCTTCAGGGGAAATTGGTTAAAAACGCGTTTTATTATTGCTACTTTCAGGCCTTTTGGAATAAATAGCATATTTGGATATACCTACCGAAATGGAACGAAACCCCAACAATTCACACATTTTATTATTGCTACTTTCAGGCATTTTGGAATAAATAGCATATTTGGATATACCTACCGAAATGGAACGAAACCCCAACAATTCACACATAAATGATGTTTTGATAAGCGGTATACTCTATCTACATGTTTATTTATCATTCGCATCATTTTGTCTTCTAAAATTGATTTATTCCTATAAATTGTTAATTGAAAGGGGTCAACTAATCCCACCCACCCATTTAAACCAAAGTTTTTTTTTCATGTAAATGCATTCTTATATGCTAGAATTAAATATTATCTGGCTTCTCTAAACTTCAAATCAAAGACAAAACACACCTTTTTGTATTAGATAAATCACTTAAATAAGGTACCAAAATCCATATATGCCTATATAATCAAAACGAAATATATGACACAAACAATACAATATTTATGTGGTATTTTTTGACGTTTTTCATTTGTTTTGTGAACTTTAAAAAACAATAAATGAAATGAAAGAAGAAACATAGTGGGAGCAGTAAAAGTATTACAATTTTATTGCCCCTTTTTCACTATGTGCCAGCTTTTCAGAATTAAGTGTACACTCATTGAATTACACATGGAATATACTAAGCGTTTAAAATAAGGGCACGCCTAAATTCAATATTGAGGTATCTTTAGTTTCGTTTAAAACACAGACCAGATATTCAATCAAAATCAGTATCGGGTATGACCTCCATATGCAGCAATACATGCACAACATCGGGGGTGAGGGGGTGGAGAGGTTGCAATTCCTCCTGAAGTACTGCACCCAATTTTTGAAGATTGGCTGGTACGGGGCGATGTGCGCGGACTCTCCTACCCAAAACATGCAATAATACATGCTCAATGGGAGAGAGGTCTGATTATTTCGCAGATCACTAGGTTGTCACGATGCCCTGTTTTCTGACGAAGTCAACCGCAGCACGAGCTCTGTGGGGTCAGACATCATCATCTTGGAAGACAAAGTTTTGATCAATCCTACGTGCTAGTGGGACAATAACAGGGCAAAATTTGTTATCAATATGTACATTCAGGTTTCCAGGAACAAGAACAAGTTATGTTCTCCCACCGTAAGAAACACCACCCCAGACCATGATGCTCACCCGCCAAAAAATATTATGCTCCAAGATAGTGGTGCATTTGTATCTCTCCCCACGCCGACGCCATATACGTCTTCGCCCGTTTGTGAATCGCCGACAAAACTTTGACTCATCCGAAAAGACCACATGACGCCACCGACGTATTGGCCAATTGCTAGCACAACCGTAAACGATTATATCTGTACAGCCTTGACATGATGACACCGTGAAAAGGACGCCTTGTCCCAGATTTACTGTACTGCTAGAAACTCGGAAGTCCTGTCACGGAATGGATCTCTTGCTTTGGTTATGGTGCGGTTTTGAAACAGTTGCGCAAAGCAATTACCCATAAAAGGCGATCTTGCTGGAATATTGTTTTTCTATGGTGCCCACGTCCCTTCCTTAATTTAAACATCACCAGTCTGGTGGTGTAAAGCTGCAGGTAGTGCAATAACACTTTTTGACTTCCAAATAAACCTGGCAATAGGGTTTTAGGATTCACCAGCTTGCAACGTGCCTATGCATTGCCATTTGTGAGCTTCTGAGATACTGCCATGATGGCATATTGCATTGATATGAGACTTGATTATGTTTCATTTTCATCGTATCCAAGAAATCACGTTGTGCACAGGCAATGCATGTAATGAATACATGTTACAACACTGTATCGCATATGTTCGATTACACGGTCTCATGAGTTTGGGTTTACGAATTATGAAGAGGCAAATTCCCCCTATCCTATCCAGAAAATAGTTTACAGTAATAGGGTTCCCTTATTTTTGCGTCTCAATATATTGACAGACTTCTCTTTTCCATTTTGTTTCATTCTTACACAGTTTCTGCATTAGCGAAGATTGCTCCCCGACATTCCCCACACCCTCAAGAACGGTCAACAAGCTATGTCTACAAGAACAAGGTTTTCGGTCACACTTTGTTTTTCAAGCGCATTTTAATAAAAGGCAATCACAGTATTTGATAAGAACTGCTGTTTTGGGAAGTGAACAAACTTCCTCGAGTAAAACCACGTTTGTGGTACCTACCCCTTCACTGCAATCCTTTTGTACACAATCCTTTCGAGACAGACAATTTGAACATTCACCAAATACAAATATTGCAGGTTTGCTTATGACATCATCAGCTTATGTTCCACGTATATACAACAAATCCAACAAATGCTCCTCCACGTAAGAACAAAACCCTATCGTCGTATACATATTGAACTAACTCGTATAGCTATTCATTGACACTACAGACATCCTGCGCTTATATTTCATTGATCGAGGATGGTTTGTCAGCTAGCTTCAATAACCCAGAAGACCCATATTGTGATGGCGGGAAACTACACAGCTCTTTCTTGAATAAACCTTCATTGTCATATAATATATTAACCGGAGCTTTTAAACTCAAATGCGGATCAGTTTGAGCTGCTTCTCCAATTTCTCTTATCATTAATTGAGAGTTTGTTGTTTCGGACTGGCTTTAACCTTTAAAACTGTATTCCAAAAACGTATTTATAAACCATATTGTTAATATTCAATTGGCCTTCTTCTTTTGCATAGTCGACAATTACACAATATATACTCATCGACCTGGCAAAATGTTATTAAGTGTACAGTCCGAAATGTGGATGTCTATATTTAGGTTGTCCGTTTGATCTCTTTCCACCCTCGAATGACTGATTTCTACATGCTGATCACTTGTATATTTCTGCATTGCATTATTGTAGTCTGTGATTCTTCAAACCATAACTCAAAAACTTGATCCGTTGAAACTATTGCCGATGCGAGATCGCTTTGATCTGTAGGTAATGTTTGGCTTTTGTTTGAGGATAACATAGGAAGATAACAGAGCTCTAGACTGAGGCTACATTTCTCTGATGGCTGGGATATACAGTTCTCAGCAATACAATCAAGTCTTTAATAAACGTGTGTAGTAGGTCAGCCATTGTTTATATATGAACCACAACTTGGAAATGAGATTTGACAAAGAGCTTCTTTTCAAGTTTGCCCTACACCTTTTGAAAACTGCTTCACCACAAACTTCTTCAAATGGTTTTTCTTCTTACATAAGGGTTTCATAAAAGTTAACTAACGTTTTATCATTTCATTGGGTTCAACCTCGCTAAAGGTTTCAGTATTTGTCTTTGGTTTGGAAGTCCCAGTAATGCTTTCAACTTCATGTATTGCGATTTCTTCTCAAAGCAATGCAGTATTAAAAGAGATTCCCATAAATATTACATTTAAAAGATTATTCAGTAGGAAATGGCCTCAAGTTGCTCTGGAAATAACCGTGTCATTGAACATGTGATTCACCGCATTTTGAAAATTCTGATAGTCCTGATTCTTCCATTTATTGTCCAATACAATGGAAGAAGCTCAAAATGGTATGAATCCACAATGTTAATGTGACCTTCTTGCATTCTTGATTGGACTGTCCATTTTACCTGCAAATGAAAAATAGATAAAAAGGCATTTATCATCACATGTGCGTTGATTTTGTCTGCAGCATTTTTTATTGTGATATTATTCTTTTAATGTCACTGCAAATGAAAATATTAATTAAACACAACCGCACTTGTTTTTTCTTACTTTTAATTGAAGGTTGTACTTTAGCGTAATTTACCTTAATTTTCATAGTTCATACAACATATGTATTAATGAAAAATAATAATAAAAAAGTTTCTTAACATATCTTAACATGATCTTAACATATGTACATGATAGATTTAACGTTTCGTTTTCTGTAGTACACATGTATCATTCCTGTACTCACAAGACTACGGTGGTTCTGTAGTACATATTTATTATTCCTGTATCAAATAGACTACGGTGGTTCTGTAGTACATATTTATTATTCCTGTATCAAATAGACTACAGGGATTCTGTAGTACACGTGCATTATTCCTGTACTTACTAGCCTATGGTTATTTTGTAGTACGCATTGTGTTATTTCTCTACTCACTAGATTATAGTGGTTCTTTAGTACACATGTACTATTCCTGGACCGAATAGTCTATTTGCAAGATTCACTAGACTACGGCGGTCCTTTAGTACACATGTTTTATACTCACTAGACTAAGGTTTTCTGTAGTACACTTGTATTATAACTGAAATGACTACATCACGGAAGTTCTGAAGTACATATGTATTATTCCTGTAATCATCAAACTACGGGGTATTACAAACACATCGTTCCTGTATTCATTTGAATACGGGGGTTTTGTAGTACGCAAGTAGTATTCCTCTACTATCTATACTAAGGGGGGTCAGTAGTACACATGTAATATTCCTGTACCAAATAGACTATGGGGTTTCTTTAGTACACATGCATTATTCCTGTACTCACGAATCGACATCACAGAAAAAGAAATTATTAAAGCTTTAATAAAGGTGTATAGCAGGAAATCTCCAGGACCTGATGGGATCGGAATCGATTTTTTAAAGCAAACGTCGTCTGCAATTCTGCCTTTTCTTTCTAAATTGTTTAGAGAAATACTTTCAACAGGTTCTGCTCCTGACTCTTGGGGGAAAAGCATTATAATCCAAATCCATAAGAAAGGTTCGTTGCAAGATCCAAACAATAATAGAGGCATCTCATTAAAAGATGCAATACGCAAAGTTTTTATATGCTTTACAAATTGTGTGAAGATAACAAAATTATAGACAAATCAAAAGCCGGTTTTAGAAAGAAAGATTCTTTTATAGATAATATATTCACACTGTCATCTGTTATACAAAAATACTTGTCAAAATCTAGGAGATTTTATTGTATCTTTATAGATTTTTCGAAAGCTTTCGATTCGATACAGCATAACATTTTGTGGGACTCCTTACAGCGGAAGAGTATTAATTGCCGCTTCTTGAATGTTTTTAAATCCTTATATGATAATATGTCATCATGTGTAAGAGTCGGAGAGGGCTTATCAGACTATTTTAAATGTAATATGGGAACTAGACAAGGCTGTTTGTCAAGTCCTCTTATATTGTGTCTCTTTATTTATGATTTGCTTTACTATATGAAGAATACTTTTCCACAAGGAACTTTCATCTCGGAAGATATAAGCGACATATACGTACGACGTATGCAGATTACGTGTCGAGCACAAGTGACACAGCTATTCAACTTCAAAGACAAATAAAAACTGCATAGCTAAATTCTGCAATATGCGAGTAAATTTGGATAAAACTAAAATTAATGTTTTTAGAAATGGCGGTTATTTAAGACGTTATGAACAGTGGTTTTATGACGATAAGGCAATTGAGACTGTATTAATCTATAAGTATATCGGAATGTATATGACTCCGAAACTAAAATGGACTAAAACGCATGAGAGTGCAGTAAAGCAAGTAAATAAAGTCATTGCTTGTATTTTTCGATATCAAATGAACTTTGGTCAATTTAGACAATTTGAAATATTCAAGTTATTTGATAGCATGGTAAGACCATGTGTTATGGGGCGGAACTTGCGGGGTATGAATATATAGAAAAGCTTGAATCAGTACAATTGATCTTTTGCAAACGCTTTTGTTGTTTACCACTTCAAACTGCTAATGTTTTTGTGTATGGAGAATGTAGCCGTCAACCCTTATGTGTATTTTATATGACACAATGTATCAAATATAGGATTAATCTTTTTCACATTGACACTGAACGATATCCCCATCAATGTTACAAAATGCTAAAACGACTAGACGAAGCAAAACCTGGGTGTATCATGTGAAAAGTCTTCTTTATTTCGTTCGACTTTGGTTGTTTGGACTGCACAAGAGGTTGGGAGCCACAGAATTTTTCTTTCAACTTTCAAACGTAGGCTTAGGGACAAGTATCTACAAAAATGGTATGAATCTCTTGAAAATACTTCTAAAGCCGACTCATATAGAAACTATAAATCACTACTTATTCCCTAAACTTACCTCTCTATGGATTTGGCATAGCCGCTCAAGAGAACACTTTCAAGATTAAGGACTTCTACTCACTTTATGATTGAAAAGGGTCGTCATTTATGATTGGATAGAAATGAGAGATTATGCCCTTTTTGCTCTAAAAACGATATTTCAATTGTTGAAACATTTTCTAATGGAATGCATGAATTACGAAACAATGAGGAAAGACATTTTAGGAAACATCATTGTTAAACCGTAGAGATAGGAATACTTTCATAAGGTTAATGTCTAGTAAAGACTCGAACCTTGATACATAAGGTATCAAAATTCATTCACATTGCATTTCAAATAAGAAACAATCAGTTAACGATAGCGACACATGCTTAATCAAATATTTTATGTACTAGCTTGCATTATCATGACTTTCAAGATGATATTTGTGGGTCATATTTATCTTTTCATTGCATTATAGTTTGTGTTTTATGCTATTTTCAGTACTCTCATTTTCGCAAAACCATATTGATATGAAGTTTGTTGATTCTATGCATAAATTTGTTGATGCAATCAAATGGCTCAAAATTTGTTTGCTTTGATTGCATAATAGTGCACTGCGACAAGAGGAGAAGTTTTTTTTCACAATGAGCCATTTCTCCTCTGTAGCAATGGGTGATATCCATCAAACTGAGGAAATTATTTTCACGTACTAGTGTGCATTATTATGATATCAAGAAGATATGGTTGGGTCGTATTCGTCTTTTCATTGTATCGTGTTATGACATGCTTATATTTCTGTTTCTGGTTCGCTTATATTCGCAAAACCATATTGAAATCAAGTTTATTGATGTTATGCATTAACCCATGGCTCCAATTTTGCTTGCTTTGATTGCATGATAATCCATTGCGACAGAGGGAGAGGTTTTCACAAAGAGCCATTTTTCCTTCTGTAACAATGTGTTCTGTCCATCAAAATGAGGAAATTATTTCCACGTACTAGTGTGTATTATACTGACTTTTAAGATGATAATTATGTTCGTATCTTCATTGCATTGTATTTATTTTGGTATGAAATGATTTAACCCATGACTGTAATTCACTTACCTTAATAACATAATCGTCCACTGCCACAAAAGGAGAAATTTCTCACAAAGAGCCATTTCTCCTTCTTTAACAGTGGTTTTTTATCCAACATAATGAGAAAATTATTTCTTTTCTGTAGGGTCAGTTGGTCTAAGTATAAACCTTCCTTTTCTTTTCAAGATATTATGATTTGTTTATTGATGCATAAATAAACTGACTTACAAATGTTGATAAATGACGAGTTATAACAATTTTTTTTCTAGAGAGCACAAATGTTAAACGACTTCTTTGTTACCCATGATCATGATCTGTATGTATGTTGGGCCAGAGGCCTTTAATACGAATAAACATATTGTATGTATATTGTATCTGTGATTACACATGTTTGATTCCTGTATTCACTTAACAACGGGGGTTCTTTAGATGCATTCCTGGACCGATCTGACTACGGGGTTCTGTAGTACACATATATCATTTCTGTACTCACTAGATTACGGGGGTTTTGCAGGACACAAGCATGTATTATTCTTGTAACGACTAAACCGCAGGGATTCTGAAGTACACATGTATCATTCCTGTACTCACTGCACTAAGGAGGGTATAGTAGTACACATGTATCATTTCTGTTCTCACTAGACTTCGGGGATTCTGTAGTACACATAGTTATTCCTGTACTCACTAGACTACGGGTTTTCTGTAGTACACATGTAATATTCCTGTACTTACTAGACTACGGGGTTCTGTAGTACACATGTATTATTCCTGTACTCACTACACTACGAGGGTTATGTAGTACACATGTATCATTCCTGTTCTTTCTAGACTACGGGGTTCTGTAGTACACATGTATTATAATTGTACTCACTAGACAATATACTGTAGTACACGTATATAATTCATGCAGCAACTACATTACGAATGTTCTGTAGAATACTTTTAATATTCCTGTAATAACTACACTACGGGGGTTCTGTAGTACCATTGATATTATTCATGTACTCACTAGACTACGGGGGTTCTTAAGTCATACGCATTATTACTAAACTCACTAGACTACAGTGGTTCTATAGTACATTTGTATAATTCCTGTAATCAATAAATTAAAGAGGTTCTGTAGTACTTGTACTCACTCGACAACGGGGGTTCTGTAATACTTATAGATTATTCCTGTAATCTTTAGACTACTTCTCTGTTGAACACATGTACCCACTACACTACGCGGGTTCGGTAGTAAACCCATATTAATTATATACTCACTACACTACAACGGTTCTGTACATATGTATTATTCCTGTACAGAATAGGTTACTTGGGTTCCGTAATACTCGTGTATTATTCCTGTACTCACTACACAATTGTTGTTCTGAATTACACTTGTACTCTCTAACGATTACACTACAGGGGTTCTGTAGTACATATCTATCATTCCTGTTCCCACTAGACTTAGGAATTCTGTAGTACATATGTATTTATCCTGTACCGAATAGACTACAGGGGTTTTGTAGTACACATGTATTATTCTTGTACCAAATAGACTACAGGGGTTCTGTAGTATACATGTATTATTCCTGTTCGCACTAGACTAGGTGATTCTGTAATACACATGTATAATTCCTGTACATACTACACTAAGGAGGTTCTGTAGTACACTTGGAATATTTCCGAACTCACTAGATTACGGCGGTTCTATAGTAAATATGTATTATTCCTGTACTCACTAGACTACGGGGGTTCTGTGGTACAGTTGTTTAATTCCTGTACCGAATAGACTACAGGGGTTCTGTAATACACATTAATCCTGTAAAAAATACACTATGCAGGTATTGTAGTACACATCAATTATTCTTGTACTCGATAGACGACGGGGGTTCAGTAGAAAACATGTATTCTTCTTTTACTCATCAAACGGTTGGGTTTCTGTAGTACACATCTATTGTACCTGTACAGAATATACTACGGATTTTCTGCAGTACACATGCATTAGTCCTGTACTCACTAGACTACGGCGGTTCTTTAGTACACATGTTTATTCCTGTACAGATTTAACTACTGAGGTTCTGTAGCATTAGTCCTGTACTCACTAGACTTTTTGTTTTCTGTAGTACTCCTGTATTATTCCAGTAACGACTACACGACGGAGGCTGTGTTGTACATGTTGTACATATATATATCATTTATGTACCAACTACTGTACGGGGGGTCTGGTAGTACACTTGTATTATAACTGTAATGACTACACGACGGAAGTTCTGAAGTACATATGTATTGTTCCTGTATTCTCTTAACTTCGGGGCTCTAATACAAACACATCGTTCCTGTATTCACTAGAATGCGGGTATTCTGTAGTACGCATGTATCATTCCTTTACTTTCTAGACAACGGGGTCCAGTAGTACACATGTATTATTCCTGTACTCTCTATACTACGTGTGTTCAGTAGAACACAGTTAATATTCATGTACCAAATAGACTATGGGGTTCTGTAGTACACATGCATTATTCCTGTACTCACTAGTCGACAGGGGTTCTGTTGTACACTTATATCAATTATGTACCCACTACACTACAAGGTTACACTACGTATTATTTCTGTACTCACAATACTTGAGTGGTTCTTATTACATGCATTATTACTGTACTCACTATTCAACGGGGGATCAGTTGTACAAATTCATTATTCCTGTACTCACTAGATTATGGGGTTTCTGTAGGACATGTATTATTCCTGTACTCACTTAACTACGGGGATTCTGTAGTTCACTTGCATTATTTCTGTGCCGAATAGACTCCGGGGGCTCTGTTGTACACTTTTATGTACCCATTATACTACCAAGGTTCGGTAGTACACATGTATTATTCTTGTACCGGGTAGATTACGGGGTTCCGTACTTCGGGGGTTCTGTCGTACACATGCATTATTCCTGTATTCACTTACTATGGGGGTTCTGTAGTAGACATGTACTATTCCTCTACAGAAGAGATTACTGGGGTTATGTAGTACATATGTATAGCCTGTACTCACTAGACTTTTTATGTTCAGTAGTACACTAGTATAATTCCTGTAACGACTACACTTAGGGGTTCTGTAGTACTTACACGTGTATTGTTCCTGAATTTACTAAACAACGGGTGTCCTATAGTCCATATGTAATATTCCTGTACCACAAAGACTGTGGAGGTCTGTAGTACACATATATCATTCCTGTAATCACAAGACTACGGGAGTTCTTAAGTACATACACATTATTCCTGTACTCTCTAGACTACGGGGTTCTATAGTACACATGTTTTATTCCTGTGCCGATTAAGCTACAGGGTTTCTGATGGACATATGTATCATTCCTGTTCCCACTAGACCAAGGAGTTCTGTAGAACTACAGGGGTTCTGTAGAACATTCATATATCGTGTACTCACTAGACTTTTGGTGTTCGGTAGTACACTGATATAATTTCTATAACGACTACACTAAGGGGTTACACGTGTATCATTGCTGACCTCACTATACTATAGAGGCTCTGTTGTAGACGTATATTAAAGTATGTATCCACTAAACTACAAGGGTTCTGTAGGGTATGGTCGTAGATATGTATTATTCCTGTTCTCACTAGATTACATGGGTTCTGCAGTACACAAGCATGTATTATTCCTTTAACGACTACACTTCTTGGGATTCTGAAGTACACATGTATTTTCTTCTGTAGTCTCTAGACTACGAGGTTTCTTTAAAAGACATTAATCATTCATGTTACGACTACACCACGGACGTTCTGTAGAACACATGTAATATTGCTGTACTCAATAGACTACGGGAGTTCTGTAGTTCGCATGCATTAATCCTGTACTCACTCGTTCTTTAGCACACATGTTTTTTTCCTCTACAGAATAAACTACTAGGGTTCTGTAGAACATAAATATAATACCTGTAATCACTAGACTATTAGTTTTCTGTACCGAATAGACTCCTGTATTATTCCTGTTATGACTACACTACGAAGGTCCAGTACTACATATGTATTATTCCTGTTATGACTACACTACGAAGGTCCAGTACTACATATGTATTATTCCTGTACTCACTAGAGTATGGTGGTTCTGTAATACATATGTATCATTTTTGAAATCACTACACTACGGAGGTTCTGTAGTACACATGTATTTTTCCTGTACTCACTAAACTAAGGAAGTTCTTTGGAACACATGGACTATTCCCGTACTCACTAGACTTCGTGGGTTCTATAGTACATATGTATTTATCCTGTACCGAATAGACTATAGAGGTTCCGTAGTACACACGTATCATTCCTGTACTCACTAGACGACGGGGGTTCTGTGGTACACATGTATTACTCCTCTACAGAAATGACAACTGGGGTTCCGTAGTACATATGTATCATTCCTGTACTGTAGAATTCGTAGGTTCTGTGGTATATATCTTTCTATCCTGTACCGAATAGACTATAGAAGTTCTGTCGTACACATGTATTATTCCTGTATTCATTAAACTGTAGGGGTTCTGTAGTACACATGTATAACTCCTCTACAGAATTTACTACTGGGGTTCTGTAGTGCATATATCTATCCTGTACTCACTAGCCTTTTGGTATTCTGTAGTACACTTATAAAATTCCTGTAGCGACTACACTAAAGGGGTTCTGTAGTAGCTGTGTATTATTCTTGTAACGATAACACTACGGTGTTCTACACATGCATTATTTCTGTATTCACTAAACAAAGGGGGTTCTGTTGTACAACTGTTTTATTCCTGTACCGAATAGACAACAGAGGTTCTGTAGTACACATGTATTATTCCTGTACCCAATGAAGAATTGTGTACACATATATTATTCCTGTAGTCACTTGATTACGGGGGTTCTGCAGTACACAAGAAACATTCCTGTACTCATAAGACTATGAGAGTTTTGTAGTACACATGTATTATTTCTTTACTCACTAGACTACAGGAGTTCAGTAGTACACATGTATTATTGCTGTACTCTTTAGTTTATGGGGTATCTTCAAAAGACATTTATCATTCATGTAACGACTACACCACGGAGGTTCTGTAGAACACATGTATTATTGCTGTACTCACTAGACTACGGGGAATTATACTACGGGGGTTCTTAAGTTCACATGCATTAGTCCTGTACTCACTAGACTACGGGGGCTCTGTTGTATACGTATTTTAGTTATGTACCCACTAAACTACTAAGGATCGGTAGTACACATGTATTATTCTTGTACTTACTAGACTACGGCTGTTATTTAGTACACATGTTTCCTGTACAGAATAAACTAATGACTACACTACGGAATTTCTGGAGTACACATGCATTATTTCTGTATTCACTAAACAAAGGGGGTTCTGTAGTACGCATGCATTATTCCTGTAGTCACTATTCAATGGGGGTTCAGTTGTACACATGCATTTTTCCTGAACTTAAAAAACAACCGTGGTTCTGAAGTACACACGTATTATTCCTGTACTCACTAGACTATGAGGCTGTAGACGTATATTAATTGTATCATTGTTAGACACACTTCACTAGGAGGGTATGGTAGAACACATGGTATCATTCCTGTTCCCACTAGACTACGGGGGTTCTGTAGTACAGTAAACATGATCATTGTACTCATTAGCTTACTGGTGTATTATTCCTGTAACGAATACACTACGGGTATTCTATTTTACACATTTTTTATTCCTGTACTAACTAGAGTATGGTCGTTCTGTAAGTACATATTTATTATTCCTGTACTCATTAGACTATTGGTGTTCTGTAGTATACTTGTATTATTCTTGTTACGACTACACTACAACAGTTTTGTAGGACATATGTACCATTTATGTTCTCCCTAGACTACGGGGGTTCTGAAGTACACGTGTATCATTCCTGTAATAACTTAAGAACAGGGGTTCTGTACTACACATGTATTATTTTTGTTATCATAAAACTACGGGGATATTTTACCTGTACCGAATAGAGACTGGGGTTCTTTATTACATATGTATTATTCCTGTACTAACTAGACTATGGGGGTTCTGTAGTATACATGTATTATTCCTAGACCGTATAGTCTTTATGTTCCTGCAACAACTACACTACAGGTTTTATTTAAATACATATGTATAATTCTTGTACTCACTATACTACATAGGCTCTGTATATTAATTATGTACACACTATACTACAGGAGTTCTGTAGTACACACGTTTAATTTCGGTAATCACTAGACTACGGATGTTCTGAAGTACACACGTTTCAATCCTGTAACGACAACATTGTGGGAGTTCTGTTGTACACGTATAAAATTATGTACACACTACACTACAAGGATTCAGTAGTACACGTGTATTATTCCTGTACTCAATAGACTACGGGGTTTAGTAGTACACATGTATTATTCTTGTAACGAATACACTACGTGGAATCTGTTTTATACATGTATTGTTCCTGTATTCACTAGAGTATGGGAGCTCTATAATACTTACGCATCAATCCTGTACACAATAGACTATGGAGGTTCTGTAGTACACATGTATATTTCTTGTACTCACTAGACGATTGGGGTTCTCTATTACATATCTATTGTTCCTGTACAGAATAGACTACAGATTTTCTGCAGTACACATGTACTCATTAGACAACAGGGGTTCTGTAATACACACGCTTTATTTATTTACTCACTATATTACAGAGGCTCTGTATTATTTTTCTACAGAACAGTCTACTGAGATTATGTAGTACATGTATTCACTAAACAACAGATGTTTTGAGTACAACTGTTTAATTTCTGTACCGAATACACTACCGGGTTCTGTAGTACACATATATCATTCCTGTACTCACTAGATTACGGTTTCTTTTTTAAAAGACATGTATTATTGATGTAACGACTACACCATGGACGTTTTGTAGGACACATGAATTATTGCTGTACTCACTAGACTACAGGGATTCTGTATTACATTTTTAATATTCCTGTACTCGTTAGACTATGGGGGTTCGGTTGTTCACATGCATTATTTTTGTACCGAATAGATAATGTGGGTTATTTAGTTCACATGCATTAGTCCTGTACTCAATAGTCTACGGGAGCTCTGTTGTACATGTATTTTAGTTATGTACCGACTAAACTAATTTGGTTCGGTAGTACACATGTCATATTCTTGTACTCACTAGACTACGGCTGTTCTTTAGTATACATGTTGCATTCCTGTATAGATTAAAGCACTAGGGTTCTGTAGAACATAGGTATAATTCCTGTACTCACTAGACTATTGGTTTTCTGCAGTACTCCTGTATTATTCTTGTAACGACTACACAACGGAGGTATTGTATTACATTATGTATTATTCCTGTACTCACTAGAATAAGGGGGTTCTGTACACATATATTATTCCTGTAATGACTACACTTCGGGGGTTTTGTAGTACACATGCATTATTCCTGTAATGACTACACTTCGGGGGTTCTGTAGTACACATGTTTTATTCCTGTAATGACTACACTTCGGGGGTTCTGTAGTACACATGCATTATTCCTGTAATGACTACACTTGGGAGTTCTATAGTACACATGCATTATTCCTGTAATGACTACACTTCGGGGGTTCTGTAGTACACATGCATTATTCCTGTAATGACTACACTTCGGGGGTTCTGTAGTACACATGCATTATTCCTGTAATGACTACACTTCGGGGGTTCTGTAGTACACATGCATTATTCCTGTAATGACTACACTTCGGGGGTTCTGTAGTACACATGCATTATTCCTGTAATGACTACACTTCGGGGGTTCTGTAGAACACAAGCATTATTCCTGTTATGACTACCACTTGGGGGGTTCTGTAGTACACATGTATTATTCCTGTAATGACTACACTTCGGGGTTCTGTAGTACACATGTATTATTCCTGTAATGACTACACTTCGGGGGTTCTGTAGTACACATGTATTATTTCTGTAGTACACATGTATTATTCCTGTACTACACTTCGGGGGTTCTGTAGTACACATGTATTATTCCTGTAATGACTACACTTCGGGGGTACACATGCATTATTCCTGTAATGACTACACTTCGGGGGTTCTGTAGTACACATGCATTATTCCTGTTATGACTACCACTTGGGGGGTTCTGTAGTACACATGTATTATTCCTGTAATGACTACACTTCGGGGGTTCTGTAGTACACATGTATTATTCCTGTAATGACTACACTTCGGGGGTTCTGTAGTACACATGCATTATTCCTGTAATGACTACACTTCGGGGGTTCTGTAGTACACATGTATTATTCCTGTAATGACTACACTTCGGGGGTTCTGTAGTACACATGTATTATTCCTGTAATGACTACACTTCGGGGGTTCTGTAGAACACATGCATTATTCCTGTTATGACTACCACTTGGGGGGTTCTGTAGTACACATGTATTATTCCTGTAATGACTACACTTCGGGGGTTCTGTAGTACACATGTATTATTCCTGTAATGACTACACTTGGGAGTTCTATAGTACACATGCATTATTCCTGTAATGACTACACTTCGGGGGTTCTGTAGTACACATGCATTATTCCTGTAATGACTACACTTCGGGGTTCTGTAGTACACATGTATTATTCCTGTAATGACTACACTTCGGGGGTTCTGTAGTACACATGTATTATTCCTGTAATGACTACACTATGGGAGTTCTATAGTACACATGCATTATTCCTGTAATGACTACACTTCGGGGGTTTTGTAGTACACATGCATTATTCCTGTAATGACTACACTTCGGGGGTTCTGTAGTACACATGTTTTATTCCTGTAATGCCTACACCTCGGGGGTTCTTTGGTACACATGCATTATTCCTGTAATTGCTATACTATGGGAGTTCTATAGTACACATGCATTATTCCTGTAATGACTACACTTCGGGGGTTTTGTAGTACACATGCATTATTCCTGTAATGACTACACTACGGGTGTTCTGTAGAACACATGCATTATTCCTGTAATGACTACACTTCGGGGGTTCTGTAGTACACAAGCATTATTCCTGTAATGACTACACTTCGGGGGTTCTGTAGTACACATGTATTATTCCTGTAATGACTACACTTCGGGGGTTCTGTAGTACACATGCATTATTCCTGTAATGACTACACTTCGGGGGTTCTATAGTACACATGCATTATTCCTGTTATGACTACACTTCGGGGGTTCTGTAGTACACATGTATTATTCCTGTAATGACTACACTTCGGGGGTTCTATAGTACACATGCATTATTCCTGTTATGACTACCACTTGGGGGGTTCTGTAGTACACATGTATTATTCCTGTAATGACTACCACTTGGGGGGTTCTGTAGTACACATGTATTATTCCTGTAATGACTACACTTTGGGCGTTCTGTAGTACACATGTATTATTCCTGTAATGACTACACTTCGGGGGTTCTATAGTACACATGCATTATTCCTGTAATGACTACACTTCGGGAGTTCTATAGTACACATGCATTATTCCTGTAATGACTACACTTCGGGGGTTCTGTAGTACACAAGCATTATTCCTGTAATGACTACACTTCGGGGGTTCTATAGTACACAAGCATTATTCCTGTTATGACTACCACTTGGGGGGTTCTGTAGTACACATGCATTATTCCTGTAATGGCTATACTTCGGGTGTTCTGTAGAACACATGTATTATTCCTGTAATGACTACACTTTGGGCGTTCTGTAGTACACATGTATTATTCCTGTAATGACTACACTTCGGGGGTTCTATAGTACACAAGCATTATTCCTGTTATGACTACACTTCGGGGGTTCTGTAGTACACATGCATTATTCCTGTAATGACTACACTTCGGGGGTTCTATAGTACACAAGCATTATTCCTGTTATGACTACCACTTGGGGGGTTCTGTAGTACACATGCATTATTCCTGTAATGGCTATACTTCGGGTGTTCTGTAGAACACATGTATTATTCCTGTAATGACTACACTTCGGGGGTTCTGTAGAACACAAGCATTATTCCTGTTATGACTACCACTTGGGGGGTTCTGTAGTACACATTATTATTCCTGTAATGACTATACTTCAGGGGTACTGTAGTACACAAGCATTATTCCTGTAATGACTACACTTCGGGGGTTCTGTAGTACACATGCATTATTCCTGTAATGGCTATACTTCGGGGGTTCTGTAGTACACATTATTATTCCTGTAATGACTACACTTCGGGGGTTCTGTAGTACACATGCATTATTCCTGTAATGGCTATACTTCGGGTGTTCTGTAGAACACATGTATTATTCCTGTAATGACTACACTTCGGGGGTTCTGTAGTACACATGCATTATTCCTGTAATGACTACACTTCGGGGGTTCTATAGTACACATGTATTATTCCTGTAATAACTACCACTTGGGGGGTTCTGTAGTACACATGCATTATTCCTGTAATGACTACACTTCGGGGGTTCTATAGTACACATGCATTATTCCTGTTATGACTACCACTTGGGGGGTTCTGTAGTACACATATATTATTCCTGTAATGACTACACTATGGGAGTTCTATAGTACACATGTATTATTCCTGTAATGACTACACTATGGGAGTTCTATAGTACACATGTATTATTCCTGTAATGACTACACTATGGGTGTTCTGTAGAACACATGTATTATTCCTGTAATGACTACACTATGGGAGTTCTATAGTACACAAGCATTATTCCTGTAATGACTACTTTTCGGGGGTTCTGTAGTACACATGCATTATTCCTGTAATGACTACACTTCAGGGGATCTATAGTACACAAGCATTATTCCTGTAATGACTACACTTCGGGAGTTCTATAGTACACATATATTATTCCTGTAATGACTACACTTCAGGGGATCTGTAGTACACATGCATTATTCCTGTAATGACTATACTTCGGGAGTTCTAAAGTACACATATATTATTCCTGTAATGACTACACTTCGGGGGTTCTGTAGTACACATACATGCATTATTCCTGTAATGGCTATACTTCGGGGGTTCTGTAGTACACATATATTATTCCTGTAATGACTACACTTCGGGAGTTCTATAGTACACATATATTATTCCTGTAATGACTACACTTCAGGGGATCTGTAGTACACATGCATTATTCCTGTAATGACTATACTTCGGGAGTTCTAAAGTACACATATATTATTCCTGTAATGACTACACTTCGGGGGTTCTGTAGTACACATGCATTATTCCTGTAATGGCTATACTTCGGGGGTTCTGTAGTACACATATATTATTCCTGTAATGACTACACTTCGGGAGTTCTATAGTACACATATATTATTCCTGTAATGACTACACTTCAGGGTAATGATACTGTTCTGTAGTACACATGCATTATTCCTGTAATGACTACACTTCGGGGGTTCTGTAGTACACATGTATTATTCCTGTAATGACTACACTTCGGGGGTTCTGTAGTACACATATATTATTCCTGTAATGACTACACTTATGCATTATTCCTGTAATGACTACACTTCGGGGGTCTATAGTACACAAGCATTATTCCTGTAATGACTACACTTCGGGGGTTCTGTAGTACACATGCATTATTCCTGTAATGACTACACTACGGGTGTTCTGTAGAACACATGCATTATTCCTGAAATGACTACACTTCGGGGGATCTATAGTACACAAGCATTATTCCTGTAATGACTACACTTCGGGGGTTCTGTAGTACACATGTATTATTCCTGTAATGACTACACTTCGGGGGTTCTGTAGTACACATATATTATTCCTGTAATGACTACACTACGGGTGTTCTGTAGAACACATGCATTATTCCTGTAATGACTACACTTCGGGGGATCTATAGTACACAAGCATTATTCCTGTAATGACTACACTTCAGGGGTTCTATAGTACACAAGCATTATTCCTGTAATGACTACACTTCGGGGGTTCTGTAGTACACATATATTATTCCTGTAATGACTACACTTCGGGGGTTCTGTAGTACACATGCATTATTCCTGTAATGACTACCTTTCGGGGGTTCTGTAGAACACAAGCATTATTCCTGTAATGACTACACTTCGGGGGTTCTTTAGTACACATGTTTTATTCCTGTAATGACTACACTTCGGAGGTTCTGTAGTACACATGCATTATTCCTGTAATGACTACACTTCGGGGGTTCTGTAGTACACATATATTATTCCTGTAATGACTACACTTCGGGGGTTCTGTAGTACACATGTATTAACAAGGGTATACACACGACAAGGTGGAGATAATAAGGGTTAAGTCATGACAAAGGGGAGATAACAAGGGTTATACCAATAACAAGGATGGGATGACAAGGGTATACACATAAAAAGGTGAGGATAACCTGAGTTAACTCATGACTAGTTAACTCATGGAAAGGATGACAACAAGAGTTTGCTCATGAAAAGGAGGGGATAACAAGGGTTAACTCATAACAACTTGGAGAAAACAAGATTTTACTCATGACAAAGAGGAGATTACAAGGGTGTACTCATTAGAAGGAAAAAACAACTAGGGTGTAATCATTACAAGGAGATTACAAAGGTTTCCTTATTATAGGGCGGAGATAACAAGGGTTAACTCATTACAGGGATGAAACAACAAGGGTTAACTTATTACAGGGAGGAGATAACATGGGATAACTCATTACAGGGATGGAACAACAAGGGTTAACTCATTACAAGGAGAAGATAACCAGGGTTAACTCATTACAGGGATGAGATAATAATAAGGGTTAACTCTTTACAAGGAGGAGATAACAAGGGTTAACTCATTACAAGAAAGAGATAACAGAGGTTTCCTCATTTCAGGGAGGAGATAACAAAGATTAACTCATTACAGGTATGAAACAACAAGGGTTAATTCATTACAAGGAGGATATAGCAAGGGTTTACTCATTACAAGGAGGAGATATGAAGGGTTTACTCATGACAAAGAGGAGATAACATGGGTTTACTCATTACAAGGAGAAGATAAAAAGGGTGTACTAATTACAAGGAGGAGATAAGAAGGGTTTAGTCATTACAAGGAGATAACAAGGGGGAACTCATTAGAAGGAAAAACAACAAGGGTGTACTCATTACAAGGAGATTACAAAGGTTTCCTCATTACAGGGAGGAGATAACAAGGGTTAACTCATTACAGGGATGAAACAACAAGGGTTAACTCATTACAAGGAGGAGATAACCAGGGTTAACTCATTACAAGGAGGAGATAACAAGAGTTTACTCATTACAAGGATGAGATTACAAGTGTTTACTTGTTACAAGGAGGAGATAACAATGGTTTACTTATTACAAGGAGGAGATAACAAGGGTTTACTCATTAGAAGGAGAAAACAACAAGGGTTTCCTCATTACAAGGAGGAGATAACAAGGGTGTACTCATAACAAGGAGGAGATAACAAGTGTGTACTCATTAGAAAGAAAAACTACAACGGTGGACTCATTACAAAGAGATTACAAAGGTTTCCATATTACAGGGAGGAAATAACAAGGGTTCACTCATTACAAGGAGCAGATAACCAGGATTAACTCATTACAATGAGGAGATAACAAGGGTTTACTCATTAGAAGGAAAAAACAACAAGGGTGGACTCATTTCAAAGATATTACAAAGGTTTCCATATTACAGGGAGGAGATACAAGGGTTCATTCATTACAAGGAGGAGATAACCATGGTTAACTCATTACAAGGAGGAGATAACAAGAGTTTATTCATTACAAGAATGAGATTACAAGGGTGTACTCATTACAGGGATTAAACAAAAAAGGTTAACTCATTACAAGGAGATTACAAAGGTTTCCTCATTACAAGGAGCAGATAACCAGGGTTTACTCATTACAAGGAGAAGATAACCAGGGTTAACTCATTACAAGAAAGAGATAACAGAGGTTTCCTCATTTCAGGGAGGAGATAACAAAGATTAACTCATTACAGGTATGAAACAACAAGGGTTAATTCATTACAAGGAGGATATAGCAAGGGTTTACTCATTACAAGGAGGAGATATGAAGGGTTTACTCATGACAAAGAGGAGATAACATGGGTTTACTTATTACAAGGAGAAGATAAAAAGGGTGTACTAATTACAAGGAGGAGATAAGAAGGGTTTAGTCATTACAAGGAGATAACAAGGGGGAACTCATTAGAAGGAAAAACAACAAGGGTGTACTCATTACAAGGAGATTACAAAGGTTTCCTCATTACAGGGCGGAGATAACAAGGGTTAACTCATTACAGGGATGAAACAACAAGGGTTAACTCATTACAAGGAGGAGATAACCAGGGTTAACTCATTACAAGGAGGAGATAACAAGAGCTTACTCATTACAAGGATGAGATTACAAGTGTTTACTTATTACAAGGAGGAGATAGCAAGGGTTTACTCATTACAAGGAGGAGATAACAAGGGTTTACTCATTAGAAGGAGAAAACAACAAGGGTGTACTCATTACAAGGAGGAGATAACAAGGGTTTCCTCATTACAAGGAGGAGATAACAAGGGTGTACTCATAACAAGGAGGAGATAACAAGTGTGTACTCATTAGAAAGAAAAACTACAACGGTGGACTCATTACAAAGAGATTACAAAGGTTTCCATATTACAGGGAGGAAATAACAAGGGTTCACTCATTACAAGGAGCAGATAACCAGGGTTAACTCATTACAAGGAGGAGATAACAAGGGTTTACTCATTAGAAGGAAAAAACAACAAGGGTGTACTCATTACAAAGATATTACAAAGGTTTCCATATTACAGGGAGGAGATACAAGGGTTCACTCATTACAAGGAGGAGATAACCATGTTTAACTCATTACAAGGAGGAGATAACAAGAGTTTATTCATTACAAGAATGAGATTACAAGGGTGTAATCATTACAGGGATTAAACAAAAAAGGTTAACTCATTTCAAGGAGCAGATAACCAGGGTTTACTCATTAGAAGGAGGAGATAACAAGGGTTTACTCATTACAAGGAGGAGATAACCAGGGTTAACTCATTACAAGGAGGAGATAACAAGGGTTTACTCATTACAAGGAGGTAACAAGGGTGTACTCATTAGAAGGAAAAAAACAATGGTGTATTTATACAAGGAGGAGTTAACAAGGGTTTACTTATTACAAGGAGGAGATAACAAGGGTTTACTCATTACAAGGAGGAGGGTTAACTCATTACAAGGAGGAGATAACAAGACTCATTACAAGTTACAAAGGTTTCCTCATTACAGGGAGGAGATAACAAAGGTTAACTTATTACAGGTATGAAACAATAAGGGTTAATTCATTACAAGGAGGAGATAGCAAGGGTTTACTCATTGCAAGGAGGAGATAACAGAAGGTTTCCTCATTACAGGGAGGAGATAACAAAGGTTAACTTATTACAGGTATGAAACAATAAGGGTTAATTCATTACAAGGAGGAGATAGCAAGGGTTTACTCATTGCAAGGAGGAGATAACAGAAGTTTGTTTCCTCATTACAGGGAGGAGATAACAAAGGTTAACTTATTACAGGTATGAAACAATAAGGGTTAATTCATTACAAGGAGGAGATAGCAAGGGTTTACTCATTGCAAGGAGGAGATAACAGAAGTTTGTTTCCTCATTACAGGGAGGAGATAACAAAGGTTAACTTATTACAGGTATGAAACAATAAGGGTTAATTCATTACAAGGAGGAGATAGCAAGGGTTTACTCATTGCAAGGAGGAGATAACAGAAGTTTGTTTCCTCATTACAGGGAGGAGATAACAAAGGTTAACTTATTACAGGTATGAAACAATAAGGGTTAATTCATTACAAGGAGGAAATAGCAAGGGTTTACTCATTACAAGGAGGAGATGACACGGGTGTACTCATTACAAGGAGGAGATAAGAAGGGTTTACTCATTACAAGGAAGAGATAACCAGGGTTAACTCATTACATAGAGAAGATAACAAGGGTGTACTCATTACAAGGAGGAGATAACCAGGGTTAACTCATTACAAGGAGGAGATTACAAGGGTGTACTCATTACAAGGAGGAGATAACAAGGGTTTAGTCATTACACGGAGGACATAACAGAGGTTTCCTCATTACAGGGAGGAGATAACCAGGGTTAACTCATTACAAGGAGGAGATTACAAGGGTGCACTCATTACAAGGAGGAGATAACAAGGGTTTACTCATTACATGGAGGACAAAACAGAGGTTTCCTCATTACAGGGAGGAGATAACAAAGGTTAACTCATTACAGGTATGAAACAACAAGGGTTAATTCATTACAAGGAGGATATAGCAAGGCTTAACTCATTACAAGGAGGAGATAAGAAGGGTTTACTCATTACAAGGAGGAGATAAGAAGGGTTTACTCATTACAAGGAGGAGATAACACGGATTTACTCATGACAAAGAGGACATAACAAGAGTTTACTCATTACAAGGAGGAGATAACAAGGGATTACTCATTACAAGGAGGAGATAACAGAGGTTTCCTCATTACAGGGAGGAGATAACAAAGGTAAACTTATTACAGGTATGAAACAATAAGGGTTAATTCATTACAAAGAGGAGATAAGAAGGGTTTACTCGTTACAAGGAGGAGATAACAAAGGTTAACTTATTACATGTATCAAACAACAAGGGTTTCCTCATTACAAGGAGGAGATAACAAAGGTTAACTTATTACAGGTATGAAACAACAAGGGTTAATTCATTACAAGGAGGAGATAGCAAGGGTTTACTCATTACAAGGAGGAGATGAGAAGGGTTTACTCATTACAAGGAGGAGATAAGAAGGGTTTACTCACTACAAGGAGGAGATAACACGGGTTTACTCTTTACAAGGAGGAGATAACACGGATTTACTCATTACAAGGAGGAGATAACAAGGGTGTACTCATTACAAGGATGAGATAACAAAGGTTTCCTCATTACAGGGAGGAGATACCAAGGGTTTACTCCTTAGAAGGTAAAAAAACAAGGGTGCACTCATTACAAGGAGGAGATAACAAGGGTTTACTCATTACAAGGAGGAGATAACAAGGGTTTACTCATTACAAAGAGGAGATAACAAGGGTTTACTCCTTAGAAGGTAAAAAAAAAAAGGGTGCACTCATTACAAGGAGGAGATAACAAGGGTTTACTCATTACAAGGAGGAGATAACAAAGGTTTCCTCATTACAAGGAGGAGATAACAAGGGTTTACTCATTGCAAGGAGGAGATAATCAGGGTTAACTCATTACAAGGAGGAGATAACAATGGTTAAGTCATGACAAGGAGGAGATAACAAGGGTGTTGTAGGGTTTGGATAAACATGGCTTACTCATGACAATGTAACATAACAAAGCTATACTCATAACAATGGGGATATACCAAGGGTATAAGCCTGGCAATGGGAAAATAATAAGACTTTACGCAAAGTAAGGGTGTATATATGACATATTGAACATAATAAGGCATATTAAGGACACAGGTGAGGGTAAACTCATGGCAATTCGAAAATAACAAGGGTAAATACATGGCATTGCGGGGACAATAAGGCTATACTCCTGGCTAGACTATACTCATGACAAGGGGCACAAGGGTGTAAAGACATGATTATCCCACTTGTTATGTTTATTTGTTTGGTGTCTTCAATGCACGGTCCAAAGAGTTTATATTTTAAATACCCGATAACTCTGTGAGTAATGTGTTTAATATTGACGCTGATTATATATCTGATAAGTCTGATTTGCCTCGGAATAACACAGATTCCATACACTGTTACATATTTTGTAAATCGCAAATAGTATTATGTTGCACCAACGATGTTCATATCTTAAACCCTAAGAATGGATAATTTTCTGAATATAGAATTTGTTGCCTTCTGCTTTCCAAAACCTTACATATCTGCTAACCTTTGATGAGCTAAGATACTCAGAGTAGCAAACAGGTTATATCACAGACCAGCCGCCGATTAACTTAAGCGGTCGTTTGTTTTCTGACTCGGATAGTAATGTTGGCTCTTATAATAGCGTCATCTCGAATTTTCAAATTTGTTGGTTCTTTAAATATTATTGAACGTGCTGATTCGGACCAATTTCCTATCAGCTCGACCATTTCCTTTTGCAGTTAAAGTGAACCGACTCGTGTTATTGACCAGAAGGTCGATACAGAATTATTTTCCTTTGCAAATTTCTAATGGACGCCCTAGTCGTGTTGACTATGTTAACAGGCTTTTGAGGAAAATTCAAATGTATCTTCAAATGAAAAAAAAAATTGCCATGAATGTGGATATTAATTAAACAATCAATCAACTTACAACCATCTATAAAAATGCTGCGACTAGCACGAAGTTTAGTCATTATAGTATACGATTTAATAGATATATGAACCTTGATGGGATTGTTCTTGTTATCAAGCTAAAACCAGAAATTATTCTTTGCTCTGAAAAATCTAGTTAGAAAGATAATGAGCATGATTTTATTAGATATTTTGACACTAAAAACTTTGATCAATGCTTGTAGAAAGCTTGAATACATAAAGGAAACGTGAAAATCCATACTTTTGGAAGAGTTTGAAAAAAGAGAGTTTCTCTACTAATCATTCATCGGTAATCAATGAATCAAGTATGAAAAAGTGAAATTATCCTTTCGAATTATTACTGATAAAAGTCAACCAAGTCAAGGCCCGCAGCCATCGTGTATCGAGCAAATCCCGATAGTGTATTCATTGAAAATATGCAATTGCAACATTGAATATTTAGCCAAATACGAAGATGACAATTACAAGAATTCTGCTCGTCATTTGACATAGTTGGTATTTGTGAAGCTTGGGGTTATATTGCGAATCAATTCAGTACTATACTCCCAGATTTCACAAATTACGACTACATGAGAATAAAAAAAAAGAAAAAGCTATTCGTGGTTCCGGTGGTGTAAGTGTATTGTCAAAAATCATCTAGAAAATGTTACTAAGGATATATACACTGGTTTTGATGATTGTGTTGTATTATATTTTAGTTTGTCTAATATTGACATTTCGTATAGGAATTATATTCTAGTTTTTACGTATGTATCCCAAGAATATTCTTCTATTTACAACTAAAGAAATGATAATGATATAGAAATGCTAAAAGATCATATGAATATAGTTATTTCTGATCATCCAAATGCTTATTTAAATCTTTGCCTGAGATTTAAATGCCCGGATGAAAGATTTATATGAATATCATTTTTTCTGATCAACCGAATGCTTATTTAAATCTTTGCCTGAGATTTAAATGCCCGGATGAAAGATTTATATGAATATACTTGTTTCTGATCACCCGAATGCTTATTTAAATCTTTGCCTGAGATTTAAATGCCCGGATGAAAGATTTATATGAATATACTGGTTTCTGATCACCCGAATGCTTATCTAAATCTTTGCCTGGGATTTAAATGCCCGGATGAAAGATTTATATGAATATACTTGTTTCTGATCACCCAAATTCTTATTTAAATCTTTGCCTGAGATTTAAATGCCCGGATGAAATATTTATATGAATATACTTGTTTCTGATCACCCGAATGCTTATTTAAATCTTTGCCTGAGATTTAAATGCCCGGATGAAAGATTTATATGAATATAATTGTTTCAGAGCATCCAAATGCTTATTTAAATCTTTACCTGAGATTTAAATGCCCGGATGAAAGATTTATATGAATATACTTGTTTCTGATCATCCGAATGCTTATTTAAATCTTTGCCTGAGATTTAAATGCCCTGATGAAAGATTTATATGAATATACTTGTTTCTGATCACCCGAATGCTTATTTAAATCTTTGCCGGAGATTTAAATGCCCGGATGAAATATTTATATGAATATAATTGTTTCAGATCATCCAAATGCTTATTTAAATCTTTACCTACATTACTACATTACTACATTACTCATGATTATGTTTCTTTTATATCTGGAGATAATGGGTTTCCGCCTGATTACCAGAAATCCTGGGGTAATTCGCCTCATTTCCGGCGGATAACGCGAAATGCATACAGGCACTAAATATGTATTTAAATACACACGAATTGGTTATATATCACAATTGAATGGGTTTTTGTACCCTTTTCATTAAAGATGATCATATCAACACATCTTTGTTTCATATTTTGTCAATCAGCTCATTTCGGCAATCCCCGGCTTGTGACGGGGATTGCCGAGTTGATTCGATTGGCCCTTCGTTGCTGACCTACTTTCAAAAATGGCTCCCCATTACCTCCGAGGTTATTTTAAGAAATGGCCGAGGTGTTCCGAATGCTTCATTGAGGGTCAGAGTACACTGAAGAATTACTTCCGGAGGTCGTTGTACAGTAAAAAGTAGTTCTTGAAAATTTAGAATGATACTTTGAGTGTTGATTTTATGCTTTATGGACATGAGAAGGGGTGTTTTTGACTGTTTTTGATATTTTGTGTGTGTTGGCCATGTTTTAAACCCTTGGTTTGTTGTATTTTCCAGAACTACTTCTCGCGGAAGGCGAAGCGCTGAGGGAGACGTCCTTCGCTGACCCACCCATTTTTGTAGGCGATTTAAGAGGTAGGTAAAAAGTAATGGCCGGAAGTGAAAAAAGTAGCTGATCTTCGGCATATCAGATTATTGAATTCTGATTGGGAACGGAGTGTGGAATAATGAAACAACAAGGATTAACTCTGAATCTTTTCATGGAAGGTACTGTGAACATGCTAAAATGACTGTTTTTGTATAGAACAAAGAAGGGCTAAATGAAGGGAGACTCTGACCTAGATAAACCAGTTTATTTTGAATATCTCCAGAAGTATTAGGATAAGGACCCTGAAATTTCTCCCACAAGTTGATCTACTCATTAGAAGCTTATGGCTGTAAAGATTTTATTCATTTCTAATTTTTTTTAATTTTGATGATTTTTGTAAAATATTATGTGACGAGTCGGGCCGAGTGACGTCCCCTGAATAGGAATAGGCGGTGTTGATGCAGAATTTGGTCGTCTGGTACAATTTTTTGGACATTGCGATTGATTGGGATTATATTCACACAGAGGACAGTAGAATTTGATTATGATTAGTTAAGATTTGGATAATTTTCATTGAAATACATACATATAAATATATATATTTATTTATAACTTCATAATTTTGCTAATAGTACCCTATACTGTGTTTGTCATGGAATCATTTTATGTTGAATGTGAACAGAAATTGAATGAAAACAGTATAATTCATGAGAATGGGGAATGTGTTATATGGAGAGACTGTGTTAATGCCCAGGGTTATGGTCAATTCAGATATAAGGATCCGGTGGCTAGTCCCACGGCTGAGCACAAGACTCGAACAGCACACCGAGTTGCCTTGATGGCTAAACTAAAGAATTTTTCGATTTCAGCTTGGTACCACGCATCACATCTTTGCAACAATAAGCTCTGCGTCAACACGGATCACCTTGTATTTGAAACCAGCCATAATAATTGCCTGCGGAGGACATGTTTTCGGGTTGGAAAGTGCAACGGCCATTTGGACCAAGAAGGGAAACAGACTGCAGGATGCCTTGTGGATCTTTGAAATTACCTCGTAAGTATGTGATATTTGATTTCAATATGATTGATTTCAGGCTTGGGGCTTGTTGGGCAGTCGGTCGGTTTGTTATATGTATTCAGATAGGGCAGGGGAGGGGTGGGGGGGGGGTATGAGATGATGATGATAATGATTTTGATGACTTTTTTCTTCATGATTTTTTTTTTGTAAATACCGTTTCGGCCGGCAGCAGGCCATCATCAGGGGTTTTGCCTTTAACCCGACGGTTGTTGTTGTTGTTGTTGTTGTTGTTGTTGTTGTTTAGGGGTCATTTTTTTTAAGCAATTGAATATAAATAAAGTATGTATTATTAGTTTTTGTTTAAATCCAGCTGACCTTTCGCATACTCATACTCTTATCGACTTCCTAGACCTAACCCGGCCCTAGCTCTTGTGTACTGGTACTCAAGATTTGCTCTTCTTTCTTTTCGTTTAGTTTTGAATTGTGCAGACTTCTCTCTGATTTTCTTTTTTGTGTCGTCTTTCGAAATCTTTACTAGATAATTGGTTGCCTTCGGTGACAACGGTCTGCCAGTTATCGATGAAACTTTTGTTTGAATCGCTTTTTTCCAAACTATTGTTTACTTGTATACTATACACTATATACTTGTAGCTGCTGTGGTTTTCTATTGCAACCCCGTATGCCTGGGATGCTGCCTGGCCTGGCTTTAAAGAAGATACCATTCTGTTAGTGTTGTATCTGCAGTCGAAGGAAACGTCGAGTTGGCGTGGACCATTTGCCCCGGTAAGTCGGTTTTGTTCTACAACCCATTTTCTTTTATTGGCCATGTCTTCTTCATTTAACGAAATAGTCTTTGTTGCTGCCACACTGGTGAGTTTGTGGAGATGGCTTTTAGCAGGTGGTGGTATATCTAGTGAACTCAGCATGATGTTTGCCTTGTGTGGACCGATAGATGTATCTTGTATAGCCGAGGCCAGCAACATATTAATAGCCGCCCCACGCCCTTTTCCGTCACAGGATCTGTAGGTTTTGCAGGTTGGTGATACAAAGCAACATGATTGGCAAGCAAACTGATGGTCTGAGCCTAAGCCAACTTTTCTCTCGCTCGGCAGCACTAGGTTGATGTTCTCACAGTGGTCAGGGAAGTTCTGGTGACAGCGGAGGACTTCATTCATTATTGTTGAAAGCAGGCTTAAATCAATAATGCGGTTTCCAAGGAATTCATGGTTTTTGGTCTGTAATTTTCTTGTCTCCGATCGAAGTACTGGCTTCTGCTTAACTACAGATATTTGTTCGGTCTGATCATTAATAGCTGAGCTTGTTCCGGGCTGGTTATCATCTTCAACACGTCTCTTTCGGGTAGGAACAGATGCCTTTCCCTGCTCGTAAAGGCTTCCTGCGGCTCGTCTTTTTAATTTTCCTTTGGCCATAGTAGCAGATAGAAATCTTAAATTTGAATGGCTTTGTTCTGGCCATGATCTTGTTATATAGTCCTACAGTGTATTTGACAAGAATTCAGGAGAAGCCAGTAAGACTGGGCATGACATTAACTAGTGTATCAGCTCAGGGTGGCAGGTAGAGGATGTGGGATATGGGGGTGAAAGGTGTGAAAAGTCAACACCATTCCCTCTCAATTCTTTCACCCTTGGACCAAGTGGTTTTTTTCAGTCTCAAATATGATTTATGTATTATATGTAATGCAAATTAATGACAAAACATTATAAATATTATGTTTTTATTTGAAAATAACATATGAAATGTTGAAAAAATATGGAAAAAAGGCGCCTTTTTTTGATAAATTCACTACCCTATTACTCCCATGTCAGTCTGTAAGAGACAAAAAGATCATTTTTAGATAGAACAATATGTTTCCAAGCTGAAAATTCTGGTTTGGTGAGAATTCATAGATTTTTTAATGAATGAGAGTGGATCTAATGAGACCTTCTTTTCGCATTGATTTTGAAAGGTCCGAGCCCATTTTAACAAATCTAGGTACTTTGTTTCGACACGCATAGATCTGTGAAATATTGATAGAAATGCTTGCGATTGGTTCCGTTTTACTTGAAATTGGCTTAGAAACCTAAGAAAAATTTATCGGAGCAATATATTGAGATTTTGATTTTTATTTTGGTCAGAGTACACTGAAGAATTACTTCCGGAGGTCGTTGTACAGTAAAAAGTAGTTCTTGAAAATTTAGAATGATACTTTGAGTGTTGATTTTATGCTTTATGGACATGAGAAGGGGTGTTTTTGACTGTTTTTGATATTTTGTGTGTGTTGGCCATGTTTTAAACCCTTGGTTTGTTGTATTTTCCAGAACTACTTCTCGCGGAAGGCGAAGCGCTGAGGGAGACGTCCTTCGCTGACCCACCCATTTTTGTAGGCGATTTAAGAGGTAGGTAAAAAGTAATGGCCGGAAGTGAAAAAAGTAGCTGATCTTTGGCATATCAGATTATTGAATTCTGATTGGGAACGGAGTGTGGAATAATGAAACAACAAGGATTAACTCTGAATCTTTTCATGGAAGGTACTGTGAACATGCTAAAATGACTGTTTTTGTATAGAACAAAGAAGGGCTAAATGAAGGGAGACTCTGACCTGAGTGGCAAATGAGTCAACCAGACGCTTTTTTAGTTGAAACAAGCGTCTTCTTATCTTTTTCGATCACATTCAAAATGGCGGACTCAAAAAATAACAAAACGGCGGCGCCCTGGAGTGGGTCTTGCACCTCTTACGGAGTACTTCCGGGTCGTAGTACCCAAAAGTAGTCCCATTTAGAAATTTTGAGTTTCGACTTCTGGTGCAAAGTTTTGCTGGTAAGAGATGAGCTGGTAGAACACTGATGTGTTTCTTGTATAGATTATAGTCCTGCAATGCTCCCAAAGCTTGTTTTGATTGTTTATTGGATGACTATTTGTTTTGGGTTTATGAACACAAATGCCGGTACCTCGGCTAGATTTGACAGCTAGTGCACTGATTTTGGGACGGTACTTATACACTTTGCTCCGTAGAAAAAAATGAGACGATTTTGATTTCCCTGTATATAGCCAAGCGTAAAAAACACTATTCTTCACTCAGCAGAGTCTTGAAAATGCCTTATTTAATGTTGGAGTCAATGGGAATTCAAGATCTCAAAAGTAACAGGTGTATGACCTAATCCATGGCAGTCGCATGTCCGTGGAGTCTTTATTTTGACGTAAATAACTGAGAAATCTTCATCAAACTATGGATGAAATCAGTAGAAAGCATTTTAAACATGAATTTACCTTTTCTCGGAACAAGGTATGTGTCCAAATGATTTTAATCGAGATTGTAGGATTTTCCTTGTTAAATTGGCTTGTGTATGAGTTTCCGGACAACATTCACTTCAGTTATACCCATTACAATGCATTTCTGAGTGATTTTATTTGTGTTTGAACATAAAAACCTGATGTCATCAATGAGCTAAAACAGTAATTTCTTCCTAGAAAGTGTTTTTCTGACAAAATTGCTTTATCTTTTAAGTTCAGAATATTAGTATTGTGCAATGGTGAGTAATAATAATTGTCAACTGAGAGGGTCATGTGATGCCACTGGCTTTCATCGAGCTTTCATCTAAGATGCACATCTATGTCATTTCCTTCCCTTTATTAGCTCATACTGTCTAATCTCAGACTAGGCTTTCTGCTTTTGAGTGATTTTCCTGTTATAGTTGAGGCGGAATGTGTCGCTTAAGATAAGCTGTGTTTGGATACTTGTCGCTGTAGATCTTTTGACAAGAGCTAAGGCTTTTGAGCGATACTTTTTCTAAACCGAAACAGCATTTTACATTTTACAGTATTTGTTACACTAGAACAATAATTGTAAACTGACCAAGAGAGCTATTCTAAGATACTTCAAGTGTAACGTGTTAAGTCGGCTGGTTTGGTGCAAGAAACCAATCATACGAGTCATGTCAAACTTTTCGAAATCAATTCGATGGACAAATCGGTCTTTCACAAAACCACCAAGAGTTTATTACCGGTATCATGTTCCCCATATCATGATCATCATCTCATTATCATTGATTATTATTACTATTATTATTATCATTGTTTTTATTATCATTTTATTTTAATCATTATTATTAGTTTTGTTCTTGTTATCTTATCATATCCATTGCATGTTGAATGGTGACGGTAGTATCAAGCAAGCTGTTTTAACTATAAAATGGAAACATTGGTGGAAAAGAGAAATCAATGATTAATAATGAGCAATTATTTCTTTTTCTATGCCATTTTCTAAATATCATGTCTGTCGATGAAGCCTGAATATCGAATGTTCTTCTCGATGGCTGTGTTTCAGAAAAATCATTGTAGATATTGTTTATCTGTCTTTGAATAGGTATAAACTATTATATCAACCATTTCAAAATAGAATTGCATGTAACAGTCTGTTTTTCCAAAGATATTCCTTGATAAAGCTATAGCATATTTCAAGATCCTATTGTATGCATGAAAATCAGTCGTTTGCTTTGTAACATGGAAATGTTAACAGTTCAGGGTTTCACAATTGGACCAATTTTACTAAAAAAAGATTTTTGAGTGGCTGCTTTTCCTAAAATGTTCTTAAAAAAGTAACAGGTGTATGACCAGTGGGACATTCTGCTCAGGTTGTACAGTATAGGATTGAAATCCGTATGTTTCTATTTTCTTATTTTTCACGATCACGCGTGTTACCTAATACGAAAATTAAAAAAATAATGATTCAAGCCTTGAATCATTATTTTTTCAACAACAATTATTTTGTGATTTTTTTAACGAATATTTCTTTATACAATATTGCATGCGAAGATGAATGTATTGTTATATTCTTTGTCAACCATGAGCTTGTATATGCTTCAGTTGAAATAAAATGTTCTTCTTTCTACAATAATGCAACGTTTCTCACGCCATATACGTAAAACAGGTATAAAAGCATTTACATTCACTGATGATGAAACAAGCCATATTTCATGAAAGCCAGTAGACTGCAACAAACACTTTACCTTATCAAACCATGTATCACTTTTTGTGTTCCTACTTGTGATAACATGATCGATCGATGCATGTGAAAAACAATCATTGCCTTGTACAGTGTACAATTTTAAAAAATTCTAATTCTAATTTCGATATTGATTGAAAGTGGAAACAAATTCACCATACACAGCTTAGTTGCATGTAGATATCTTAACGTTTAACAAACGTTTTAAAAATTTACGTTGTATTCGTTCTAACAGCTCAGTCGTAAGGAACCCCCAGACCTCGCAAGAATAATGAATAATAGAAGCAACAAAAGAATCAAACAAGAGCATGATACAACAATACATTTTCTCAGCTCGAGGATGTGTTTATGTTTTATATGGAGATTTCCGAAAGAAGTTTGACTCTGCAGTCCACGAAAAATCGCACGGTAACTAATTCTTTTTAGCAGCCTTCTACAGGATGAGTTTGTCAAAAGAGTGTGTATAACGAGGCATAATCAACCCCTTTATTACCTTATAAGGGTTATCGCTTTCATGTGGTCAAAATATTATGCCAGGATAATTATTGCAATAAGACCGTTCAACTTCAGACGAAACCAATAGTTCGTAGTTTATCGACGTTATTACTTTCCTGCTTTATAAAGAATGAATCTTTTCAAAGAGGGAATGTTTAGCCCCCCCCCCCCTTGGATAAGAGAAAACAGGGATTGAAAGGAGAGGACACAAACGTGAATGAAGAAGATCACACTTCAAAGGATCAATCGACTTTAACAGATAAGGACAGTCCAGTAAGTGTTTAGTAAAGGACTATCGGCTGGCTCAATGGATAGCCTATAACAAACGCATATAACAAATACATCAATTCATCCCTGTGCAAAATATCCACACACATGGATTAATACATAAAAGCACCTTACAAACACAGTGTATAGTTGTGCTCTTTTTTGTTTTATAGTATGTAACCAAGTCTCTTAAGTATTGGCACAGGGCACCATATAGCAAACATCTACCAATTGTATGGAAAACCAACTTAATTCTAGTCAAACCCAAAACAAAATTAACTGTATAGTAAGTAAACAGTGATTTAAGTTTTTTCTTTACCTTTTTCGTCACCTTCTTTGTAAAACTAGTGTTACAGTTATGATGTGTTAAATATATGTACATCAGAATAACATGTGTTACGTATGTTTACACATACGTAACAGGTTTGCTGCGTATATGCATCACATGTCATTCCCTTTTTTGGCTTTGTATATTTGTGACGTAGATTACTTATAATAATATATACGTATTTAAAGGTAGCATGCGTGTTACATATATACATTTTGAAATACTTTTATTATAAGTTTGTATGGTTAATGACAAGTAGGAAATATAGCTTGTCACTTGCATTTAAAGAATTAAATGCCCTATTTCAATTAATTTTGGTGTATTTTGTTTTTACTTCCTCTGGCACATACATAGTTCACCTTTCCCAGCTCAGTTTACCTTCAAGTAAGGTCTAGAAAGCATAAATAGTATATTACATATATGTCGCAATTGTATAAGATGAGATGAGAGAGACATCAAATATTGGCTGTGACGATCGATACTCATCCCACGCATTACATTTTTGACAATATGTTATCTTATTCTTTATATAATTATCGTCGTAACATATTAACATTGTTAAGGGAAAGTTACGGGACAGAGGCTAAGTAAACCCCTGACAAAGATCAAATAGTTCACAGCAGAAATCGATGTCGGCGATGTTAAAATTTATTTACACTAAATCGATAATCTCCGATTAACCCTTTGTGGTTGATCTCTGTTGAACCGATAATGCGATGAGCGTAATATAAAAGATTATCTTCGGTTTACAGACATATGTCATTTAAGCTACGACACGCAAGCATAGATTGTTCATACATGAGCAAATTAGCATGGGAAAACGTGTCGTCTAAGCGAGTATAGTTTCCATACATTTTACACGTTTTAGAAACGATAGTTCCAAAGAAACGAAAAAGTGTGAATAGAGACAGACGGTGTGTGAAGTTTTATGATATCGGGTATAAAAGAGTTCGAGTATGGTTCCATGCGAATTACAGACTGTATGAACGTCATTTGTATAGATCCAGTGGAACACTGTGGAGGAATAAATAACGGTATCGTTTCAATCAGAATGAGTCGGTGGTAAGATCGAATCGCTTCTTTGTTACTCTCTACTAATTGATTAAAACTTTGATGTTAATATTGTTTGCGTGTATCACTACTTGATAATTGTACTATATATTCACGATTTTGAATTGTTTTTCAAGTTGAAGGATCAATTGACTACGATCGTAATATAATTTAGGTGACGTTGCCTTTTTTGGTAGTGATAGAAACCATTGTGACAAAATAACAATACTCACTTTCTTCTCTCATCACGAAGGTTTCTTTGCACATGCTTTAAAACAAGTACACACTTAGGGTCTTAACTTGAACAGGCTGATCAAAAACGACTTTTGGATTCTCATAGTTTTTTTTCTGATGATTTTGATTATCAGCAATGTGAATTGAATGCCTTGATGCCTTGTCCAACATTTCGTCTTTATCGGGACTTTACATTTGTACCAGGATCAAATTGATTAGAAAATACCTAGTCTGGTACAATACCATGTATATTGATAGGTGTACGGAATAAACCCTACCGGAAGAATCCCCCACCCTTAAAATGGTACAGCAGAAAAAAAAACTCAGTACATGCGGGGAAAAAAACCATGCATATTTTGCAAACGCGGAAGAAATCCCTAGCTAGTTGCATAAGCGGAAACCCCCTTCCATAATGAAAATACGGGATTAATATTAATATTCTATATTTCATAAGATAACTCTAACCTTTTATTTGATATTCTTCCAGGTGCTAAAAGGCGCAGGATTTGTACTCATGAAACTGTATAAAATGAAAAGAAATAAATGTGGCATTAAATGGATTAATCACCAATTTGCTTGTTTCAAGTTCTTTTGGAAATTCTTGGAAAAATCTGTCATTTTTTTCTAATATATTCATAACACATTGTATGTTTGAATTAAAACATAGCCTTGCTGCAAAACACTTGGCTTATATAACAAATTAGGAAGAAAGTCGTTTTAAATCAAGTTGAGGACGTAAAAGGCCAATCTTGAATGTTACAATTATAGTTCGTTTAGTTTGATCGAACACGAAACAATTTGAAATTAAAAATATTAGCAGTCGTCATTTTATATGATTTGAAAGAATGCAAACTCATAGTGAGCAATACGTAATGATGTACGATCTGTTTGTATCGAATATGTTATTTCCTTCTTTTTTTTTTACTGTATTTTTGGTTTTATGCGACCGCTCTGAATCAGTACGTGAACGGATGTTTGAGGGAAATTTTACACATGTCTTTTATACACTACGTTCCCTTCTGCTTCCGCTACGTTCGCTTAAAATAATAATGACAGTATATATCAGTTTATGTATTTAAACCAGCTCATTCATTGGCCCCGCTATTTGCAATTTGTTTTATATCGTAAACATTGATCATCCAAAGTTTATAGCAAACAATAATGTATGTCTGTCCATATCTATGTGATCTAAATGGTTTACCATGATTAAATTGTATCTTCATATTAACATACTAACTACTCAGCTTCTCTTTAAAAGGGAATTTAAAGTTATTTTATATTTATTTTGTGTATCAATCAAGAACTGACCCAGTGTTAATGGAAACGAGCGCTATTCTCGCTTTACTGATGGACTGTATTAATCTGTTATATACATTACGTCACAGCATATCGAAGGTATCAATTATTCACGCCATATTTGACGGATCGACGAGTGCTCTATTGATAAAAGTGTGCGGATCATTATGATATATTGATAACGTACTCGTTTTTAGCGCGCAAGTAATGTTTCCCACGGGGTATTATTTCCCATAATCAAAACAAACTTGATTGAACTATATTTTGTCTCTTAGAACACTTCCTCATATGTCAGTTTGTGAGAGGTCAAAATTGACAACAATAGCAGATGACAAGGAAATGTAGGAATGATGGCATTCTTGACAATGAGATGCAGAAATCCATCACTTTTTCACAATGCTTTCTATGCAGCTGATATGCCCGGGTGTGGTATCGTGGATTAAAGGGTCTATTGAAGTGATGTGCAATAGGCAATATATCATATTGATAAAAAACATTCACTCGTATGGGTTTCTATAGTTTGAATTAGTTGAAAGCATCTGCAGACATAAGAACCTGCATGTAATATGATTTTCAAGTTGGAATAATGGCTAAAAGTCAGTTTGTTGTCATGGAAGGGAAACGTTTGCCCGTTATGAGCGGTTACTCATTTTTTTCTTAGGACTACATCTGCTATAGTACATGCAGGTGAATTTAAAGTAATCATAGAATTGAACTAGATTCATATTTCAAGAAATAAATATTTGTAAAGAAGAGTGCAATCGTTACATATGGAAGTCGCCATTGTGTCAGATAGGGGTACCTGTGTGATTGGCTGATGAGATATCAGAGGGGGCTTATCTGGGTTGTAGGTTAGAGCGCTGAGCTTGAAATCACGAGGCCACTCTCCCTATTGGTTCAAATCACTGTAGCGGTAGATTTATAATTTGTATAAGGGCCGCCGGCTGACTTCCGGAAAGTCGGTGGTTCTATCCGTCTTGACCAATCCTTATTTGTAGTAACGCAAGGGCTCCTTCACTATCAATAAAGACATGGGCATGACAGTTTAACTGAAATATTGTTGACGAGATGTCAAATCCGATTATAAACCATTTAAGAGACACCCGTCTAAATTGTCCATGTGAGACAACGTAGTACGGCCAACACTTTTGGTACTAGTTTGAATACAGGGCAAGTAAACATGTAATAAATAAAATGCTCGAAGCGACATTAAACCACTGCCGAACATACACATACACGTAATCCTTGCAACACAGGTTACTTTATGCTTTCTCTATCCAGGTCTTTTTTAAACACAGAATAATCACATTTTCGTGATAACGAACGGAAATGTGATAAAACAGGAAAAGTGATTATTAAAACAAAACCTGTTTTATTACATTTCCGGTTGTATCTTACCTTCGCGAATAAAATATAGTTCAACGACAGACACATATCTCTAATGGTTAAGGGCGGAAAACATTCGAATGAGGACTTTAAATGAAACTATTCCTTCCAGAAATGATCTTCCTTCATAGCCATGTATACGACTATAAAGTCGAATATAAACTATAATTGGTATAATTTGTCCTGTCTCTACAGATAGTTCATGTCGTTCGGTAATTAAATGTTTTACAAAGACTTTTCAAAGGTCACATTCATCTATATTTCGAACCCAATTTTCGATCGACATTTGTCCTCGGTTGACAATTCATAGACAAGCGGGTTCATTTCTATTCACGTTAAATGAAGGTTTGGCTATAAGTTCATAAACTAGGGTTACTAGTTGATCTTCACCATAATCGATTAATGAAATTATGTTAGATATTTTGTTAAACGACCATGTCAAATTAACACATAATATATTGAATACATATTGAATATAAATTCATAATGCCAACCATACCTAAAGACAGGCAAATATGATCTTTCTGTTCGATTGAAATCTTGTATTATGACCACTCAGATTTAAAATTATTTACGCCTACTGCTTAAAATGGCATCTCACTGACGCTTTTAATGTACAAAAGCTGACGAAATGCTGCGATATAAATACTCAACAATAATAATCCAGTAAATGGAGCATATTCTCCTTAAGTCATAGTGGAGCATTTTCACTCTAGGTCATAGTGGAGCATTTTCTCTCTAGGTCATAGTAGAGTATATTCTCCTTAGGTCATAGTAGGGCATATTCTCCTTTGGTCATAGTAGGGCATATTCACCTTAGGATTTAGTGGAGCATATTCCCTTAGGTCATAGTGGAGTTTTTTCTCTCTATGTCATAGAAGAGCATATTCTTCTTAGGTCATAGTAGAGCATTTTCTCCTTCGGTAATAGTAGAGCATTTTCTCCTTAGGTCATAGTGGAGCATTTTCTCTCTAGGTCATAGTGGAGCATTTTCTCCTTAAGAATAGTGGAGCATATTCTCCTGAGGTCATAGTAGAGCATTTTCACTCTAGGTCATAATGGAGCATATTCTCTTTAAGTCATAGTGGGTCATTTTGTCCTTATGACAGTGTGGATCATTCTTTCTTTAAGTCAGAGTTGAACCTTTTTTCTTTATGTCATAGTGGAGAAGTTATCCCCCAAGTCATAGTAGAGTATTTTGTCTTTGAGTTTTAGTGGATCATGTTCTCCATATGTCATAGTGAAGCATTTTCTTCTTAACTCATAGTGGTTCCTAAAGCCTTTTATACAGGTTTATGAAAATGCACGTTAATCAAACAGTATTCTATCCGGAGTGACGAAAAAAAGGGAAAATTTACATGAAGGATTGCAGATAAATATTCGTTAGATTATAACCGTTTTTCTCAAAGAAACCAAATTGTGTCATTAAATGCGATACAGGAGAAATAAAGGGTGTTTCTTCTCTCACAGGCGTTATGTCAATATTTGAATTCTTCCTGTAATTATAGGTATTTTTGTGAAATGAGTCGGGTCATCAAAACGCTAGATATCATGTATTAGGGAAATGCTAAGTATCACGGTCTGGATCAGACGGGTTATTGTGCAAAATATTACTGGCCGGTCTGAGTGAAACTTTTTCCCACAAATAGACATTTTATTTTTTATTTTTTTATTTATTTTTATGGGTTTTACATCACATCAACATTATTTCAGTTATGTAGCGATGCCCGACTCTTAATGATGGAGGAAGACCCCACACTCAACTGCCCATAAGGGCTGGTCAAGGCGGGTAGAACCATCGGCATTCCGTAAGTCAGTCGGGAGACTGCCTCTCATGAAAATCCATATCCCTCTCAGGATTTGAACCCACGCGGAGAGGGGCCATGTGATTCCAAGTTCTGTACTCTAACCACTAGGCCACGGAGGCCCCTTACAAATAGACATAAATATCATCTAATGATGGACATTTTGCAGTGAGCAAAATATTGTTTTATTATTTCATATTGGGAAAAAATACCATTTAATCAAAAGTGAGAATTGTTTAGAGTGATCTCATTCCCTCTAGTCACAATATATTTTTTGACTCTTGTGAATAGGGCATATTTAATGACAGACGTAAATCATTCACTTCATGTCCCTTTGGATAAAGGTATTAGAATTATGAACGTAAAAATTAGCTCTTCGCAGAGAAAGGTCTTAATCAACGGAACCCTGCGAGTAAACATAAAACATGTCGCAACGGTGTTAAACCACTTCCCAATGTTAAAGACAGGGACGTCCTCCTGGGGATTTTTACCAATCCTCAATGGGTTTTGTGTGCCCAATAACTACTATCTAGGAAATAGTTCCCATGACTCGTTTCAAATATTGGTAATACTCCCGGTGGTTTGTCTGTTAATTGAGAGCCTACTTTGTCGGTCGATGAGTGTTCACTGTTACATAGACTATGATCAGGACATGTGGCTTTAATGTATAGTACTGAATGTAGAATTAAAGCCTGAAATAAAGGAAGATGCTAAATAAAGATAAAACGGACACTATTTTGTAACGTGACCTCAGCAAGAAGAAAGGTAATATAATGTTTCACTGTTATATAACTGTATTTCTATTTAAGTTTTATATTTCGGATTGAAACAAATGACGAAATAGATATTTTTGTAACCATTTTGAAATGATGTTGGAAGAAGGTTGGTAGTGATGGACGGGTAGTGTGTACCGGGCATAACCAAAAGGTATCTTTATCAGCAATGGCTTCCTTCAATAATATTCTTGGTAATCAGATTATCCCTACATGAAGTAAACCCAATTCAATGTAAACGAGGTACATGTAGTACTGGTTGGGACCTAAGAATGCTAAAACTTCTTTAAACAACACACAGCAGCTCGTTCACCTCGTTACATGAACTCCATGAGATGAAACGGTCTAGATTCATAGATTCGATGGTTAATAATGTAAGACTTACATATGCACGTTTAAGACACTTTTGTTTACTTTTGCGCCTTTCTTTTCGATTTCAAATGCTTTTTTGTCTATAAATTGACTTCTTTTACAAACGTGCTCTTGAAATAGTGGCGAATAGTAGACTTAAAGAGCAATATCTGCTTAGACTCATAAGGTTTTCTATATCCGGTAGAACATGTATAAAAGACTTGATTTCTATTAACATTTGTTAAAAATGTGATAAATCCCTATGTCCTTTTCTTTATGACTTATCAAATTAAAAACTAAATCCTCTAATATTTTCTATGCTATCAGTTCGTTTGCCTTTATGAATTGTTATATCAAAACATAACCAAGGTCACTTCAAGTTTACGCCTATATCGCTCTTTAATATTTCTCTGTAGCACAAGTCTAATCATATATGGCCAAAAAGTTACAGGGGGAACAGGACAGGACCCCTTTCCGCGTTAGTACATACATCGGTACAAAAGATTTGAGCTTTTATCCTCCCGGTTGACAAACGAAATGCTAATACTCCGGTTTGACCTGCTCCTCTTGCACGTAAACGTTATGGTGTTCCTCCACCTAAATAAACAAGCAAATTGAAAACTCTGGCAAAGGATTCAGAATTATCACGCAGAGTTGGATTTCATCCTTTACATTATACTAGGATAGTTTCTTATTATCTTTTAACAATCTGGAGAACATACGAACATTTCAACTGGGACATACATAGCTAATAGTTGCCAATCATAGTTGCACAATTATTTCATCTTTTCTCACCTACAAATGCAGGAAACAAGGTGGAAACATGTTGTCGGGATTTTGCGGAAATCGATGAACATTAAAAATAGCAACAAGTGCCTGTTTGATTTAGACTAACCGCGTTAAATGATCTCGTTGTCTCTGTCTGTCTGTCTGTCTGTCTGTCTGTCTGTCTGTCTGTCTGTCTGTCTGTCTGTCTGTCTGTCTGTCTGTCTGTCTGTCTGTCTGTCTGTCTGTCTGTCTGTCTGTCTGTCTGTCTGTCTGTCTGTCTGTCTGTCTGTCTGTCTGTCTGTCTGTCTGTCTGTCTGTCTGTCTGTCTGTCTGTCTGTCTGTCTGTCTGTCTGTCTGTCTGTATCTCTGTCTGTCTGTCTGTCTGTCTGTCTGTCTGTCTGTCTGTCTGTCTGTCTGTCTGTCTGTCTGTCTGTCTGTCTGTCTGTCTGTCTGTCTGTCTGTCTGTCTGTCTGTCTGTCTGTATCTGTCTGTCTGTCTGTCTGTCTGTCTGTCTGTCTGTCTGTCTGTCTGTCTGTCTGTCTGTCTGTCTGTCTGTCTGTCTGTCTGTCTGTCTGTCTACTGTCTGTCTGTCTGTCTGTCTGTCTGTCTGTCTGTCTGTCTGTCTGTCTGTCTGTCTGTCTGTCTGTCTGTCTGTCTGTCTGTAAATGCAGACCTTGAAAGCACATAACCGGAAGTTGCGAAACCGATTTTCATCGTCAGTACCACGTGGTGAAAGCATGTGAAATACTTATCCTCAATTTACATATGCATTTTTGGTCGGTCACTTTCATACTCATAATTGAAGATTAAATTATGAGTAATGACGTATTCATGATTCTTTAATCAATTATTTTGTAATAACACTTGACAGCTTCATTTGAAAACGAAAGAAGAACGTATACAGTTTGGAAAGAAGCTATATGATGACTTTCTTAGTATATCAAGAATAATTCCGACGAGTTTAAATTGCACATCTAACCACGCTAAACTCCTTTACAAAGAAGAAGTGGGCACTTGCCACTATCGAGACGGCGTTACTTGGGAATTCAGTCCAATCTATTTCATTTTCCAAGGTGCCTGGACTAGGTTTCATAAGCTTAATCCATAGCGTCTCCCACATGATAGACTGGGGTCAGAATTTGGTCCTATGCTCGGGATTGGGTTCGGTAAAAATACTTACCGAAATCAGTGCCAATGTTTTATTTGCATCACACCACTGATCTTTGTAGCTATGTAGCAAGAAGTCAGGAACCTGAAAGGATTATTAGACAGCAATGTTAGAAAAGAAGTATATACATGTACACGACTATGGCGGCGTAAACCCAACATCCAACCAATAAACATGCCGTCGACCCGTTGCAAAAATACAGCATACCTCGAGAATTGACAAACGCCAGCTCTGAGAAATCACGACTTTTGGTCGCACATTCAAAATTGTAAAAATGTTTTTTAGCAGCTATGTCACATCATTCCAACCGAAGGAATCGTGTTTTGATAAAATGATGAATCGGATATTTTCTGTTTGATCAGTGATATTGATTTTTGAAGACAAAATGGAGTTTAAAGATCACTGCACGACGTGCATCGAATGCCATCGTACTAGCCTATTGTCC
>OX401407.1:17049202-17264202 GCA_947846245.1 Cerastoderma edule | reverse complement strand
ATCAAGATCGAGAATCGATTTAGTAAATATTCAGTGTAGGCCATGAACCAAGAACACTTTGCACAATCCCAGGTGTAAATTTGAAGGTTATGTTTTTTCTTGACCCTATAGCTTTACGGTATAACCATACGAAAGTATGCTAAGTTCCGTTGAGGCTTAACGGTGTTATTGGACTTCGATAAATGGGATTATATAAGAAAGGCTTTGAAAATCAACTCCTCTGTATCTATAAGACATGGAGCTTTAATATTTAGTAGGTATCATCATCTACTGGTCCTCTACCAAGTTTGTTAAAATCATGACCGTTGCGCCCAAAATGGCCCCACCCTAAGGGCTTCTCAGATTTAAACAGCCTTTATATAAGGAAAGCTTAAACAATCTGCTTCAGATCCATTTGACCTAGAGTTTTGATACTTGATATATTGGTCCAAGCTACAAAGTTTGGTCAAATGATGAACCCGGACCTTGAAGGGCCCCACTCTAGGGGCTAATCAGCTAAAAATAGCCTTACATGGGAAACTATTAAAAAACCATAGGGGGTTATCAGCTTAACATAGCTGTATACAAGAAAAAAACGTATTAATGTTCATCCCTCTTGTTGTCCTCTATCAATATTGTTGAAGCCATGACACATGGGTATAAAATTCCCCCCTCCTTCCGGGGAATATCAGTTTTACATAAATGTAAAAAGGAAAATCTGTAAAAATCCTCAGCAGCCAAACAGCCTAGACTTGATATTTAGTATAATATAACATGCTCTTGTGATTCTCTACTTAGTTTGTTTAAATGGCAGTCAGGCTAAAAATTGCCCCAAAGAAAATATTCAATATTCGGTATATATTTTGTTCAAGAGTATTGTCCCACCCTATATTTTAATACATATTAATTACGAAAACTAGTTTAATACAGGTCTCCGGATAAATTGATTTTGTTTGTAGATAAAAACGTTTCATGCCATTTAAACAGTTATTTAGTTAAGGTAGGGTAACAGTTTGATTCTGTATATCCATGGTTGACAAACAACTACATGGCTAGGAAAAGCGCCTACCTTAATTTTGCAAGCACACTTTATCATAATCTGCGAATGTGGGATAATAATGTTGTTACTTTTATCGTCTATCCAAGCCCATTTCATGGAAAGCTAATTAATGTCAAGCAAGCAAAGAACAAGAAAAAAATCGTGGTTTGCATCCACTCAAAACAGACAAGACGAATTGAAATTGTTACCTTCCCGAAAACCTGGATGTTGTAAAACACAGAACAAACAGGCGACGTTGCCAGTTGTTCATTTGTTTGGGGGATTGTTAGGCTGCTGAAGAAAAGACTTTTAAAGATTTTCTTACACACATTTATGTAAAATTGTTATGCTCCCAGGTATTATATGCTCAGGTATCATGACTTGAACAATATTACTAGAGGACAACAAGAGGATGGTGATTTATAAAGTTTTCCTTGAATACCGCTATGTAAAACTTATAAGCCCCTTGGGCGTGACTATTTAAGGCACAACAGTCAAGATTAAAACAAACTTTGTAGAGAACCAGTAGATGATGCTATATACTAAATATCAAAGCTCTAGGCAGTATGATCACATAGTTTAAAGATGTTCTTATATAAGGCTATGTAAAACTGATAAGCTCCAAGGTAGGGACAATTTTAAGCCCAGGGGTATTGTTTTGGAAAACATTGACAGAAGACCAGAAGGTGATGTTCCATATAAAATATCAAAGCTCTAGGCCTTATGGCTGCAGAGAAGAAGAGTTTTGAATATTTTCCTACATAAGGCCAAGTTAAACTGATAACCCTCAATGGCGTTAAGGCCCGGATGTCAGCATTTGATCAAACTTTAAAGTAGACCAATATATGATGCTACATATCACATATTAAAGCTCTGGGTCAAACTGATCTAAAGAAGAAGATGTTCAAACTTTTTCCTACATAAGGCTATGTAAAACTGATAAGCATCTTAGGAAGACATATTTTGCCCAGCTGTCATGAATTGACCAAAATTAGTAGATGACCAGTAGTTGATGATACATACTAAATACCAAAGCTCTAGGTCTAGTGGTGTAGTCCAGTCTGTAAATTATTAGTGCAAAATTAAATAAAATATGACGGATCAAGAAGGTATTGCGACTACATGAAAACGGTCTCAGCATCTTAAAACGTTTGCATCATATTTGTTTTCTAAAATTAAGGACCAAGAAAGAGTGTGGTTCCTTACGATGTGTCAAGTTTTTAATTTAAGGCTGTATATCAAAGATAAACCTGTGACAAACCTTATTCTTATTTCTTTTTAAGTCACTCATTTTATGTACTTTCAGCAAATTGGTTCTCCTTATCTTGTAACACACTTGATAGCCTTATAGACGTTGTTTAAAAACAACTTACTTCAGTTTAACAATGATTCATTTCTCATCTCTGTGAGCATATTATCATGTTATACTTCAGAGGCAACTTTTTTATTTCTATTATATTCCCGTCAAGAAGAATAATCAAGTGGCAAATTGTCAAAGAAGAAGAAATAAGTTAAATTATGTCATTCATATAAAGAATATGTAAACTCACACTTTTTTAATCATGCAAAAATAGAATAATGTATAACAACATATATGTAATGTTTGAACTTATTTAACTTACATTGACTGTTGAAAAAAAAAAGCCTTTGCTTTTCAAAAGAATGTAAAGATATTTTCAATCTACAACGCAAGAGAACCAAGTAAATAACATTTTATCTCGTAAATAATTAATTTACTAACATTTGAAAGAAATAGTCGTGATTCTTTTCGATTAGAATGATGGTATACTACTATAAATTATTGTAAATCTATTTCAGCACAAGAGGGCCACCGGTATGCCAGTGGGAATGACGAGCGAGAAGTTTATTCGCGCCGAGAGGCGTAACCAGGTGGAGAACCATCTACTCGACGTCCATTTTAGACATATTGACCGGGCGACAGTCAGACTCAACTATGAGGTGGATCGGGAAAAACGCGTCATCACAAAATCTTTCAAAAACGTCATCAAAACATCCGGAATCAGTGACGCAGGGATTCCACCGAAAAATGATAAAGACACCGAATACGTAAAGTGTCCTACGTACAGACAAGGCTCTAAGCTGAGTAATAAACGCTTGCTAGAGTGGAGAGAATGCGAAAAGCAGCTCAATAAATTCATCTCGCACCACGAGCAAGAGATGCTAAAAAATATGACCATAAGGCGGCGCGTTGTGAAAGGATGCGATCCTAAACCGGACGTCGATTGCGGTAGGGCGAAACAAGACGAGGAAAAAGAGGAAGATGACGACGTATTCCTGGAATCCGAATTTGTTTATTCCGAGGCTTCACCCAAAACGTCTCCGGTGGACCTACTCAAGGATAATCCTGATGACAAGGGAGAAGTGTTTGATATAAAGAAATGGCAGAAAGAGATTGTAGAAAGTTACACTAGCATGATAACCAGGCATGGCATATCAGGCAGTGTAAGTGAGGGAGATATTAATAAGGCGAATGGAGGGTTGAAGTCTAAATCTTCCCCCTCGTTTTTCTCGCGTAATAACGGAATACTAGAAGGCGATCAAAGCCGAGTACGTCCACATACAGCGAACGCCGCGTTACGTACGAGACCCTCGTCATCAAAATCAATCCAAACGAGACCATCTTCGGCTACCTCCTTAAGAAGCAGGCCTTCGTTGGCAAAGCAAGCACCGTTAGAAAACCAATCCCCATTTCTCATCACCAAAGACAGCGTTTATATAAAAACAGGATACAAGTTCAAAAAGTTTATCGAGAATCGAGCCGTCGAGCAACCAGTGATGATCAATAACTATTTAGATCCGGAATCCTCCGGCGGGCATGCAGAGTCCATCCCGCTCGCCGTGAACGGTCTTTGTCCGGTGGAAGAGGGTGACGAGAACGAACCGGATAAAGACGACAGTACAGACACCGATACACGAACATTAAACAAACCTAATAACCTCGATACTCATAACAATCTTCACAAGCCTTTCCATGGCCGCCATAAGTCAAAACGACAACGCACTGCGTCCATCGGTACTAGTAGTGTGGCGTCGACCAGACAGGGTACATTTAAACACTCCAACTCCGACCTCAGCTCCTATGTGGAGAGTCATCGACGGACACGGCGGGACTCCGATGCGGCATCTAGCAGTATATTCTCTCGTCCTTTATCAAGGGCCGGGTCCTCTATCTCCTTACACAGGCCAAGCGTATCTCTGGGTATTCCCGCAGATATTGAAGAGATCTCGCGAGGTCAGGATAAACTCGCAAACGAGATTTCCGCGGAGAAGCCATTAAACACTCACAAACTCGTCAACGTGTCGACCATAGTCAAAGCCGCCATGACGTTCTCGCGACTGGCTCGAACCCGGGCGCTCCAGCAAATGCAAGAGGAGAATTCCTCGGACGAGCATGAGATCATTCGTCAGGAGAGGTTACGAAAGCTGCAGTCTAGACAGAATGTGCTTAATTCCATAGCTAACCAGTGGAACTCTACTTCTACGGATGTTTTGGAACAAGTGGAGTAATACTTAGGATGAATGATTTTAGAGATAAAGAAAGCTGAAGCCCAGACATAATTGGGCCTAATTATTATCAATGGGGTGTACGTGAATGACAGTGTAAGAACAAGTAGAATTAAGCAAATTATGTTCGTTATGATAACGGAAACTACAATCCAAACAAAACATCCTTATTCAATATTTCACCAAACTCTGCGAGTACGTAGGTTTTAGATCCAGTGAATTGATATTGACATTGTGCGTATAGATAACAGACACTGTAGTCTAGAAAAATATGCTTAGTTCCCTAAAATTTAAGTGAAGCTTTACCTGTACGCAGGTTAAAGAAAAGAAAGGAAATATATTACAGTCATACAAGCTTAGGAGTCTTGTCGTCGACTAACAATAAGACATGAAAAAAAAAGTACGAGTATTTTAGATAAACCTAAATAAAGTTCTTCTTTAATTATAGAATAGAATATTTGCCATGACAACGTACATTAAACCGGACAGTTCCCACCTTAGAATTCATGTATAATGGTACCAAAGCAATTGCTCGCTAGGCATTCGGAGTCATATGCAAACCTATCGATTGGAAATACATTCAACAACACAACAACAGCTAAAGCCTAAATCTCCTGAAAAATTAAGAAAGCAATATAACAGAAGGGTACGTTGTTCGTTAATCGTAGTCCAAGCTTTATTCACAACATTGGTCTCTTTTTGAATTATAACGAATGAAAAGAAAAAAGTCATGCTTTATACTAGTTGTTGATAGATGCATTCAAATTGGACAAAATCTCTTGTGTTTGTGTCTCGTGTTTTAAGTACTCGACTGCCATACACACTGTTGATAAAAGTATTTCAAGATACATTTCGCAAGAATTTGGGAAGGAAAATGCCAAATAAAAGCTCTTATTCAAAGGTTTAATTTTCTAAGCAATCGCACCAAAACAAAATTATAGCTTGTCCAACATCGTCGTAACATGTTACCAATCACGTAACTAACAAATAAAAACCACACTAACAGCGTTGGCATAGTCATACTGAACTCATCGAGTTAAGCTCACGGAAATACTCGAGTAGTTCAGATTATCGAACTTGTCATGTGGTTACACCTTTGCATCATTTTTGCGAGCGATTCTTCGATCTCCAGTTTCATCAGTACATTGTACGACATATCTTGACTGATGTCATTTGAGCCTTCTCTCCTTTCCCATTTGCTCGACTATTAATTTGGCTCTAGGACTTTAACAAAGCATCCTAGTTTTTTTCCCGACAGTCTTTGTAGGCCATGTTGGTTTGTAGTATTCACGTGAGTGACGTGTGTCATAGCCTAAATTGCATGACTAGGGACATAAGAACTCGTTAGTGATACCGCAAGGATTGTATCTGTAATAACTATTTATACAACCAGTGGCCGTTTTAGTAAGCTACGTACGCAATAAATGTAAGTTTTGCGTACGTGCTATACTTACGCAAAAAAAAATATACAACTACTAAGCAATAACACTGACAGTAGTTATATTTACGTTATACAACTACCAAGCAATAACAATGACAGCAGTTATATTTATGTTATACAACTACTAAGCAATAACACTGTCATCAGTTATATTTATGTTATACAACTACTAAGCAATAACACTGACAGTAGTTATATTTACGCTATACAACTACCAAGCAATAACAATGACAGCAGTTATATTTATGTTATACAGCTACTTAGCAATAACACTGTCATCAGTTATATTTATGTTATACAACTACTAAACAATAGCACTGACAGTAGTTATATTAACGTTATACAACTTCTATGCAATAACACTGACATCAGTTATATTTACGCTGTACAACCAGTATGAAATAACACTGACAGCAGTTATATTTACGTTATACAAATACTAAGCAATAACACTGTCAGTAGTTGTATTCACGCTATACAACTACTAAGAAATAACACTGTCATCAGTTATATTTACGTTATACAACTACTAAGCAATAACACTGTCAGTAGTTATATTTACGTTATACAACTACTATGCAATAACATTGTCAGTAGTTATATCTACGCTTTACAACTACTATGCAATAACACTGTCATCAGTTATATTTACGTTATACAACTACTATGCAATAACAGTGTCAGTAGTTATATTCACGTTATACAAATACTATGCAATAACACTGTCATGAGTTATATTTACGTTATACAACTACTAAGCAATAACACTGACAGTAGTTATATTCACGTTATACAACTACTATGCAATAACACTGTTATCAGTTATATTTACGCTGTACAACTAATATGCAATAACACTGTCAGAAGTTATATTTACGCTGTACAACTACTAAGCAATAACACTGACAGTAATTATATTTACGTTATACAACTACTAAGCAATAACACCGACAGTAGTTATATTCACGTTATACAACTACTATGCAATAACACTGTTATCAGTTATATTTACGCTGTACAACTACTATGCAATAACACTGTCAGAAGTTATATTTACGCTGTACAACTACTAAGCAATAACACTGACAGTAATTATATTTACGTTATACAACTACTATACAATAACACTATCAGCAGTTATATTTACATTATATAACTACTATGCAATAGCACTGTCAGCAGTTATATTTACATTATACAACTACTATGCAATAACACTGTCATCAGTTATATTTACGCTGTACAACTACCAAGCAATAACATTGTCATTAGTTATATAGACGTTATACAACTACTATGCAATAATACTGTCAGAAGTTATGTTTACGCTGTACAACTACCAAGCAATAACATTGTCATTAGTTATATAGACGTTATACAACTACTATGCAATAATACTGTCAGAAGTTATATTTACGCTGTACAACTACTAAGCAATAACACTGACAGTAATTTTTTTTACGTTATACAACTACTATACAATAACACTGTCAGCAGTTATATTTACATTATATAACTACTATGCAATAGCACTGTCAGTTGTTATATTTACGTAATACAATTACTATGCAATAACACTGCCAGTAGTTATTTTTATGTTATACAACTACTATGCAATAACACTGACAGAATTCATATTTACGCTATACAATTACTATGCAATAACACTGATAGAAGTTATATTTACGCTATACAACTACTATGCAATAACACTGTCAGTAGTTATATTAGCGTAATACAACTACTATGCAATAACACTGACAGAAGTCATATTTACGCTATACAATTACTATGCAATAACACTGACAGAAGTCATATTTACGCTTTACAACTACTATGCAATAACACTGACAGTAGTTATATTGACGCTATACAACTACAATGCAATAACACTGACAGTAGTTATATTTACGCTATACAACTACTATGCAATAACACTCTCAGTAGTTATATTAGCGTAATACAACTACTAGACAATAACACTGACGGAAGTTATATACGCTATACAACTACTATGTAATAACACTGTCAGTAGTTTATTTATGCTGTACAACTAATAAGCAATAACACTGACAGCAGATATATTTACGTTATACAACTTCTAAGCAATAACGCTGTAAGCAGATATATTCACGTTATATACCTACTATGCAATAACAGAGTCAGTAGTTATATTTACGTTATACAACCATTATGCAATAACACTGTCAGTAGGTATATTTATGCTATAAAACAACTAAGCAATAACACTGTCAGTAGTTTTATTTATGTTATACAACTACTATGCAATAACACTGACAGTAGTTATATTTAAGTTATACAACCACTATGCAATAACACTGTCAGTAGGTATATTTATGCTATAAAAAAACTAAGCAATAACACTGTCAGTAGTTTTATTTATGTTATACAACTACTATGCAATAACACTGACAGTAGTTATATTGACGTTATACAACTACTATGCAATAAGAATGACGGTAGTTATATTTACGTTATACAACGACTATGCAATAACACTGTCAGCAGTTATATTTATGCTATACAACTACTATGCAATAATACTGTCAGTAGTTTTATTTATATTATACAACTACTTTGCAATAACACTGACAGTAGTTACATTGACGTTATACAACAACTATGCAATAACACTGACGGTAGTTATATTTACGTTATACAACTACTATGCAATAACAATGTCAGCAGATATATTCACGTTATACAACTACTAAGCAATAACAGTGTCAGCAGTTATATTGACGTTATACAACTACTATGCAATAACAATGACGGTAGTTATATTTACGTTATACAACTACTATGCAATAACACTGTCAGCAGTTATATTTACGCTATACAACTACTATGCAATAATACTGTCAGTAGTTTTATTTATGTTATACAACTACTATGCAATAACACTGACAGTAGTTATATTGACGTTATACAACAACTATGCAATATGACACAATGTCAGTAGTTATATTTACAGTGTCACGTTATACTAATACAACTACTATGCAATAACTGTCAGCAGTTATATTTACGCTATACAACTACTATGCAATAATACTGTCAGTAGTTTTATTTATGTTATACAACTACTATGCAATAACACTGACAGTAGTTATATTGACGTTATACAACAACTATGCAATAACACTGACAGTAGTTATATTTACGTTATACAACTACTATGCAATAACAATGTCAGCAGATATATTCACGTTATACAACTACTAAGCAATAACAGTGTCAGCAGTTATATTTATGTTATACAACTACTATGCAATAACACTGACAGAAGTTATATTTACACAATACAACTACTATGCAATAACACTGACAGAAGTTTTATTTACACAATACAACTACTATGCAATAACACTGTCAGTAGTTATATTTGCGTTATACAACTACTAAGGAATTACACTGACAATAACGGTAGATATATTTACGTTATACAACTACAATGCAATAACACTGTCAGCAGTTATATTTAAGCTATACAACTACTAAGCAATAACAATGACAGTAGTTATATCTATGTTAAACAACTATTATGCAATCACACTGTCGGCAGTTATATTTACGTTATACAACTACTATGCAATAACACTGTCAGGAGTTATATCTATGTTAAACAACTATTATGCAATCACACTCTCAGCAGTTGTATTTACGTTATTCAACCACTATGCAATAACACTGACAGTAGTTATATTCACCTTATACAACTACTAAGCAATTACACTGACAGCAGATATATTCACGTTATACAACCACTATGCAATAACACTGTTTGTAGTTATATTTATGTTAAACAACTTATATGCAATAACACTGACAGTAGTTGTATTTACGCTTTACAACTACTTTGCAATAATACTGACAGTAGTTATATTTATTATTTACAACTACTATGCAATAACACTGTCAGCAGTTATATTTAAGCTATACAACTACGAAGCAATAACTGTGACAGTAGTTATATTTATGTTAAACAACTATTATGCAATAACACTGTTTGTAGTTATATTTATGTTAAACAACTATTATGCAATAACACTGTCAGTAGTTGCATTTACGTAATACAACTACTGTGCAATAACAATGTCAGCAGTTGTATTTATGTTATACAACTACTAAGTAATAACACTGTTAGTTGTTATATTTACGTAATACAACTACTTTGCAATAACAATGTCAGCAGTTTAATTTATGTTATACAACTACAAGGCAATAATACTGTCAGCAGTTATATTTACCTTAGACAACAACTATGTAATAACACTGTCAGTAGTTATATTTACGTAATACAACTACTTTGCAATAACAATGCCAGCAGTTGTACTTATGTTATACAACTACGAAGCAATAACACTGTCAGTAGTTATATTTAAGTAATACAACTACTATGCAATAACACTGACATCAGTTATATTTACGCTGTACAACCGCTATGCAATAACACTGACAGCAGTTATATTTATGTTATACAACTACTATGCAATCACACTGACAGTAGTTATATTCACGCTATACAACTACTAAGAAATAACACTGTCATCAGTCATATTTATGTTATACAACTACTAAGCAATAACACTGACAGTGGTTGTATTTACGTTATACAACCAATATGCAATAACACTGTCAGCAGTTATATTTACGCTATACAACCATTATGCAATAACACTAACAGCAATTATATTTATGTTATACAACTACTAAGCAATAACACTGTCAGCAGTTATATTTACGTTATACAACCACTATGCAAAAACACTGTCAGCAGTTATATTTACCTTATACAACAACTATGCAATAACACTGTCATTTGTTTTATTTACGTTATACAACTACTATGTAATAACACTCTCAGAAGTTATATTTACCTTATACAACAACTTAGCAATAACACTGTCAGTAGTTATATTTACGTTATACAACCACTATGCAATAACAATGTAAGCAGTTTTATTTATGTTATACAACTACTAAGCAATAACACTGACAGTGGTTGTATTTACGTTATACAACCACTATGCAATAACACTGTCAGCAGTTATATTTACGCTATACAACCATTATGCAATAACACTAACAGCAATTATATTTATGTTATACAACTACTAAGCAATAACACTGTCAGCAGTTATATTTACGTTATACAACCACTATGCAAAAACACTGTCAGCAGTTATATTTACCTTATACAACAACTATGCAATAACACTGTCATTTGTTTTATTTACGTTATACAACTACTATGTAATAACACTCTCAGAAGTTATATTTACCTTATACAACAACTTAGCAATAACACTGTCAGTAGTTATATTTACGTTATACAACCACTATGCAATAACAATGTAAGCAGTTTTATTTATGTTATACAACTACTAAGCAATAACAATGTCAGCAGTTATATTTCCGTTATACAACCATTATGCAATAACACTGTCAGCAGTTATATTTCCGTTATACAACCACTATGCAATAACACTGTCAGCAGTTATATTTACGTTATACAACCACTATGCAATAACACTGTCAGCAGTTATATTTCCGTTATACAACCACTATGCAATAACACTGTCAGCAGTTATATTTACGTTATACAACCACTATGCAATAACACTGTCAGCAGTTATATTTACGTTATACAACCACTATGCAATAACACTGTCAGCAGTTATATTGACGTTATACAACCACTATGCAAAAACACTGTCAGTAGTTATATTTACGTTATACAACCACTATGCAATAACAATGTCAGCAGTTAAATTTACGTTATACAACCACTATGCAAAAACACTGTCAGCAGTTATATTTACCTTATACAATAACTATGCAATAACACTGTCATTTGTTTTATTTACGTTATACAACTACTATGTAATAACACTCTCAGAATTTATATTTACCTTATACAACAACTTAGCAATAACACTGTCAGTAGTTATATTTACGTTATACAACCACTATGCAATAACAATGTAAGCAGTTTTATTTATGTTATACAACTACTAAGCAATAGCAATGTCATCAGTTATATTTACGTAATACAACCACTATGCAATAACACTGTCAGCAGTTATATTTACGTTTTACAACCACTATGCAATAACACTGTCAGCAGTTATATTGACGTTATACAACTGCTATGCAATAACACTGTCAGCAGTTATATTTACGTTATACAACTACTATGCAATAACACTGACAGCAGTTATATTGATGTTATACAACTACTAAGCAATAACACTGACAGCAGTTATATTTACGTTATACAACCACTATGCAAAAACACTGTCAGCAGTTATATTTACCTTATACAACAACTATGCAATAACACTGTCATTTGTTTTATTTACGTTATACAACTACTATGCAATAACACTGTCAGCAGTTATATTGATGTTATACAACTACTAAGCAATAACACTGACAGCAGTTATATTGATGTTATACAACTACTAAGCAATAACACTGACAGCAGTTATATTTACGTTATACAACCACTATGCAAAAACACTGTCAGCAGTTATATTTACCTTATACAACAACTATGCAATAACACTGTCATTTGTTTTATTTACGTTATACAACTACTATGCAATAACACTGTCAGCAGTTATATTGATGTTATACAACTACTAAGCAATAACACTGACAGCAGTTATATTGATGTTATACAACTACTAAGCAATAACACTGACAGCAGTTATATTGATATTATACAACTACTATGCAATAACACTGTCCGCAGTTATTTTTACGCTATACATCTACTATGCAATAACAATGACAGTAGTTATATCTATGTTACACAACTATTATGCAACAAATTGACGGTAGTTATATATATGGTATACAACTTCTCTTCAATCACACTGACAGTAGTTATATTTACGTTATATCTATAGTATATGATATCACTAGTGGGACGGTGATTTCAATGTAGATTTTAATCCAGGGGATTTACAGAGGTAAACCCTTGTTTCTTCCGTTGATTACAAAATGGGGACGCTTCGTGAGTATCTGTGATTTAAATATTGGTAAGTAATAAAAACGAATATAAGTCTTTTCCTGTAAGTATATATAAATCAATGGGTATAACTAAATTTTCTTCGTGTACAAAACACACCAATTCCATCCCTTTGCCTGTACCCAAAAAGTACATGATCAGTTCTCACGTTATGCAATGAGTTCAAACTTAAAAGGGTTTGTAGGAAAGGCCGTAGTAGTAGGAGTGGTAGTGGTAGCGAAAGTGGTGGTGGGAATAATAGTGGTCGTGGTGGTAGTGGTTGTTGTGGTAGTGGTTATTGTGATGGAAGCGGTTGTTGTAGTGGTAGTGGTGGTGGTGGTGGTAGTGGTGGTGGTGGTGGTGGTGGTGGTGGTGGTAGTGGTGGTAGTGGTGGTGGTCGTGGTGGTGGCAGTGGTGTTGGAGTGGTAGTGGTGGTGGTGGTGGTGGTGGTGTCGGTGGTGGTGTTGGTGGTGGTAGTGGTTGTTGTGGTAGTGGTTATTGTGATGGAAGCAGTTGTTGTAGTGGTAGTGGTGGTGGTGGTTGTGGTGGTAGTGGTGGTGTTGGTGGTAGTGGTGGTGGTGGTGGTGGTAGTAGTGGTTGTTGTGGTAGTGGTTATTGTGATGGAAGCAGTTGTTGTAGTGGTAGTGGTGGTGGTGGTGGTTGTGGTGGTGGTTGTGGTGGTAGTGGTGGTGGTGGTGGTGGTGGTGGCAGTGGTGTTGGAGTGGTAGTGGTGGTGGTGGTGGTGGTGGTGTTGGTGGTCGTCGTCGTGGTCGAAGTGGTGGTGGTGGTGGTGTTGTGGTAGTGGTTATTGTGATGGAAGCGGTTGTTGTAGTGGTAGTGGTGGTGGTGGTGGTGGTGGTGGTGGTGGTGGTGGTGGTGGTGGTGATGGTGGTGATGGTGGTGGTGGCAGTGGTGTTGGAGTGGTAGTGGTGGTGGTTGTGATAGGGGTAGTAGTTGTGGTAGCCGTAGTGGGTATGGAAGTGCTAGTGGAAGTGGTAGTGGAAGGAGTAGTGGAAGTAACGTTGAGAGTGGTAGTGGTTGTGACAGTAGTAGCTGTAGTGGTAGTGGTGGTTGTAGTGGTGGTGGTGGTGGTAGTGGTAATGGTAGTGGTAGTGGAAGTGGTAGTGGTAGTGGCAGTTGTAGTGGCAGTTATAGTGGCAATTGTAGTGGAAGTGTTAGTGGCAGTGGTAGTGGTAGATGTAGTGGTAGTGGCAGTGGTAGTGGTAGATGTAGTGGTAGTGGCAGTGATAGTGGTAGCTGTAGTGGCAGTGGTAGTAGCAGTTGTAGTGGAAGTGTTAGTGGCAGTGACAGTGGTAGTGGTAGATGAAGTGGTAGTGGCGGTGGTAGTGGTAGCTGTAGTGGAAGTGGCAGTGGTAGCGGTAGCGGTAGTGGTAGTAGCAGTTGTAGTGGAAGTGTTAGTGGCAGTGACAGTGGTAGTAGTAGATGAAGTGGTAGTGGCGGTGGTAGTGGTAGCTGTTGTGGAAGTGGCAGTGGTAGCGGTAGCGGTAGTGGTAGTAGCAGTTGTAGTGGAAGTGTTAGTGGCAGTGACAGTGGTAGTGGTAGATGAAGTGGTAGGGCGGTGGTAGTGGTAGCTGTAGTGGAAGTGGCAGTGGTAGCGCTAGCGGTAGCGGTAGTGGTAGTGGAATTGGCAGTGGCAGTGGTAGTGGAAGTGGTAGCTGTAGTGGTAGTGGCAGTGGTGTTGGTAGTGGTGTTGGTAGTGGTAGTGGTAGTGGTGTTGGTAGTGGTGGTGGTAGTGGTAGTGGTAGTGGAAGTGGTAGTGGCAGTTGTAGTGGAAGTGGTAGTGGAAGTGGCAGTGGTAGTGGAAGTGGTAGTGGTGATGGTGGTGGTAGTGGTAGTGGTAGTGGTAGTGGAAATGGTTGTGGTAGTTGTAGTGGTAGTGGTAGTGGAAGTGGTAGAGAGGCGGTTGTAGTGGAAGTGGTGGTGGAAATTAGTGGCGTGATGGCAGTTGTGAGTGGAAGTGGTATTGGAAGTGGTAGTGCAAATTGGCAGTTGTAGTGGAAGTGGTGAGAGTAGTGGTGGTAGTGGAAGTGGTGAGTGGAAGTAGCGGTTGCTGGTAAAATTAGTGGAAGTGGCGGTTGTAATTGGGAAGTGGTAGTGGAAGTGGTAGTAGGTGGTGAGTGGAAGTGGTAGTGCGATGGTAGTGGAAGTGGCAGTGGTAGTGGAAGTGGTAGTGGAAGTGGTAGTGGAAGTGGTAGTGGAAGTGGCAGTGGTAGTGGAAGTGGTAGTGGTGATGGTGGTGGTAGTGGTAGTGGTAGTGGAAATGGTAGTGGAAGTGGAAGTGGTAGTGGAAGTGGCAGTTGTAGTGGTAGTGGTAGTGGAAGTGGTAGTGGAAGTGGCAGTGGTAGTGGAAGTGGTAGTGGTAGTGGTAGTGGACGTGGTAGTGGAAGTGGCAGTTGTAGTGGTAGTGGTAGTGGAAGTGGTAGTGGAAGTGGCAGTTGTAGTGGTAGTGGTAGTGGAAGTGGTAGTGGAAGTGGCAGTTGTAGTGGAAGTGGTAGTGGAAGTGGTAGTGGAAGTGGTAGTGGAAGTGGCAGTGGTAGTGGAAGTGGTAGTGGTGATGGTGGTGGTAGTGGTAGTGGTAGTGGAAATGGTAGTGGAAGTGGAAGTGGTAGTGGAAGTGGCAGTTGTAGTGGTAGTGGTAGTGGAAGTGGTAGTGGAAGTGGCAGTGGTGGTAGTGGCAGTTGTAGTGGAAGTGGTAGTGGAAGTGGCAGTGGTAGTGGAAGTGGTAGTGGTGATGGTGGTGGTAGTGGTAGTGGTAGTGGAAATGGTTGTGGTAGTTGTAGTGGTAGTGGTAGTGGTAGTTAAAGTGGCAGTGGTAGTTGTAGTGGTAGTGAGTGGTAAGTGGCAGTGGTAGTGGTAGTGTAAGTGGTAGTTGTTGTGGTGTTGGTAGTGGTGGTGGTAGTGCTGGTGGTAGTGGTAGTGGTAGTGAAAGTGAAAGTGGAAGTTGAAGTGGTACTGGTGCTGGTAGCAGTAGTGGCAGTTGTAGTGGAAGTGGTGGTGGTATTGGTAGCGGTTGCGATAGTGGTGTTGGTGGTGGTAGTGGAAGTGGTATTGGAAGTGGTATTGGAAGTGGTAGCTGTGGTGGTAGTGGCAGTGGTAGTGTAAGTTGTAGTGGAAGTTGTAGGCGGAAGTGGCATTGGAAGCGGAAGTGGGAGCAGTAGTGGTAGTGGCAGCGGAAGCGGTTAAGGAAGTGGAAGTCTTATTGGTAGTTGAAGTGGTGGTGGTGGTGGTGGTGGTGGTGGTGGTGGTCGTGGTGGTGGTGGTGGCAGTGGTGTTGGAGTGGTAGTGGTGGTGGTTGTGATAGGGGTAGTAGTTGTGGTAGCCGTAGTGGTGATGGAAGTGCTAGTGGAAGTGGTAGTGGAAGGAGTAGTGGAAGTAACGGTGAGAGTGGTAGTGGTTGTGACAGTAGTAGCTGTAGTGGTAGTGGTGGTTGTAGTGGTGGTGGTAGTGGTAATGGTAGTGGTAGTGGAAGTGGTAGTGGTAGTGGTAGTGGTAGTGGTAGTGGTAGTGGCAGTTGTAGTGGCAGTTATAGTGGCAATTGTAGTGGAAGTGTAAGTGGCAGTGGTAGTGGTAGATGTAGTGGTAGTGGCAGTGGTAGTTGTAGATGTAGTGGTAGTGGCGGTGATAGTGGTAGCTGTAGTGGCAGTGGTAGTGTAAGTTGTAGTGGAAGTTGTAGGCGGAAGTGGCATTGGAAGCGGAAGTGGGAGCAGCAGTGGTAGTGGCAGCGGAAGCGGTTAAGGAAGTGGAAGTCTTATTGGTAGTTGAAGTGGTAGTGGCAGTGGTAGTGGTAGCAGTAGCGGTAGTGGTAGCTGTAGTGGCAGTGGTAGCGGTAGTGGTATAGGTAGTGGAAGTGGTAGTGGTGCTGGTAGCGGTAGTGGCAGTTGTAGTGGAAGTGGTGGTGGTATTGGTACAGTGGTAGTGGTAGTAGTAGTGGTAGTGGAAGTGGTAGCTGTAGTGATATTGGCAGTGGTAGTGGAAGTGGTAGAGGTAGCGGTGGTGGTAGTGGTTGTGTTAGTGGTAGTGTAAGTGGTAGTGGAAGTGGTAGTGGAAGTGGAAGTTGTATTGGTAGTGGAAGTGGTAGTGGTAGTGGTAGTGGTAGTAGTAGTGGAAGTGGTAGCTGTAGTGGAAGTGGCAGTGGTAGTGAAAGTGGTAGTGGAAGTGGTAGCGGAAGTGGTAGTGGAAGTAGTAGTGGAAGTGGTAGCTGTAGTGGAAGTGGCAGTGGTAGTGAAAGTGGTAGTGGAAGTGGTAGCGGAAGTGGTAGTGGTAGTGGTAGTTGAAGTGGAAGTGGCAGTGGTAGTTGCAGTGGCAGTGGTAGTGGTAGTGGAATTGGCAGACTGAGTGGTAGTGGTAGAGAAAGTGGTAGCAGTAGCGGTAGTGGTAGTTGTAGTGGTAGAGGTAATGGTAGTGGTAGTGGTAGTTGTAGTTGTTGTGGAATTTGTAGTGGTAGTGGCAGTGGAAACTGTAGTTGTAGTCTTGGTGACATTGGCAGTGGTAGTGTAAGTGGTAGTGGTAGTGGAAGTAGTAGTGGTAGTGGTAATTGAAGTGGAAGTGGCAGTGGTAGTGGCAGTGGTAGTGGTAGTGGTAGTGGTCGTGGAAGTCGTAGTGGAAGTGGTAGTGGTAGAGGACATGGTAGCAGTAGCGGTAGTGGTAGTTGTAGTTGTAGTGATATTGGTGTTGGAACCGGTAGTGGTAGTGGTAGTGGAAGCAGTAGCGGTAGTTGTAGTTGTAGTGGTAGTGGTAGTGGTAGTTGTAGTTGTAGTGGTATTGGTGTTGGAACCGGTAGTTGTAGTTGTAGTGGAAGCAGTAGCGGTAGTTGTAGTTGTAGTGGGTACAGTGGCAGTGGTAGTGGTAGTGGAATTTGTAGTGGTAGTGGTAGTGGTGTAGTTGTAGTGATGGTGACAGTGGTAGTGGTAGTGGTAGTGGAAGTAGTAGCGGTAGTTGTAGTTGTAGTGGTAGTGGTAGTGGTAGTTGTAGTTGTAGTGGAATTTGTAGTGGTAGTGGCAGTGGAAACTGTAGTTGTAGTGATGGTGACAGTGGCAGTGGTAGTGGTAGTGTAAGTGGTAGTGGTCGTGGAAGTGGTAGTGGAAGTGGTAGTGGCAGCGATAGTGGAAGTGGTAGTGGTAGTTGAAGTAGTAGTGGAAGTGACAGTGGTAGTTGTGGTGGTAGTTGTAGTTGTAGTGGTAGTCGTAGTGGTAGTTGTAGTGGTAGTGGTAGTTGAAGTGGTAGTGGAAGTGACAGTGGTAGTTGTGGTGGTAGTTGTAGTTGTAGTGGTAGTTGTAGTGGTAGTAATGCTGGTAGCTGAAATGGCAGTTGTAGTGGAAGTGGTAGTGGTAGTGGTGGTGGTAGCTATGTGGTAGTGGTGCTGTAGTGGTAGTGGTGGTTGTAGTGGAAGTTGTAGCGGTATTGGTGGTGGTTGTGGTGGTGGTAGTGGTAGTAAAAGTGGTAGAGGTAGTGGTGGTGGTCGTGGTTGTGTAAGTTGTGGTGGTAGTAGTTGTGTTAATGGTAGAGGTAGTGGTAATGGCAGTAGTAGTGGAAGTGGTTGTGAAAGTGGCAGTTGTAGTGGTAGTGGTAGTGGTGGTGGTAGTGGTAGTGAAAGTGGTAAAGGTTGTAGTGGTGGTAGTGGTTGTGTTAGTGGTGGTGGTAGTGTTAGCGGTAGTGGTAATGGTAGTGGTAGAGGCAGTGGTAGTGGAAGTGGTAGTGAAAGTGGCAGTGGTAGCGGTAGCGGTAGTGAAGTGGTAGTGGTGGTGGTAGTGGTAGTGGAGGTGGTATTGAAAGTGGAAGAGGAGGTTGTAGTTGTAGTGGAAGTTGTAGTGGTAGTGGCAGTGGAAACTGTAGTTGTAGTGGTGGTGACAGTGGCAGTGGTGGTAGCCGTAGTAGAAGTTGTAGTTGTAGTGGTAGTGGTAGTGGTAATGGTAGTTGTAGTTGTAGTGGAATTTGTAGTGGTAGTGGCATTGGAAACTGTAGTTGTAGTTGTGGTGACAGTGGCAGTGGTAGTGGTAGTGTAAGTGGTAGTGGAAGTGGTAGTGGTAGTGGTAGTTGAAGTGGAAGTGGCAGAGGTAGTGGCAGTGGTAGTGGTAGTGGTCGTGGAAGTCGTAGTGGAAGTGGTAGTGGTAGAGGAAGTGGTAGCAGTAGCGTTAGTGGTAGTTGTATTTGTAGTGGTAGTGGTGGTGGAACCGGTAGTGGTAGAGGAAGTGGGAGCAGTAGCGGTAGTTGTAGTTGTAGTGGTAGTGGTAGTGTTATTTGAAGTGGCAGTGGTAGTGGTAGTGGAAGTGGTAGTTGAAGTGGTAGTGGTAGTGTTTTTGGAAGTGGTAGTGGTAGTGGTAGTGATAGTGGTAGTTGAAGTGGTAGTTGAAGTGGTAGTGGTTATGGTAGTGAAAGTGGTAGAGGTAGTGGAAGTGGTAGTGGTAGTGGTGGTGGTAGTGTTATTGGAAGTGGTAGTGGTACTGGTAGTGATAGTGGTAGTGGTAGTGGAAGTGGTAGTTGAAGTGGTAGTGGTAGTGGTAGTGATAGTGGTAATGGTAGTGGTGGTGGTAGTGGTAGTGGAAGTGGTAGTTGAAGTGGTAGTGGTAGTGTTATTGGAAGTGGTAGTGGTACTGGTAGTGATAGTGGTAGAGGTAGTGATAGTGGTAGTGATAGTGGTAGTGTTATTGGAAGTGGTAGTGGTACTGGTAGTGATAGTGGTGGTGGAAGTGGTAGTTGAAGTGTTAGTGGTAGTGATAGTGGTAGTGGTGGTGGAAGTGGTAGTTGAAGTGGTAGTGGTAGTGGTAGTGTTTTTGGAAGTGGTAGTGGTAGTGATAGTGGTAGTGATAGTGGTAGTGATAGTGGTAGTGTTATTGGAAGTGGTAGTGGTAGTGGAAGTGGTAGTGGTAGTGATAGTGGTAGTGGTGGTGGTAGTGGTAGTTGAAGTGGTAGTTGAAGTGGTAGTGGTAGTGGTAGTGTTATTGGAAGTGGTAGTGATAGTGGTAGAGGTAGTGGAAGTGGTAGTTGAAGTGGTAGTGGTAGTGATAGTGGTAGTGATAGTGGTAGTGTTATTGGAAGTGGTAGTGGTAGTAATAGTGGAAGTGGTAGCGAAAGTGGAAGTGGTAGTGGTAGTTGAAGTGGTAGTGGAAGTGACATTGGTAGTTGTGGTGGTAGTTGTAGTGGTAGTTGTAGTTGTAGTAGTAGTGGTTGTGGTAGTGGTAGTGGTTATGGTAGTGGTAGTGGTCGTTGTAGTGATAGTGGTAGTGGTAGTGGAAGTGGTAGTTGAAGTGGTAGTGGTTATGGTAGTGAAAGTGGTAGAGGTAGTGGTGGTGGTAGTGGTAGTGTTATTGTAAGTGGTAGTGGTAGTGATAGTGGTAGTGGTCGTGGAAGTGGTAGTTGAAGTGGTAGTGGAAGTGGTAGTGGAAGTGGTAGTGGAAGTGGTAATGGAAGTGGTAGTGGAAGTGGTAGTTGAAGTGGAAATGGTAGTGGTAGTGGAAGAGGTAGTGGCAGTGGTAGTGGTAGTGGAAGAGGTAGTGGCAGTGATAGTGGTTATCGTAGTGAAAGTTGTAGAGGTAGTGGTGGTGGTAGTGGTAGTGGTAGTGTTTTGAGAAGTGGTAGTGGTAATGGTAGTGGAAGTGAAAGTGGTAGTGGAAGTGGTAGTTGAAGTGGTAGTGGTAGTGGTAAGGGAAGTGGTAGTGGTAATGGTAGTGGTATTGGTAGTGGAAGTGGTAGTTGAAGTGGTAGTGGAAGAGGTAGTGGTAGTGGTAGAGGTAGTGGTGGTGGTAGTGGTAGTGGTAGTGGAAGAGGTAGTTGAAGTTGTAGTGGTTATGGTAGAGAAACTGGTAGAGGTAGTGTGATCGTAGTGGTGGTGTTAGTGGTAGTGATAGTGGTAGTGGTAGTGGAAGTGGAAGTCGTAGTGGCAGTGGAAGTGGTAGTGGTAGTGGTGGTGGTAGTGGTAGTGTTATTGGTAGTGGTAGTGATAGTGGTAGAGGTAGTGGTAGTGGAAGTGGTAGAGGTATTGGTAGTGGTAGTGGTAGTGGTAGATGTAGTGTTATTTGAAGTGGCAGTGGTAGTGGTAGTGGAAGTGGTAGTGGTAGTGGTAGTGGTAGATGTAGTGTTATTTGAAGTGGCAGTGGAAGTGGTAGTTGAAGTGGTAGTGGTGGTGGTAGTGGTAGATGTAGTGTTATTTGAAGTGGCAGTGGTAGTGGTAGTGGAAGTGGTAGTGGTAATGGAAGTGGTAGTTGAAGTGGTAGTGGTAGGGATAGTGGTATTGGTAGTGGTAGTGTTATTTGAAGTGGTAGTGGTACTGGTAATGATAGTGGTAGTGGTAGTGGAAGTGGTAGTAGAAGTGGTAGTGGTAGTGATAGTGGTAGTGTTATTGAAAGTGGTAGTGGTAGTGATAGTGGTAGTGGTAGTGGAAGTGGTAGTTGAAGTGGTAGTGGTTATGGTAGTGAAAGTACTAGAGGTAGTGGTAGTTGAAGTGGTAGTGGTAGTGGTAGTGATAGTTGTATTGGTAGTGGTAGTGTTATTGGAAGTGGTAGTGGTACTGGTATTGATAGTGGTAGTGGTAGTGAAAGTGGTAGTTGAAGTGGTAGTGGTAGTGATAGTGGTAGTGGTAGTGTTTTTGAAAGTGGTAGTGGTAGTGATAGTGGTATTGGTAGTGGAAGTGGTAGTTGAAGTGGTAGTGGTTATGGTAGTGAAAGTTCTAGAGGTAGTGGTGGTGGTAGTGGTAGTGTTATTGTAAGTGGTAGTGGTAGTGGTAGTGGAAGTGGTAGTTGAAGTGGTAGTTGTAGTGGTAGTGATAGTGGTAGTGTACGTTGAAGTGGTAGTGGTAGTGGTAGTGGTAGTGGTAGTGGTAGTGATAGTGTTAGTTGAAGTGGTAGTGGTAGTGATAGTGGTAGCGATAGTGGTAGTGTACGTTGAAGTGGTAGTGGTAGTGGTAGTGGTAGTGGTAGTGGTAGTGATAGTGTTAGTTGAAGTGGTAGTGGTAGTGATAGTGGTAGCGGTAGTGGTAGTGTTATTGGAAGTGGTAGTGGTAGTGGTAGTGATAGTGGAAGTGGTAGTTGAAGTGGTAATGGTTATGGTAGTGAAAGTGGTAGAGGTAGTGGTAGTGGTAGCTGAATTGGTAGTGGTAGTGGTGGTGGTAGTGGTAGTGGTAGTGTTATTGGAAGTGGTAGTGGTAGTGATAGTGGTAGTGGTAGTGGTAGTGGTAGTGGAAGTGGTAGTGGTTATGGTAGTGAAAGTGGTAGAGGTAGTGGTGGTGGTAGTGGTAGTGGAAGAGGTAGTGGTGTTGGTAGTGGTAGTGGTAGTGTTATTGTAAGTGGTAGTGGTAGTGACAGTGGTAGAGGTAGTGATAGTTGAAGTGGTAGTGGAAGTGGTAGTTGAAGTGGAAGTGGTAGTGGTAGTGGAAGAGGTAGTGGCAGTGGTAGTGGTAGTGGTAGTGATAGTGGTAGTGGCAGTGGTAATGGTAACGGAAGTAGTAGTGGTAGTGGCAGTGGTAGTGGTAGTGGTAGTGGTTTGGTAGTGGTGGTTGTGGTTGATGTGGCGGTATTGATGGTGGTTGTCGTGGTGTTGTTGTGCATATTTTATAAAGGAATTTTGACCCTTTACAAGTATCAAAATTTGTTGAAATACCTTTTATGGCATTTCTAGGTATTTATTTCATATAATGAGTCGACTATATGTTCGTTTCATCAAACGTTTGCTCTTTAACTCTTTAATGGCCATTTTTATAAGTTTGAAATAGATTGAAACATCTCACGTTTGACACACTACGCCTGAGATAACGAGACTAGTCACACGTGCTATATGAGGGGAAACATTCATCAATCAAGTGTTATGTTGTACACGCATCTTGTTGGTATCCACACGGAAGTTTCCACTTAAAAACACTGTTTAGAGCACTCCTTGTGAAAGGTTATCATTTTCCTCATATAGACTCAACAATCCCTAGGCAAAACTAGATGAAAGAAATTGCTGTGGCAGGCGGAGAACTTGCTGGATACGAGCAAGTTATCCGTTTGTCAAAGTGGGTTTGATTCAATTTTAAGATAAAGATTATTATCTTAAAATATGAACTAATTATCGCTAAATGCTACTTTATAAATCAAATTGAATCTGTGGGAAAAAGACCACATTTGGGTGTTTAACACAAGAGCCACTTAAATAAAGAAATGTCCGAACAAGACATATAGTCTTATTATCAAAGTAAAGTGATCTGATTGCAGGAGAAGACGAACCGTAAGTTTTTGATAAGGCGAACTGTTATTATATCTTAAGTTACAGCATAACTTGTATGATACAAATTATACCAAACAAAACTTAAATTACGAAGGAGAGAAACTACTTTTCTGCAAAGAGGTTATGTGGAAAGTTACATTTTCGTATCTATACCATTACAGTCGTGGATTAACTTTATGGAAAAACATCAGCTTTCTTGCTTTTTTTCTGTTTTTATTATCAAGTATACCTACTAACAACGCGTATAATTTCAATTTATCGTTTGGTATCTATTTATGTTAATTCATTTCCAGTTACAAAACTTGGAAATTCTTGCAAGACTCCTTTTTGAAACAGGATTGTAGGCTCTTGGCTTTCAGTTTCTCTTCTACACAAAAGAAACCTTGATAACGACAGAAACAAACATTTCGTCAGAGAGTCTGTGTGACCCATTACCAAAATGAAAGGTTACAATTACGTGTACCGAAGCGAACCGCATGCTAACATCAGTTTACCCGGGAATGGTACCGAGTCCGGGAGAGGGGCGTGGCATCGACCATTTATCGGGGTAACCTTGACTCCTATCATACTACTAGGGATTGTGGGCAATGTCTTCTCGCTGCTCGTCTGGATTAAAGGTGAGGAAAAGTTTCTTTATCATGAGTTTTACATCGTATTAACAATAATCTAGTGAAGTTTCAATGATCGGCTTATAATCGGTAGAGGATGACCAAACACTCTCCCATTAGGGCTCAGTGCTAGGCTAGATTGAACCATCGTTAAAAGGAATCGCGTCGTCTAATTCCCAGGGGAAATAGAACTTTAATGTGACATTGTTCTCTCCGTCTCAAATACGTTTAAATATTAAGCGTTAAAGATTTGAAACCACTCTTTCCGAGTACGATCAAAGATATCTGCTCGTTATTTCGTTGTGAAGACTCATTCGGCCAAACACTATTTCCTAGCTTATCAGTGATAGATTCCACAGAGTATAGCCGATTGATCTGCCGCAATAAAAAGTACACAGTGTTAAATAGGCTCTTTACTTCCTATAATCTTCGTGTTGTATTATTCCTTGGCCTCGATACGCCTGGGACAGAGGACGGGTTTGGTGGTCTTGATAGCGTCTGGGTTTTGAGAACAATAGTCATGGACACGATCCACGATAGCATCTGAATGTTCTGTCGTGATGGTTTCTCTGACAAGAAGCGATATTCTACCCTAGTACTGATATAGTTTTCGGGAAGCATGATTAGGTGGACTATTGCCACGATAACAGTGGAAAATGTTGAAACGGCTATAAACAATGTCAATATAAAGATTGAAACTTGTATGACATAAGTTTCGTTCAACAAACCTTGTTCAAATTTCCAAGCATGCCGTCACCAAATTTAATCTCAAAGCTTATTTTTTTCACGACATATATCCCCCTTGTTGATATATTCCCGACAGGCCGACGCCGTAAGACCTCAACAGCCACGTTTTTATCCGCCCTAGCCGTGGTGGACATTCTCGTTCTGTCTACTCCCGCCACGGAGTTCTGGCTGAGCGCCGTACTTCACCTAGAGTACCGACATGAGAACCGCGTCCTTTGTCGGATATTGTACTTCCTCAGCTACCTGGAGCCCTCTTTGTCCTCCTGGGTCCTGGTGGCCGTAACGATGGAGCGAACACTAAGTGTCTGGGTCCCACATAAGATTAACGTGATATGTCGGCCAGTTACAGCCGTCTCTGCTACAGGTAACCGTCTAGTACATAGTCAATCGTGTTTAGCGATCTTAGTGTAAATAAAACAGATTTGTGGGGTATAAGAAATTAAAATACGTAATGTAGTAAGGAATGTTTAGACTAGAATAACGTTTCACGCATCTTAAGAGTAGTTACTTAAAACAAGATTGGCTTTATACATGTGTACGTTGGTTGGATTGACGGGTTTTGGCCATTCGCAACACTATTTTTCATGTTTGTTATAAATACTTAAGGCCACTTGCTTATCATTGCCACCCCAACCCAACAGGTACTGCGTATTTTGCCTTTTGAAAACTGGTACCTTTTATATACCTTTATATACCTTTTTATATTACTCCTAATAAGAGTGACGGGATTAAAACTATACTCACACGACGTACACCAGTGACGGGATTAAAACTATACTCACACGACGTACACCAGTGACGGGATTAAAACTATACTCCCACGACGTACACCAGTGACGGGATTAAAACTATACTCACACGACGTACACCAGTGACGGGATTAAAACTATACTCCCACGACGTACACCAGTGACGGGATTAAAACTATACTCACACGACGTACACCAGTGATGGGATTAAAACTATACTCACACGACGCACACCAGTGACGGGATTAAAACTATACTCACACGACGTACACCAGTGACGGGATTAAAACTATACTCACACGACGTACACCAGTGACGGGATTAAAACTATACTCACACGATGTACACCAGTGATGGGATTAAAACTATACTCACACGACGCACACCAGTGACGGGATTAAAACTATACTCACACGACGTACACCAGTGACGGGATTAAAACTATTCTCACACGACGTACACCAGTGACGGGATTAAAACTATACTCACACGACGTACACCAGTGACGGCATTAAAACTATACTCACACGACGTACACCAGTGACGGGATTAAAACTATACTCACACGACGTACACCAGTGACGGGATTAAAACTATACTCACACGACGTACACCAGTGACAGGATTAAAACTATACTCACACGACGTTCACCGAGTTCAGAATAGTGCTTCCATAACTAACATGATAGGATATGTCAATCCAAATTTACAAAATAAGTTTTTTTTTAATTTATATACGTGTTAATTCAAAGTCATGGAAACTTATTTAGAGTCTAAGGTCCACCTAATAACCCAGCTTTTGCAATGAATAGTTCCAGCTTCTGTTGCCTCATATTTATTATCGTGCCCTTACTCTTTTAATCACACCCGCCGTTTTTCATGCATTTGCATTGTATTAGGATCAAAATTCATCTCATCTGACTTAAACATAAAACAGTCAACCATAGTCTATATGCAGGGTGAATATTTCCATATGGATGAATGGTGACATGTAAAGACACGTACAAGTATGTTGTGAAAATACAAAAGCGACCCACAACCCTGGAATACATGTAAATGATTTAACAACTTAGGAACACGTCTCATTGCCTTTTTCCAGTGCTGATATCCTTCCTGCTGTTCTCGCTGTACCTGCCCGTGTTGGTGGGTGTAGATGTCGTCACCAAGTACACGACACAAGTTATGTGGCACGAATGTACTACCCTATCTACCTCCGCATACCACAAGTACCAACTAGAGTGGCTCTACCTAGATCTCAGCCTATTCTTCCTGACACCTTTCATAATGATCTTCATCTGTAATATCTTGATTCTTGGAAAGGTTGGTTCGTGTGTTTGTACAAGTCTAAAATATGTCAATGGTTTTCGAGTTACATTGCGATGTCGATTTTATAACCATGGAGAAAAGGTCCAAGTTCACCAGTTGCTAAATGCTGCTCAATGTGGGTAGAACATGAACATTTCATAAAACATGATATGTCATTTCAAGTTCTGAACCTTTACCATTAGGCTACGAAGGTCACGCCTTTGAAACAAGATTAGTATATTGAATCCTCTATTAAAGTAATTAAAGTTTCATTGTTAATTGTGGCAAGTCTTCATGTGTGCAGTACATGGTAGTAAACGTCCGAGTACTAGTATTGGGGTATTGGTGTCTGCTGTGTCAACAATTGTTCAGTGATTCAGAAATACTAGACTATGTTCTAAAGTATATTGCTAAAGGACACCCCTATAAAACCAGCTACACAGGTGGATATCGAATTCGGGACCACCAAGATAGGAATCCAGCATTTTATCGACCAGACTCCTGTCGTGAATTTCCTTGTCGGGCAAACTTTGGCAATGTTCCATGTCCTAAATGCTGGTAGACTACGCCGATGTATGTTTGTCTACGTGAACATTGATGATATGTTTGAAAAAATCTACCTCTAAGATGTTACCTTAAAGAAATATTTAACTTTTAAAGGAAGAATTTAATTTCCTCAACATTAATTCTTTCAGGTGTGTTATTTAGCAAGGAAAAGACGTACAACACTACAGTCCAGCACAGTGACACAGAAAAGCAAGAATATGCTGCAAACGGTGACTAAGAGGATCGTCATTCTAAGCGTAGCGTTCTGCGTATGCAACGCACCACTTTCTATATACAACATTATTGTACTGACTCCAAGCATGATGTATAAGCTGAATACATTTCAACAGAACGTTCTCAGGGAACTAAGATTGCCGTTTCACGTATTGATGTACCTCAATAACGGGATTAACTTTCTCCTGTACTGTTTTATCGGGTCAGGGTTTCGTAAAGACCTTGTCGGGATTTTCCGGTCGAGCAGCAGAACCTCAACGACTCGATGATGACTTGTAATAATGACAATATGTTGGAACTGATGATGAGCTATAAAATAAACATCACTATAGTGAATGGATGACGAGTTCTAAACATGGACAACTGTACGTCATCGATGACAGTTCTAAGCATAAATATCAGCGGGGCATTAGAATGAGTTATAAACATAAATATCGGCCAGGTATTGGTAATGAGTTATACACATAAATATCAACCGGGAATTGGTAATAGGTTATAAACATAAATATCGGCCAGGTATTGGTAATGAGTTATAAACATAAATATCGGCCAGGTATTGGTAATGAGTTATACACATAAATATCAACCGGGAATTGGTAATAGGTTATAAACATAAATATCGGCCAGGTATTGGTAATGAGTTATAAACATAAATATCGGCCAGGTATTGGTAATGAGTTATACACATAAATATCAACCGGGAATTGGTAATGAGTTATAAACATAAATATCAGCCAGGTATTGGTAATGAGTTATAAACATAAATATAAGCGGGGCATTAGAATGAGTTATAAACATAAATATCAGCCAGGCATTGGTAATGAGCTATTAACATAAATATCAGCTGGGATTTGGTAATGAGTAAATACCATGAATATCAGCTAGGCATCTATAATGAGTTAATAACTCGAATATCAACCGGTCATTGGTAATGAGTAACAAACATAAGTATCATATCAGTCATGCATTGGTAATGAGTAACAAACATAAGTATCATATCAGTCATGCATTGGTAATGAGTAACAAACATAAGTATCATATCAGTCATGCATTGGTAATGAGTAACAAACATAAGTATCATATCAGGCATGCATTGGTAATGAGTAACAAACATAAGTATCATATCAGGCATGCATTGGTAATGAGTAACAAACATAAGTATCATATCAGGCATGCATTGGTAATGAGTAACAAACATAAGTATCATATCAGGCATGCATTTGTAATGAGTAACAAACATAAGTGTCATATCAGGCATGCATTGGTAATGAGTAACAAACATAAGTATCATATCAGGCATGCATTGGTAATGAGTTTTTAAAAGGAATATCAGAATAGGATCCATGACTGGTAAAAACAGAAATGTCAATTGGGAACTGATATAGATTTACAAAGAATATCGGTCAGCATTTGAATTGAAAACATGAATAACAATAATATAAGGAATAGATGATGAGGAATGAATATGAATATCAGTTGGAAATACGAGAAATTTATGTATATGAATATCAGTTCATCTATGATGAGTTGTACACATGTAAACCAGCCATATACATCTATATCTGTCCTGAGTGCATGTATATCTATAGGAAAAAGGTTATCTGTATATGTGTACATATATCTATCCTGAATGAATTATCTGTATACATGTTTATCTGTAAGGAATGAGTTATCTGTATATGTTTATATCTGTAGGGAAAGAGTTATCTGTATATGTGTATATATCTATTCTGAATGAATTATCTGTATACATGTTTATCTGTAAGGAATGAGTTATCTGTATATGTTTATATCTGTAGGGAAAGAGTTATCTGTATATGTGTATATATCTATTCTGAATGAATTATCTGTATACATGTTTATCTGTAAGGAATGAGTTATCTGTATATGTTTATATCTGTAGGGAAAGAGTTATCTGTATATGTGTATATATCTATTCTGAATGAATTATCTGTATACATGTTTATCTGTAAGGAATGAGTTATCTGTATATGTTTATATCTGTAGGGAAAGAGTTATCTGTATATGTGTATATATCTATTCTGAATGAATTATCTGTATACATGTTTATCTGTAAGGAATGAGTTATCTGTATATGTTTATATCTGTAGGGAAAGAGTAATCTGTATCTGTATAGGCGTAGGAGCGTTTTCAACATTGGGGGCCAACTTTAGATGAGGACCGGTCTAAGAATAAATGTTCCTAAACTTTTTCATGACTATTGATGCATTTACAAATTCGATAACATTTTAAGAATTAAAAGAAAGCGTATGAAAATGTGTATCTTTAATAAGAAAAAAAAAAAAAAAAGGATATGCCAGGTCTCGATCTCATGCGGAAATCAAATGAATTGATCTAAACAAAAAGTAGCAGCCACGGATTCAACTGTTCTAAGAGTAAAATTGTTGTTTAAATTTTAGCTAACCCGATGTGTTCAGATAGCCATTTGCGATGATGACGTCAAAAAGATTTTGGTTATTGTTCGTAACAAAATGCGAATTGGTATTAGATAAAGCACAAAAAAACATATTTATTTTTATTCTGCTCGTTTCTTTCATTTTTCTTTTCAAATATCTTCATTTGCCATTGTGAATATTGGGGGGGGGAGCATACTCTGGCCCCCCCAGTCTGGATATTGGGGGGACTGGGCCCCCCTGGCCCCCCCCCCTGCTCCTACGCCTATGTGTATATGTTAATATCTGTAGGGAATGAGTTATCTGTATATGTTTATATCTGTAGGGAATGAGTTATCTGTATATGTTAATATCTGTAGGGAATGAGTTATCTGTATATCTGTAGAGAATGAGTTATCTGTTTATGTTTATATCTGTAGGGAATGATTTATCTGTATATGTTAATATCTGTAGGGAATGAGTTATCTGTATATCTGTAGAGAATGAGTTATCTGTATTTGTTTATATCTGTAGGGAATGAGTTATCTGTATATGTTTATATCTGTAGGGAATGAGTTATCTGTATATCTGTAGAGAATGAGTTATCTGTATATGTTTATATCTGCAGGCAATGATATATCTGTATGTACGGGTGTATATCTATAGGGAATAAGTTATCTGTACATGTTTATATCTGTAGGGAATGAGTTATCTGTATATCGGTAGAGAATGAGTTATCTGCATATGTTTATATCTGTAGGGAATGAGTTATCTGTATATGTTTATATCTGTAGGACATGAGTTATCTGCATATCTGTAGAGAAAGAGTTATCTGTATATGTTTATATCTGCAGGGAATGATATATCTGTACGGGTTTATATATGTAGGGAATAAGTTATCTGTACATGTTTATATCTGTAGGGAATAAGTTATCTGTATATCTGTAGGGAATGATTTATCTGTATGAACATGTTTATATCTGTAGGGAATGTGTTATCTGTACATGTTTATATCTGTAGGGAATAAGTTATCTGTATATGTTTATATCTATAGGGAATGAGTTATCTGTATATCTGTAGGGAAAAAGATATCTGTATATCTGTAGGGAATGAGTTATCTGTATATGTTTATATCTGTAGGGAATGTGTTATCTGTATATGTTTATATCTGTAGGGAATAAGTTATCTGTATATCTGTAGGGAATGATTTATCTGTATGAACATGTTTATATCTGTAGGGAATGTGTTATCTGTTCATGTTTATATCTGTAGGGAATTAGTTATCTGTATATGTTTATATCTGTAGGGAATGGGTTATCTGTATATCTGTAGGGAAAAAGATATCTGTATATCTGTAGGGAATGAGTTATCTGTATATGTTTATATCTGTAGGGAATGTGTTATCTGTATATGTTTATATCTGTAGGGAATAAGTTATCTGTATGTGTGTATATCTGTCAGGAATTAGATATCTACATAAATGTATATTTGTTGGGAATCTCTGAGCTATCTGTATACATGTAAATCTGTCAGAAATCGATGAGGAGTTATCTGTAAATATATGTATATCTGTCAGGAATCCATTTTGAGTTATCTGTATACATGTATCTATCAAAAATCTATAAAGAGTTATCTGTATAAACATGTATATCTGTCAGGAATCGATTTTGAGTTATCTGTATGCATGTATCTGTCAGGAATCGATAACGAGTTATCTGTATAAACATGTATATCTGTCAGGAATTGATTTTGAGTTATCTGTATAAACATGTATATCTGTCAGGAATCGATTTTGAGATATGCGTATACATGTATATCTGTAAGTGATCGATTATGATTTATCTGCATAAACATGTATATCTGTCAGGAATCGATTTTGAGTTATCTGTATTAACATGTATATTGTTAAGAATCGATAATGAGTTATCTGTTTACATGTATCTGTCAGGAAACGATAATGAGTTATCTGTATATACATGTATATCTGTCAGGAATTGATAATGAATTATCCGTATATACATGTATATCTCTCAGGAATCGATTATGATTTATCTGTATAAACATGATTTATCTGCATAAACATGTATATCTGTCAGGAATCAATAATGAGTTATCTGTATATACATGTTTATCTGTCAGGAAATGATTTTTTAAGTTATCTATAAACATGTATATCTGTCAGGAAGTGATTTTGAGTTATCCGTATATACATGTTTATCTGTCAGGAATTGATTTTTTTGAGTTATCTATAAACATGTATATCTGTCAGGAAGCGATTTTGAGTTATCCGTAGATACATGTATATCTGTCAGGAAGCGATTTTGAGTTATCCGTAGATACATGTATATCTGTCAGGAAGCAATTTTGAGTTGTCTGTATATACATTCATAACTGTCGGGAATTGATGTTGAGTTATCTGTATGTAAATGTATATCTGTCGAGAACTGATGTTTAGTTATCCATAGATACATGTATATCTGTCGGGAATTGATGTTGAGTTATCTGCATATACATGTATAACTGTTAGGAATTGATGTTGAGTTATCTGTATTTACATTTGTAACAGTAGGGAATTGATGTTGAGTTATCTGTATATGCATGTTTATCTGTTTGGAATTGATGTTGAGTTTTTGTATCAGGGTTATTATCAATTTTTGGAGTAAGAGGCGTTCTTTGATTCGAGGAAGCCACTGAAGCAAATATCCAACAAAAATGAGGTGTTAACTACTTCTTATGACTAGATATAAATTTGGTTGTTATTTGAGTCGACCAGAAAGACATTTAAAGCATCAAGTTGCCAGCTCTGACAACCCTATGTAAACATATTTATCTGTCCAGACTCGGTAATTAGTTATCTGTATATACTGAATATCTGTCGGGCGTTAAGGATGGATAATTTGTATATACTGCATGTCTGTCGGGAATCGATAATGAGTTATTTGAATATACATGTATATCTTTCGGGAATTGATTTTGGGTTATCTGTATACATGTATAACTTTCGGTCATTGAGGATGAGTTATTTGTATATATACTGTATGTCTGTCGGGAATTGATGCCGAGTTATCTGTATATACATGTATAACTATCAGGAGCTGATGTTGGGTTATCTGTATATACATGTATAACTATCAGGAACTGATGTTGAGTTATCTGTATATACATGTATAACTATCAGGAGCTGATGTTGAGTTATCTGTATATACATGTATAACTATCAGGAACTGATGTTGAGTTATCTGTATATACATGTATAACTATCATGAACTGATGTTGAGTTATCTGTATATACATGTATAACTATCATGAACTGATGTTGAGTTATCTGTATATACATGTATAACTATCAGGAACTGATGTTGAGTTATCTGTATATACATGTATAACTATCAGGAGCTGATGTTGAGTTATCTGTATATACATGTATAACTATCAGGAACTGATGTTGAGTTATCTGCATATACATGTATAACTATCAGGAGCTGATGTTGAGTTATCTGTATATACATGTATAACTATCAGGAACTGATGTTGAGTTATCTGCATATACATGTATAACTATCAGGAACTGATGTTGAGTTATCTGTATATACATGTATAACTATCAGGAGCTGATGTTAGTTATCTGTATATACATGTATAACTATCAGGAACTGATGTTGAGTTATCTGCATATACATGTATAACTATCAGGAGCTGATGTTGAGTTATCTGTATATACATGTATAACTATCAGGAACTGATGTTGAGTTATCTGCATATACATGTATAACTATCAGGAACTGATGTTGAGTTATCTGTATATACATTCATAAATGTCTGGAATTGATGTTGAGTTATTTGCATTTACATGTACATCTGTCAGGAATTGATGTCGAGTTATTGGATATACATTTATAACTGTCAGGAATTGATCTTGAGTTATCTGTATACATGTATATCTGTAAGGGAATTGATGTTGTTATTTGCATATACATCTGTCAGGAATTGATGTCGAGTTATCTGTATATACATTTATAACTGGCGGGAACTGATGTTGAGTTATCTGCAAATAATTGTATATCTGTCAGAAATTGATGTTGAGTTATCTGTATATACATTCATAACTATTGGGAATTGATATTGAGTTATCTGCATAAACATGTATATCTGTCAGGAATTGATGTTGAGTTATCTGTATATACATTTATAACTGTCAGGAATTGATGTTGAGTTATCTGTATATGCATTTATAACTGTCAGGAATTGAAGTTGAGTTATCTGTTTATACATGTATATCTGTCAGGAATCGATGTTGAGTTATCTGTATGAACATGTATAAGTATCAGGAATTGATGTTGAGTTACCTGCATATACATATCTGTTAGGAATCGATGTTCAGTTATCTGTATATACATGTTTAACTATCAGGAAGTGATGTTGAGTTACCTGCATATACATGTATATATGTCTGGAATTGATGTTGAGTTACCTGCACATACATGTTTATCTGTCAGAATTGATGTTGAGTTATCTGTAAATACATGTATATCTATCGGGAATTGATGTTGAGCTGTCTGTATATATATCTATAACTGTAGGGATTGAGGATTATTTATTTATTAACATAAATATCTGTCGGGAATCAAGTTTCATATTATAAAAATCTTTCCTGGATAAGAATTTGTATTTGCCAACTTCATTTATGAAATTATAATTTGAATGTGAAAAGTGAAAATTAAAAGGGAGGTAATTAATATGAAACAAATAACAAAATCGTTGATATTCATTTTGTAAATATAAATTCAAAATCAGACAAATTTTGAAAATTGGCTCTGTGAATGTCTTCGAAGCGATGCATATTTCATTAATTACATTTAAACTAATTCTTAAACCAAAACAATAACCAGTTTTCCATTACCAAGGTCTTACCTTAAAACATGAAAATCAGTTGGAAATGAGATACAACAGCAATAAGACACCAAGCAATGATATACTTAAGCAATAAGATATAATAGCAATGAGATACCAAAGCAATGATATACTTAAGCAATAAGATAAGATAGCAATGAGAAACCAAAGCAATGATATACTTAAGCAATAAGATATGATAGCAATGAGACACCAAAGCAATGATATACTTAAGCAATGAGATATGATAGCAATGAGACACCAAAGCAATAAGATACTTAAGCAATAAGATATGATAGCAATGAGACACCAAGCAATGACATACATATGCAATAAGATATGATAGCAATGAGACACCAAGCAATGACATACTTAAGCAATAAGATATGATAGCAATGAGACACCAAGCAATGACATACTTAAGCTATAAGATATGATAGCAATGAGACACCAAGCAATGACATACATATGCAATAAGATATGATAGCAATGAGACACCAAGCAATGACATACTTAAGCAATAAGATATGATAGCAATGAGACACCAAGCAATGACATACATATGCAATAAGATATGATAGCAATGAGACACCAAAGCAATGATATACTTAAGCAATGAGATATGATAGCAATGAGACACCAAAGCAATGATATACTTAAGCAATGAGATATGATAGCAATGAGACACCAAAGCAATGATATACTTAAGCAATAAGATATGATAGCAATGAGACACCAAAGCAATAAGATACTTAAGCAATAAGATATGATAGCATGAGAAACTCTAGCAATAAGATCATTTAGCAATAAGATATGATAGCAATGAGACACCACAGCAATGATAAACTTAAGCTATAAGATATGATAGCAATGGGATACCAAAGCAATGATATACTTAAGCAATAAGATATGAAAGCAATGAGACACAAAAGCAATGATATACTTAAGCAATAAGATATGATAGCAATGAGACACCAAAGCAATAAGATACTTAAGCAATAAGATATGATAGCAATGAGACACAAAGCAATGATATACTTAAGCAATAAGATATGATAGCAATGAGACACCAAAGCAATGACATACTTAAGCAATAAGATATGATAGCAATGAGACACCACGGCAATGATATACTTAAGCTATAAGCTATGATAGCAATGAGACACCAAAGCAATGATATACTTAAGCAATAAGATATGATAGCAATGAGACACCATAGCAATGATATACTTAAGCAATAAGATATGATAGCAATGAGACACCAAAGCAATGATATACTTAAGCAATAAGATATGATAGCAATGAGACACCAAGCAATGATATACTTAAGCAATAAGATATGATAGCAATGAGACACCAAAGCAATGATATACTTAAGCAATACGATATGATAGCAATGAGACACCAAAGCAATGATATACTTAAGCAATAAGATATGATTGCAATGAGACACCAAAGCAATGATATAGTTAAGCAATAAGATATGATAGCAATGAGACACCAAAACAATGATATACTTAAGCTATAAGATATGATAGCAATGAGACACCAAAGAAATGATATACTTAAGCAATAAGATATGATAGCAATGAGACACCAAAGCAATGATATACTTAAGCAATAAGATATGATAGCAATGAGACACAAAGCAATGATATACTTAAGCAATATGATATGATAGCAATGAGACACCAAAGCAATGATATACTTAAGCAATAAGATATGATTGCAATGAGACACCAAAGCAATGATATAGTTAAGCAATAAGATATGATAGAAATGAGACACCAAAACAATGATATACTTAAGCTATAAGATATGATAGCAATGAGACACCAAAGAAATGATATACTTAAGCAACAGGATATGATGGCAATGAGACACCAAAGCAATGATATACTTAAGCAATAAGATATGATAGCAATGAGAATCTCTAGCAATAAGATACTTTAGCAATAATACATGATAGCAATGAGACACCAAGCAATGATATACTTAAGCAATAAGATATGATTGCAATGAGACACAAAGCAATGATATACTTAAGCAATAAGATATGATAGCAATGAGACACCAAAGCAATGATATACTTAAGCAATAAGATATGATAGCAATGAGACACCAAAGAAATGATATACTTAAGCAATAAGATATGATAGCAATGAGACACCAAAGCAATGATATACTTAAGCAATAAGATATGATAGCAATGAGACACCAAAGCAATGATATACTTAAGCAATAAGATATGATAGCAATGAGACACCAAAGTAATGATATACTTAAGCAATAAGATATGATAGCAATGAGACACCAAGCAATGATATACTTAAGCAATAAGATATGATAGCAATGAGACACCAAAGCAATGATATACTTAAGCAATACGATATGATAGCAATGAGACATAAAGCAATGATATACTTAAGCAATAAGATATGATAGCAATGAGACATAAAGCAATGATATACTTAAGCAATAAGACATGATAGCAATGAGACACCAAAGCAATGATATACTTAAGCAATAAGATATGATAGCAATGAGAAACCAAGCAATGATATACTTAAGCAATGAGATATGATTGCAATGAGACACCAAGCAATGATATACTTAAGCAATGAGATATGATATCAATGAGACAACAAAGCAATGATATACTTAAGCAATAAGATATGATAGCAATGAGACAACAAAGCAATGATATACTTAAGCAATAAGATATGATTGCAATGAGACATAGAATGATATACTTAAGCAATGAGATATGATTGCAATGAGACACCAAGCAATGATATACTTAAGCTATAAGATATGATAGCAATGAGACAACAAAGCAATGATATACTTAAGCAATAAGATATGATTGCAATGAGACATAAAGCAATGATATACTTAAGCAATGAGATATGATATCAATGAGACACCAAGCAATGATATACTTAAGCTATAAGATATGATAGCAATGAGACAACAAAGCAATGATATACTTAAGCAATAAGATATGATTGCAATGAGACATAAAGCAATGATATACTTAAGCAATGAGATATGATTGCAATGAGACACCAAGCAATGATATACTTAAGCAATGAGATATGATAGCAATGAGACAACAAAGCAATGATATACTTAAGCAATAAGATATGATTGCAATGAGACACCAAGCAATGATATACTTAAGCAATAAGATATGATAGCAATGAGACACCAAAGTAATGATATACTTAAGCTATAAGATATGATAGCAATGAGACACCACAGCAATGAGACACCAAGCAATGATATACTTAAGCTATAAGATATGATTGCAATGAGACACAAAGCAATGATATACTTAAGCTATAAGATATGATTGCAATGAGACACCAAAGCAATGATATACTTAAGCAATGAGATATGATTGCAATGAGACACCAAGCAATGATATACTTAAGCTATAAGATATGATAGCAATGAGACACCACAGCAATGAGACACCAAGCAATGATATACTTAAGCTATAAGATATGATTGCAATGAGACACCAAAGCAATGATATACTTAAGCAATAAGATATGATTGCAATGAGACACCAAGCAATGATATACTTAAGCTATAAGATATGATAGCAATGAGACACCACAGCAATGAGACACCAAGCAATGATATACTTAAGCTATAAGATATGATTGCAATGAGACACCAAAGCAATGATATACTTAAGCAATAAGATATGATTGCAATGAGACACCAAAGCAATGATATACTTAAGCTATAAGATATGATTGCAATGAGACACCAAAGCAATGATATACTTAAGCAATAAGATATGATTGCAATGAGACACCAAGCAATGATATACTTAAGCTATTAGATATGATAGCAATGAGACACCACAGCAATGAGACACCAAGCAATGATATACTTAAGCTATAAGATATGATTGCAATGAGACACAAAGCAATGATATACTTAAGCAATAAGATATGATTGCAATGAGACACCTAGCAATGATATACTTAAGCAATAAGATATGATAGCAATGAGACACCAAAGTAATGATATACTTAAGCTATAAGATATGATAGCAATGAGACACCACAGCAATGAGACACCAAGCAATGATATACTTAAGCTATAAGATATGATTGCAATGAGACACAAAGCAATGATATACTTAAGCAATAAGATATGATTGCAATGAGACACCAAGCAATGATATACTTAAGCAATAAGATATGATAGCAATGAGACACCAAAGCAATGATATACTTAAGCTATAAGATATGATAGCAATGAGACACCACAGCAATGAGACACCAAGCAATGATATACTTAAGCTATAAGATATGATTGCAATGAGACACAAAGCAATGATATACTTAAGCAATAAGATATGTTTGCAATGAGACACCAAGCAATGATATACTTAAGCAATAAGATATGATAGCAATGAGACACCAAAGCAATGATATACTTAAGCTATAAGATATGATAGCAATGAGACACCACAGCAATGAGACACCAAGTAATGATATACTTAAGCAATAAGATATGATAGCAATGAGACACCAAAGCAATGATATACTTAAGCTATAAGATATGATAGCAATGAGACACCACAGCAATGACATACTTAAGCAATAAGATATGATAGCAATGAGACACCACAGCAATGAGACACCAAGCAATGATATACTTAAGCTATAAGATATGATTGCAATGAGACACAAAGCAATGATATACTTAAGCAATAAGATATGATAGCAATGAGACACCAAGCAATGATATACTTACTCAATAAGATATGATATCAATGAGATACCACAGCAATGAGATACCACAGCAATAAGATACTACAGCAATAAGATATGATAGCATTGAGCTACTTTAGCATTAAGGTATTTCAGCAATAAGATATGATAGAAATAAGATATGATAGCAATGAGATACCACAGCAATAAGATACTTTAGCAATAAGATAATTTAGCAATAAGATATGATAGCAATGTGATACCATAGCAAAATAATTCTTAATCAATAAGATATGAAAGCAATAAGATACCATAGCATTTGGAAACTTAAGCAAGCAATGAGATACCATGGTAATGAGATACAACAGTAATGGGATATAGTAATGAGATATCAAACAATTATATATAATAGCATTGAAATATATTAGAAATTAGATATCTTGCAATGAGATTGTGCAGCAATGAGATATCTTGCAATAAGATACTACAGAAATCAGATTTCACAGCAGTAACATATCTGGCAATTAGATACTATGGCAATTAAATACAATAATAATGAGATACAATAGCAATGAGATACTATAACAATTCAATACAAAAGTAATGAGATGCTAGAACATTGAGATGCAATATCAATGAGATACCACAGCAATGAAACTTTCCACAATGAGATAACATAATAATGAGATACCATATCACAATAAAGTGACTTTGATTATGGCCTAGATTGAAATGTAAGGTTGATTCCAACTGATAGCAGTTGTTGACAATATCTCAAAAGAATAGAAGCAAATGTTTCTTTTTGACATTGGATAGACACTTTTGAAAAATTGAGAATTAGCTTGTTGGGATCAACCTTTATCATATCAATTTTAATGTTTTCTTTTCCAATTCAGAAATATCACTTTTTTGCAATTGTCACAATTGTAGGAAAAAAATAATTTCAAAAATAAAAGAAACCCAATGATCTTAGTGCTTTGTTGTTATTTCTTGGATGACACCATCAACCAAAACTGTATGTTCAATGGATAAATATTCCTTTTCAGGCAATAGAGTAGACTAGCAATTTGAGAAATTGTGTACAAAAAAATCACAGCTGCAAATATACAACCAACAAAACTTTAATAAAAAGTATCAACTCTCTAACAGTGCACAATTAGTATCACAAATATAATTACAAGTTTGAATCCAATTTTAAAGATAAATAACTTCATATGATCACATAAAATGAATTTGATTATTTTCTAAGACAGAAAAATCCGAGAATGACTCTATCTACCAATTTCACCTACTTTCCAATGAATGTATTTTACCCAAAAAATCCATCTCTTTGAAACAATTTAATTCCTATATAAATGATGGGTCATAGGTCTCTTTATCTTTCAATAACAAAACACTCTATCGTTCTGTCTTCAAGGTCCCTTTAAACTATTTCTGTTCAAAGTTAATTGCTACAGGTGACATAAAGACAAAGCAAGAAACGGACAGAATTATCAGTGATCAAGATAAAAGCCTTTTATTATATGCAAACTTCTTTTCTTCTTTTAACACTTTATTGTGGATACTCAGTAGAATCTAATTAAGACAATTCTGATGAAAATCCACGATATAGGATTTATCAGTAAGGTTTTGATACATTGCATGACTGGACGAACCTCTGGCGATGTATCTTATCTTATTTTACAATCAGTTTCATTGTAAAGCACTTACACAAACAATTAAATTGCAGCAGCATTTTGTTTATTTGCATCAAAGGAAAAATTTATTCAACTTGAGCAGAACTTTTCTTTTTGTTATTGTCGTTTTTCAAGAGGTTAACTGCAAGTCTATACATAGTTGGGATCTATTTAGTTATAGTGATACATGTACCTTGTATCTATGTTAAGGTTTGAAATGATGAGTCTCTCATATTGGTAAGTTTTTATCTGTCAAAAGTCTAACATTACTGATGTCTTTCTCATTCAACACCTAGCGTCCAGAAGATTTGCGGCTAATTTCCCTTGAGGACTTAATCATTTCTCATCTAAACCCTATATTAATCATTTCTTTTCTTAACCCTATATTGTGGGTACTTTACTATCAGGTTTGTATTATAGTTTTTGAAATAATGCATGTAAAAGGCTTGTAAACATAACTGGACAGCTGAACCTTTCCTCCATTATGTAGCCACCTCTCGTGGAGTTACAAGCTCTTTTAACATGGGTTGTGATACAGGCCATTCGTCTGGATTACAGTTCTTTAAGGCCATCTCTTCCTGGTTAAGCTCCGCAGGGACATGGATCGGCAACTGTTGTCCAGTCACATTGAGCAGCTTCAGTTCAAGTGGTCCGAGTTGTAAATAATCCTGGAAAAATGACACATACTAATTGCCTAATCATTGATAGTTTCTCTACCTTATTCATAACTGTTTGGTAAAGATATATCAGATATATTGCAGATAAAATAAAGCATTACACTGGTTTTATCTGTAAACAATAATCTTACCTTTGAGTAACTCATACATGAATGGCTGTATTTTAAGATACCATCATCATGTGGGTTGTAGAAAACATTTGATTACAAATGCGCATTCAGTATTTAGGATATCATCAAGATGGGTAAAACCCTCCTGAAACCAGACAATCCAATGGGTCAACACTCTATTCACATGAATCTAACACAATATGTCAGAGATCAGCCCATCACTATGAACTCATGTTTCCATAAAAACACTAAAAGATGTAGAGAGCTATTTTCCCTTTCCTTTCTAACCTAAACACAGGTTAACAGCAATTCAAAAATGAAAAAAAAAAGCCATGTTTAGTGAGAAGAATTCAATAAAACCAGAAGCATTCTTTAAGTAAGAAGAAAGACAACAATTAAAATCTAAATCCCCAGCCTCTGTGATTACAGAGAGAGGGCCATGTGAGTTGAAGTTCCCCACTAGGCCACAGCTGAGTTTGATGTTGTGTTATATACTCACCCTCCAGTTTTCCTCCTCAAAGAACATATTGTCCAACATGTCCGTGTCTGTACTCTCAGTATCTACAATAGTTACAAGTAAAAACATTTATTGGGATAACATATACATGTTGTTTCTTACATTTTTGCATATCAGTATGATAAGCAATATAAACAAATACAAAAGAGTATTATTTTTTTTACAGCAATTTCTAATTACCTCATTCCTTGCTAAGAAAGGTGCAAAATAACCATGACATTAATAAAAAAGATATTACAAACATGGTAATAACCTCATTCAAGCCCTATGTCTTTTTTAGTTATAATAGTTTTGTATTTTGGGCTGGAGCCCTTTGTTTACAAATAAAATGTATGTATTTTGTGTTCTGTGTTCTTAATAAAATTTGGTAAATTTGGTATAACTACTGTAACAAAGTGATAAATTGCTCATCATTCACAATCTATTAGTCACAGTGGTCTCTAAAGTCTTCTGCAGCAAATAGTCAATAAGATATGTTGGGAATTCCTACTCCATTATCATAAGTAAATGTGACTTATGAGTTAGCTGTCTGAGGAATGCAGCAAAGTTGTAATATATATTTTATAAAATATGTTGATACAGTGGTTAATCATATAAAAAGGAAAAACGAGAGCAACACCAGGAACGATGTTATGTGGCCTGAATAGTTTCAATAAAAAATGATAATTCAAACAAAATTGTCAAGATAAAAAAAAAAATGAAAATAAGTAAAATGATATTTGTAAATTGAATGAAATTGGATTAATGTAGTAAGTAGTAAGAACTGATGCTGTACTTCCATTCAAAGTAGGTTGAAGAAATCATTGTGGCAAAAGAAGGAATTTCATAAAATAAAATAGTTCCCTATTACTTATCATCAAGTTTCCATCACAATCACAAAATTCTTATGTAAATTTTGATTACATTTTATATTTGGGAAAATAACAAAACAAAGCCTTTGGAATTACACCTCCTTTCTTCTTTGTTTTGGAATTACCATAAATTTGCTTAAACAATAAGCATACCAAAGATTCAGCACAAGACTATAGTAATTTAATTCCTTCACAGACATTCAGAACTTTACTATATTATTATGCTGAAGCCCAATATGGAATCTTACACAATGGGTGATATAAAAAATGCAGGTTCACATTGTGTCGTCTGCATACTCATTCTTTTAACTTTTAAAAGTTAAGAGAGTTGTAATAAGATAAGGCCTGTCTTTGTTCAATAATAAAATAAAACATGAATAGGCATTGATTTGATGGTAGGAAGAACAAGAAATGCTCGATATGATCAGAATCATTTTATCCACAAAATTAGCTGCATATAGCTCCCCCAATAAAACTCAGTACACTCCGGAGTATTTAGATAATGGTTGAACCATATTCCTTTTTGAGGCTCCATGGAATTGTGAAGAACTGAGACTAATGCTGACTATAAATAGTGAAGAATCCTTACATGTGCCTCCACAGGGTGGGCAGCAAAGTAAACAGTAGCAAATGTTTAAACAGTGTAATGCCTACTAACATATAATATCATATCAATGTAAATCAAAAAACAAGAAAAAGTAAGAATAATATGTGAAAATGTTCAGATTTGAGTAAAAGAATAAAAATCATGAGCACATCTACAAAAAACAAAATATGGCTTTAAAGTCAAGCTTTTGAGGAGGTTCTGTCCAGTGAAATTTTATCTTGAAAGCAATGTTGACTCTTTATTTCAAATTCATGTAATATAACCAATGCTGGGACCATTATCCTTATTTAAGATTCCACCTGGTTTTGAAAACCATCACATTTAAACAGACCCTGTGCAATTTTCTGTAACCATCAGATACATTTTGAAATTTTTGTGATAACAAGGAAAAAAACTCATGTTAAAAAAGTCCTTTTCATCCTATTCAAAATCTACTCTGTTTCAATTTTCTAAACTTGATGATAACTTTTTTATATAAAGGGTAAGGATTTTATCAACAAGGATATATGTTTATCAAAAGAGGAGATAAAACAAAGTGTTTGTTATAAAAAGTTTAAGAATTGTCTGGCAACTTAACATCTCCACAAAGTATATAAGAATTTGCATAACCCTCTTCCTCACATGGGAATCTATGACTGGTCTAAAATGAATGGCAACACCAGATGACCAAAACCAACAAAAGGACATTTTCTTTATGGTGTGTTTAGAAAACCAATGAAACAAAAATATAAATTGCTCTTTTGGATCATTAAATCCTTTTGTAACAATAGATGCTAAAGTTTTCTTAAACAGATATAGTAAAATAAGGTTTAATGGAATAAGATTTCAATTTTCTTTTAAGATTGAGCCACATTTACATAAAATGTGCTAATTTCCATTTACAAAGTACACTGTAGCAGATCAACAGCAGAAATTACGAAAACAATTTTTAACACTGTCCAGCAATATATTATTGTGGGCAACAGTGGTGCAAGTGGTAGAGCATCGGCCTTTGATACAGAGTGAAAATGCCGGGACTAACCTAAAATTAGCGTGAGTACTTGTTTATTTATATGGGGTTTTACATCACTTCAGCATTAATTCAGATTTGTTTTAATGCCCGACTCATAATGATGTAGAAAGACCCATTTTCCAACTGCCCATAAGGTCTGGTCAAGTCAGGTAGAACCACCAGCACTATCACTGGGATTTGAACCCATGCGGAGAGGGACCATGTGATCTAACGTTCTGTTCTCTAACCACTAGGACAAGGAGGCATATCCCAACAGCACCGTTTTTGTATACAGCATGGAGTTATTGAGAGTGAATTAGCTAAGGCTCAAAATTCCATCACAACCAATGCAAAATATAGTTTAAACAATATATTCTCCAGCAAGTCATGTTTGTTCACATGTAAACCGTGACATAATTAAGCATTTTTTTAAATTAATTTTTGGCTCATAGATGTGCAAATATTTACTTTATCAACTTTTAATTTCATTAAAAACAATTCTTATCAAAAAAGGTTGGCAGTTCTCTACCTTAGCTTATGATAAAAAACAAAAAATTCTCCTCCAATAAAATCCTCCACCATTGAAATATAATGAGAAACCAATTGTGAAAGAAAGGGTAAGAAAATTTGCCAGTAGTTTCTTATCCTATAATAATGTTTGCTACTCGACTTAAATCAACAATCAGTTTTTCATATTCAAACATTTCCCTGATCTAACTGATTTACAAAAGACCCAATTAATGGGTACTCCCTCACTCCATACTACATAACTGCAGCAAAATAAGTAGAAGACCACTGGGACAAAAGGAGAAACTCCATGAGTCAAGCAACGATTTCCTGTTGCCATGTAAAGATTGCTACATACATAGGCAGTCACAAAGAAATATATGCAGGGTTTTGATTTCGTTTATATTGTCTGATGTTGCATTCATTTTCAAAATGCAAGATGATTTCTCATGTGGAATCCATAAACACAGAATATCGATTGCAACTGCAAAGCCGACTAATCAACTTAAAAATAATCATAACAAAATGAGTATCTGTAGCACACCATGTGCAGCTTCTCTTATTGTCACAATGTCTTTTAATTTTTTTTATTTGAAAAGAGTAAGTGCTTTTGCAAAGAAGAAAAGGGTATTATTTTCAGTCTTGCATATTGTTACACATTGCATTTCTATCAGTTAGGGAAGTAAGTATTAATGAGAAAGGTGAAAAGGAAAAAAAAGCTTTGCTTTAAATTCTTACCATCTTCATTTGAGGATTCTAGTCATCATAAATAAAGCATCCAAATATTTTGTTCCATTTATATATTTAAATCATATATATTACAACTCAACCATTAGACACAAAATTCAATTCCCCTTAAACCAGACATAACTTAAAAGCATTTCTATAAATGGCAATATTACTTCAATGCAGTTATCTTGTATGTTATTGATAGACTTTATATTTATCCATAGATACATTTGACCTCATTAAATCAAAGGTTAAACATTGTAAGACCCAAGTTGAATTGAAAATATGATCCATCTTTGATAGCTTGAAGTAAGAAAGTTAAAAAGAAGACCCATTAATATAATATGTTGAAGGGGTTCGTCTAATAAATGCTTAATTTGCCACTTTCCCTATCCCCAATCAGTTGCAGCACCTGGATAGAAAAACTTAAACAACTGTCGAATGACATAAAATGAAAGTTTTACACATGACAAAACAATACAGTTGCAAAATACGAATTTCACTATGAGTACAGTTCCTTTTTGTCACATATTTTCTTTATTTCAAATATTTTACTGCTGTCATAAAGGATTAAAAGTATGTATTGAAAAAACCAAAATAGTTTGCTTTGCTACAGACGAAATGAAATCTTGTGACTGGTTATAACTATAGGCTATTGCAGACAGAAAATGCAAAGTTTGAATAATGAGTTTTCTATATTTTCCATCATCTTCATTTGTGTAAGAAAGCATATTAATAAAAGAGAAAAGGACAACAGCGAAATTTGAATAGAAAATATATAGAATGTGTGTACCATGTATTTTTTTATTGTACAAAACACTCAGAAATTCGACAGATGTATTTGTATAATTGGTATAGTCCAGGCACAAATTTATGCGACTTTTACAGGCTTATGAAATCAGAAAATACCAATGATATTCGTCAGTTATAAATATATATATATATTACATTCTACAACAGTTGCAATAATGTGCCTAATAATGTAAACTTAATTCTAATGTTTTTCAGATACAGCCATTGTTTTCTATAGTCACGGTCTTATATCTATTTACTGTATGTCTTATAATTAATATTCTTGGTATAATGTGGTGTAACTTGACATGTATGTCTTTGAGAAAAATAGATTTCATATGTGAGCAAAATTGTCATTCTGTATGTATATATCACTCAAATGATTATTGAATGTATTTTTTATGCTGTGTGTAGTATGGGCCGGTGGCCTAATTACCTAATAAACATTATTGTATATTGTATATATGCATATATATATTATAACAGCATATTAGCAAAAGAAGTTTTACTTATTTATACTTATTCAAATATAACAGCTTTGAATCATTATCACTGGCAATTCTGCAAATCATATCATATAGTTTAGATTTTCTCTTCAGTGTTTACGCAAAAGATTTATTATAACAGCAATATCTTGGAATGACCTACCACTCTCTTCCTCATCACTCTCTATAGAAGCCTTAATAAGGGAGAAAACTTTGTCCTCTACAGCACGCGCTGTTGCACTCATTGGTCGCACTGAAAATAACAAAATCAAAATTCAAGGGAGAAAACTTTGTCTTCTAAGAACAAAGTATTATTTGTTGGTCACATACTGTTTTGTATTTATTTTTCATTATTTATTATTGCCACTATTTCTTGCACAATTCCAGTTGACAAGAGTTGATGATTTGATAAACTACATTTTTTTTTATTTAAATGTATATATATTTTTTTGGTTTATTCTTTGTTTGTATTTACAGAAAAAGTATTCATCACATGCCTGACTAAAGTAACAGAGTAATAAGGTATCTGTTATCCGGAGTTTTTTCGCCCAAATACAATAAGTGTACTTTCATTCTTTGAAAAGATGCATCCATGTTCATGTATTACAAACCTTACCATGTCTGTTTACATATCTCAGCCCTTTAAGAAATATAGTTATGATATACTGTCTATGATTTCCGATTTATGATACACATTACAACGTTCACCCTCTGATACGATATGAAAGGTTCATTTTGTCTGATACAATCCAATAGGATATGATACATTACCATTCCATTTAGGATCTGATAAGTTACGTTTTGATACGATATACACGATATACGCTTTTTTCAAGAACTCATACGATAGCAATACAGTATTAGCTGAAATAAATCATACCATGAATTTACAAGTGTTCTGTGGATGACATCAAATTTTTTTGGGAAAAGGAAAATTCCTTAAATGCGAGTATTTTCTCTTTTACACAGTCAGATTCCTACTAAAGTGTTCTTCAAATTTCATCCCTTTTTTATCAGTCTTCCCCTATCTCTTTCAAGTAGTAACCATAGGAACAAGTTGCTATGTAAAATCCATGGATTAAGGTTATCCATACTATGTTTGCCTGGCTGATCCCCAGCGGAGGGCTCTGTGCCTTCTATAGATAGCTGCTTCAAGTCCATCTCCAGGATACCATCCTCATCCAAATTCTCACCATCACTGAACTGAGTCAGGTAGAAGTTTCTGAAAAAAGATCCATAAAAAGTCTAGAATGATTGTCAGAAATGTAAGTGGTTTATCCGGCATTCCTGCTACAGTCGAGCCTCGTTTATCCGAACACTTTTGTTCCCAGGAGTAATGTTTGTATTAACAAATAATCCGGAATAAACAATTGGCGAGTTTCCAGTAAAATGTTTACCTATAGACCATTTTTCATAATAATTACTATGAACTAAAAAATCGTAATAGTTGAAAATGATTGCCAGACATTGTCTCCTGATTGCTGTCAATGCAGCAAGTTAACACCTTTTACAAACTCGACTTTCTGCATGGGACAATACAATTACAATAAGGTTAGACCAGTTAACTGACCAAATGACCGATTTACAAACAATCAACACCTTTCATTACACTACACTTGGTGACATTTCATGACCAAGCATACATGCGAATTTGCCAAAGGTGTGGATGTTAGATTACCGTATCGTCAATAAACGTAGGTAACCGCAAAAAAAAAAATCATTATGCTGGTTTCCGGGTTAGTCGTGCGCATATACTATTAGAAGTTAGGCTTGGTTCCCGACTTATATTGTCCGGAGCTGGAACGCGGATTTTTTGCGGATTAAACAGTTGAATTAATGAAGGTAAGCACCGTTCCCTACAAATTCTGTTCGGATGGCGAATAATACGGATTAACGTTGTTTGGACTATCGAGACTCAACTGTATTTAGTTTATTGCTCATATTGAGTGTATTCCAGTGTTAACATTTAAATGAGTTTCATTTAATCTTTAAGATAGGTTTGTCATTATTCAGTATATCTTTATCTTTTTGATATTCATCAAGTTATGATGAATTTGCATAGCTGTATTTACTGCTTGAGACACATCAGTTAAATAATATTTTGTATATATGTGTTGTATTTTAGGTCAGTGGCCTTTACTTACAAATAAACTAAGCTGAAAACTTATTTTGGTTAACAACATCTGATCCTTAAATAAATCTTCTATTGATTCTTTTTAACATTTTGACAACTATTAAAGAACTTATGGATTTGCCGCCCACAAAAGACCATTGCAGAGTAGGTATCAAACCCAAAAGAATTTTAAGGGAATATTTCAGTAGAAAATATGCACTCATTAATATCATTCAGTAACACAGCAATACATTTATAATTTGATCAATCTTCAAAAGTCTCATGGAAAAGTTGGTTTTAACATGATATTGATTAACATCAACAATCAGGTGACTAAAAAAATACCTCGAAATCTTAAGATCTTCTATTTTACATTCAAAGAGTTCAGCCATAATCTCAAGGTTTCCTCTCTCTAGATCCTCCACTTCTTTTCTTATATCATCAGTTTCTCTGCTGTGAATTTGGACCTGCTCAAAAATAGATTAATATGAAGTGTATTTCTCGGTACAATATCTGCAAATATAACCCTTAATGCTTCTCTTATAGACATGTTTTATGCACCTGCATAGAGCAAAATCAAGAAATGATTTAAAAAAAAAACATTTGGCTTATCACTAGCCATTTTTTTCAAACAAAGATTTATATCCAATACTACAAAGAGAATGCTATTTCTTAACCTTCAACCTGCCAAATGTGACTTTGTGACTTTTCTAAATTGAAAATTATTCACAGCTCAAAATAGGGCTTGAACGGGTAGCAATTAACTACCCGGGTACCTGAGGCAATGTTACCCGTGGGTAGTTAAGTACCTGAATCCATTATCAATCTCCTTTAGATCCATTAAAATTTCTTCGTACATATGTGTATGGTTACAACATTTCAGGTCAATTACCCCGGTCAATAACACATTTTCTATGTTCATCCATGTTGAGTAGTTCAATGTATACGGAGGTGTATACCATTATTTTTTTTCAGTAACTCATAAATAAGTGAAATTATAAGCTGTGATATATATCTGTTTCCTTAAAAGCATACTAGCACTCAGAAAAACTGCAAACTTGGGTAATATGAGTTATAAATTATGAAAGAATATGTTGAAACATAGCGAAAAACCACAGGACCATGACATTATAATGTCTGCACTAGTTATTATCTATTTTTCTAAGTGCTATTTTCACAAATTTAGTGCCCTCCAATTTAACTTCATTGTTTACATTCCAGTAACATCTGAAATAGAAAGAAGCGCTCGGATAAATGGTGATTACCTGGTTAGAAAAATCATGTGAATCACTCATGATACTTCATTTATCCAATATTAACAACGTGAACATTCGAAATGGAGAATTTTGTGGGCTTTATTGGTTCCTAATGTTTCTCGACTAACCTTGTTTTATCGCTAATTGTAAACAAACTTTATAAAATTCACTCTTTTAAAAGCATAATATGAACATGTAACAGTCTCAAATCCTCTGTAAAAGGGAATTTAAAGTACTTTTAAGTTAATTTTCAATCATTCTAGAACTTTCGCACTTTAAGTATAAATGAGCGCAAGTATGGCTTTAAACAAGATAATTCAGATTTTAAATTAGAGATCTATATTTGAAAACAAAAGCATAATATGAAAGATGTCTCTCTAGAACCAATATGGCAGCTTCCATATTACTTCAGAGCTGTTCTCATAGGATGAACCCGATGAGTTACGACTTACTGCAATGATCAGAACAAAAAATGTTGATACATGTAGTTTCAATAACTGACGAGTAGCGTTCCAGTTAAACAGTAACTAAAGTCCATGTGACATATTTGTACATATGTTAAGAAATTGTTTGGGGGATAATTGAATGCTAGTTTTGGATTTAGCAACTTCTGATATACTTGCCTACACACACATTTATGAAGATTTATAACCAAGGAAAAAAATAATGTCGGGTAACGGGAAGTCACTTGGCCCGTTGAGTACAGTAGCTTGGCCCATTGCCAGGTACTAGGATAACCGTCCCAGCCCTAGCTCAAAACATTCAAGGTCATACATGAGAAAATGGAAAAAATAATGAGAAAATGAAAAATATACTAATGGTGTGCATATTAACAAGATTCTTTTTCATTTTTAATCCATTCCTTGATATCACAATTTGTAAGTAAAAACAGAAAAAGTTATTAAGTATGGGAAAGCAAGTTTCCATTGTGATTTAAGGTTGAAACCATCCTGACAAAACACAAAAGGTTAACTGACATGAGCAATCCACCTTTTGTAACAGTGGTTTCTCATATTTTCTATTGCATATAAGGTCATTGTGTGGACAGCAGTTTATTGAGAGTTCAATAGAAGACTATAGTAAGTCCTTCATAAACATCTAATAGAGTCCTGCACTAAAACTTCTATATGGTTTAAGTAATAGCAAACATACCTCCCTTTTCAGCCAATCATTATCCAGCACTTCTTGTCTGCTGTGCTTATCCATCATATTGATGGCTTTCTGGAAAAAAATAAAACGAAAAATAAGATCAAAGCTCTCTCAAACTGACTTCATTTAGAATAAGTATAATGTTTTAGCCTTGATCTGTATGCTTACCTTAAGATCAGTTTACTATGTGTAGTTGCTGTTTAAGCCATTCTTTTCAGTTGAGTTGCTGGAATTCCTGGTTCAAATCCAGTACATGTCTTGTTTAATAGGCAGTGCGACATTCCTAGATGCGTTATCATTTTGGTTACTTGTTGTTTAACCATTGCTCATAGACTAAAGTGATACTAAAACTGTAATAATTTCGTTTAAAATTGACATGAGCTAAATAAGAGACATGAAACAGATACTATAATGTACCTCAGATGCTTTGTGCTTCTGTTGATCCACTTTGTCCTCAGTATACTGGGCAATCTCTTCTTTAGTTTTAGCCAGGGACCCGTCCAAGTGTCCTAAACAATTTATTATGTGAGGAGAGAATTTTGGTTAGAGTTTGATATGTGTGCAACTTTTTAATCCTAAAGTATCTAGAACACACTGCAACACAGATACAAAAATGTCTTAAAGGTTCATTAAAAATATTCATTAATAATATTCATTAAAACTACTCTTTAAAACTATTCATTAAGAATATCTTGGATCAAGCTTTTTGTTTAGAATAAATCAAAATAAGGAAAAGGTTAACACAGTTTCAGCTATGAGTAATAGACTTGTTAATTTTCAATGGCTTTAAAATTTAAAAGAATATCCTTCGACACAATGGATTTAACAAGGTTTCTAATTCTTTCAGTATTGTTTTGTTGTAAGTAAAATGGACAAACAATCTTTTAGATAATAAAGTGTTACATTACAGGTCATGTGTCAAAATGCTAATGAGTGTTTTATTAACTGTCATCATAAAATACTTCTCATATTTGCATTACAGACCAAAATATCTCAAATATTAGAAAAGAGAAAACATGTTACATTAACAGGATATCTTCAGCAATTGTAAAGAGTCTCTTTTTGATTGATTTTTTTATTAAGAAAAACAAACATTTATCATAGAGGTACAACAGGTATTGGTTTAAAATCAAGGAAAAAAAACCTTTTTTTAAAGTCCAAAATCTAAAAACATTTTAAGATCATTAGAAATTGTAATTGGAAAAAAACATGTTACATAAAGAGGATGGTTTCAGCATTTGTAAAGAATCTCTTTTTGCTTGATTTTTTTATTAAGAAAAACAATCATTTTACCATTTTAATTTTTTTTAACATCCAAAATCAAAAAAGATTTCAAGATCATTAGAAATTGTAATTGGAAAAAGGGGATGTTTTTTTATAAAAGCCATTTCTCCATTTTATTGCTATAATTTTTAGTCTTCTGTACATAACCCACAAAATCTCCAAACATTTTTGTAAAGGTTATTGTCTTAATGTGTAACAAAGATTTCAAAAGGCACCAACATAAACTATGTAACTGGGCCTTAGTGAAAAATAAATAAATAAAAAATGTATTTCTTACTTTTGCAATTGGTGTTTTCAAATTCAAAATAAGAAACAATGATCAATCTGTTCTTTTCTCACAATGGTAAACCACATCATATTACATACACATTAAAAAGAGGATTTATTTCTATGTGTAGGAATATAACATTTAAAGGAGAGCTCAGTATGAGCTCAGTATCAGCAATATCTCTTTCAACAACAATTGTTTCCAATGTACCTTTTACCTGTAAGTTCCAAAAAGGATATACATGTATGAGGGTTGTTCGAAAAGTTCGTAGAATTTTGTTATAAAACAGCGTGTAAGCCTATTTTAATAGAACTAAATAGCCCAAGATAAACTTCAACACATATGCTATAGATTCTGAAGAAATCAGCAAGATACACAAATCAATGAATTTTTACTGCGCTATATTAAATCGTAAATAGCACATACCCGGAGCAGGGCAATGTTTTTATGACGTTCAAATTTAAGCGTCACTTTAGTCTAGCGCTCGTCGCACTTTCTCAGCATATTCACCACACACTACCTGTGTTTTCTTAACAGTATTTCATATGTTTCAGCATTTTAGACTTCACTAAATGATGACGCAACACGTTAAGTCTGGTAAATCAGCAGATGGGTTGAATTTTGTTCCGGGTAAATTACCTTTTAACTCTGGAAAACTTAGAAAGCCATTGGAGCAAGGTCAGGGCTTTACTGTGGGTGTTCCAATAGCCCCAAAACCTAGGAAAGCACATTTTCAGTACTGAAAACATTTCTTTGGCTTCCGGATCGACATGATGGAGCCAGGTCTTGTCCTTTGTTATAAAACTGTCAAAGAAGTTCTCTCCTTGTGCCTCAAATCAGAGAAGAAACATCTGGGAATATCGACATTGGTGCTCCTTTTTCCTTATCCGTAAGCAGCCACAGCAACCAGTGTGAACTAACTTTAGACATACCTAGTCCGTATATGTCAATTACATGAATGAAAATGTTCGAGACATCAAATTCATTCACAATCGCTCTGACCGCTGTTCTCCTGCCCACTTAAACCATTTGACTGAACATTTTCTTAATGGACCATGTAGATACAGACGGTCGACAGCTTCTTGGATCATCCTGGGATGCATTTCGTCCGCTTCGAAAGCGTGATTGTCCTTTGTTAGCAACAGCTTGACTGCAACTTCCATTTATACCTGTTTACTTAATCAATTCAAATGTTTCTGTTGGTGATTAATAGAGTGCAACACAAAATGCAATTATACGCAGCAAAGCAACCGCACAGTTTAACGTCACTATTTGACCGAACAATTTATTGCTATCTGCTTGATTAACACTCTAGTTTCTTCAAAAATTCTTTCAATGTTTTGAAATTTTGAGTAACTGAGGCCATAATGTCACGTAATTGCTAGCCACTTTCCTGCCTTTTTTGTAAAACGTTTAGTGAGACCAACCACTCTTTCTTTATGTGGAAAATGTTTAAAATGTAAGTATTTTTTGACCTGCTCCGGGTTCCTAAAACGAAGTTGCTACGGAAACCAATATATCTGGCAAGAATGAGTCTACAACCTGTCTCATGCAAAAAATTTGAAAACAAATGATTTAATGAAGATATCAAATTTTAAGCGTATCCGACAATGCTACAAAGAGATATGACAAAATTCTACGAACTTTCCGAACAACCCTCGTTTACATAAAAATAATAATGTGTCAGCCAACATGCTTGTCTGCTACAGGTAAATTCAGAAAATGATTTATGAATTGAAGCAATCAACAGCAATCAGGATAAAAATCAAAAAGCAGTTTATGAGTACCCACAACATAGGTAAATAGGTGAATTAAAGAATTATATAATACAAATACTCCAGATAACCATTTACTTTACAATACCTAACTTTGAGACATCTGATACAGACGTATGGGACAATATGATAAATTATGCAAAACACCTTTTGTCACAATGGTTTCTACTCAATATCATCAAGATTTTTTTCTCCAAGCTATTCTATCGTCTGCACTTGCTTCAAATTTGGACCAATCAAAATCCTGATTTTAAAAAAATGTTAACTAAAACTCTAGATATCCCACCTTTCATTTCGTTAAAGCTAAGGGTCATGTCATCAACCTCTTGTTCAAGTGTCCGTATCTGCGTCTGATGCTCGTACTGACCTTCATCCTTATAGCGTGTCCAGTACTTCACCTCCTTACCCACCTTAGCAATCTCCGCCTCCGTCACCGCAATTGTGTGTTTAAGGTCTGTTTTGAACAAAGGAATTGGATTAAATGTGAATTATAAAGTGTTTCCACTCTAATTGAGGCCAGATTCTAATGAAAACCAAACAAAAACAGCCAATAAGTTAGGCTTTGTCATCTTGACAAAAGAAGATGATAGAATGAATAAGTTTTCAAAAAGCAAGAGGAACATGTGATGTCCTCTGTCAAGAACCCCAAACAACCAAAATATCAATACCTAGATACCTTTATCATGGAGCTATAAAGGTATACAGGTTTTCATTTAATCATTTGATATTACTGTCCAACAGTTTTCATTTTAATTCATTTAGAATTTGCTTCTTTGAAAGCCACTTATATCTTAATTCATAACTCTAATAGTGGGTACTATGTTTAACCAATCCCTGAAATAACAGGTTATTGATGTTATTGGGTAAAATTCAACATCAAAGTGTAAGAAGTTATAAATTGGGTAAGCCAAGGACATACTTAAGCCAAGCCCAAAAACCGTGACCTGTAAATGTTACAAACCAATTAACCTGTTTATTAACTATGTTTTTAGAAAGAACTGAGAGGACAGGAATAAATATGACATTGAGGTATTCTAATGGTGCAAAGATCAGGCAACAAATAGCTCCAAGGAATACCTACAATTTCTTCAATTTTGATAAGCATGTTGAAAAGAAAAACGTTTCTAAAATCCTCTAATGAAACTGTACTTTAACAGTACATCTGAGTTAAGCATAACTATGACGAAGTAGTTAAAGCATATAATGCACCTGAGGGAAATCACACGTCAATGACCTTGCCTCACTTAGTTTACTAATCACGTTTTGCATGATGTAATGGGATGTAATTAACTATGTTACCTTTTATGCCCATCTCTCTCTCCCGCTGCTTGTTCCATTTATCATGCATGGCCTGTATCACATGATCCTTTGTGAATACTGTGTCCCCATCAAACATTTTGTCTGCATCTTTCGATTGTTTTAGAAGGTGCTTTATCAGGACCTCTTGTTCTTCCTTTAGTCTCTCGTTCTGTATTTAAACTCCTCATAGATAATATACCGGGTATATACTTATGCTAGTTCAAATGAATATGCAGTTAATAGCGCACACATAATTCTGCAATTCATCCATTTCTTACTTGATAAACTTGAGACCACATCTTTCTGTTCTAAAAATGCTGTCATTTAATAAATACTAGGGATGGGAATGAATAATTGAATATTCGAATATTAGGCTTACGTCCACATATTAACATCAATTTTTATTCAAATATTAATCTTTATCGAGCCAACATCACTGTATTTGAGCAAACAAGAATATTGAAAATCAGCTTTTATTTCATTTCTCCGCATCCTTTATACTGTTCAAAGCACCTAACAACCTGTAAACATATGGTATATGGGTGCAATTCTCATGTTTTGCTAATGTATGCTACCCCATAAAACACTTTTAATAACTAGACACATTAGTACAGTACAGGCAACGTATTTCTTCCATCCGTACATACCGATTTATGTGTGACACCGTGACAATCCTGGTGTTCTGCGGTAAGTTATTTTCCATTTAATGCGGTTTAATTAATTCATATTTAAGCAGTCATTCCTCTTGTTCATGTTAGTTATGAGAAATCCTTACATCTTTACGGTGACTAAAATAACTATCTTTTCATGAGAAAGCTTACAATGTTTGGTTGGTGAGTAGATGTAATGATTACAAAAAGTCGTGAAAATAGCAATCAAAACTGATCCATGTAATGGTAGTATTGTTGTAAAAACAAAATGGTAACACCTTCAATCAAAAACCTAATTGACAAAACGTCAAAACTGCTGATTGCAAGGGGAGATAACTTCACCTTTTATGTTTTCACTTTTTATTAATGACATAGAGCTTCAATTGCAGAAAACTTTTTTTTTAATCACTTTTGAACAATTGAGCATTTATCTATTCATTTTTGCTGATGACGCAGTGATTCTAGTGTAGAACAGATACATAATATTCTATTCTGTTCTGTTGTAGGAAAGAAATGTTATCTAATACAACTACTTTTTTCATTTTGGTGGTTTAATTTTCATGCTTTGAGCATATGAAATCTGAATGTAGGATTTTTGTGCCATTTCCACTGAATATGCAGGGTACATCAAAGTTTATTCTGTGTCATATATAGGAAAAATCAGTGTTTGGAGAAATCGTAGTTTATTACTTATTTTTTTGTATGGGCAGAAAACGCAAAATGTCTTATGCGATTTTGCTACGACGTCAAAGAATGGCTACTATATTTCTAAGATTTGAAAGATTTCATTTCATTCAGAAAGATAATATACTGTTTATAAATGAAATAAATTTACACAACACGGATTATTGCATTTGCACATATACATGTACATTATTGATTTTAAACAATGAGTCCTGTGACAATTTATACGCATTTACCTTTAAACCAGTTGCAAATGTGCGAAGTGAGGGCCCGAAAAAATGTCAAGTCACATTAAACCGGCATCTCGCAGTTCATATTAAGCCAGGTTGGTGCTTGAAAATCATCATGCTACCAAATATTTTAATGTAATTTTCTTCCTTGTTATGCCCTAATATTATGTTTACTAGTAAATTGAATGTTTTGAATGACAAATAATTTCAAATAAAAGTTTAAAATATCTGGAAGGACTGATATGATATAAAATGTTCCAGTACAATTCAGTAAAATTTACGAGATGCATTGGAAGTTTGGTAGTTTAAGGTGTCCATTGCATGATTTGATGGTTGAAAAGGGCAGCTATTTAAAGATAGAAAGAGAATAGAGATTCTGCCAACTTTGTAAACAACTCAACTAAAAAGTTATTGAGGACGAATATCATTTCTTCGTAATATGAACTTTGAAGAATCATGGCTTAGAAATGTAAATCAGCAAACCTTTAATTCAATTTTGGAATGTTATAACAGATCAACTATATTCAAAGTGTCAACATACCTTGTAAAAGCCTTTGAACTAAGACGTAACCTAATTGAAGAATTATTCTAATGTATTTGTTTGTGGATTGTCACTCTTTTGTATGTATATGTCACTCTTTTGTATGTATATTTTTTTTTACTGTATGTTGTATTATGGGCCTATATGGAACAAATATGTCTATGTCAATGTTTCTAAAACTAGTAAATCAAGCTAATTGACAATTATAATTGTCAGGCAATCACGTTAATTGTTTGTCACAATATTTAGCTTAACTTTATCAAAAACTTATTATTATCAAGACTGTAATGCGTGTAGGCCAATAAAATAATGTGAAAAAAATCACTTTGATGTACATAATAATTACAATAAGTCAACCATATTTTCCATATTTGATAAACAAAGGGAGTTCCAGTAATACCTTTTATATCATTTTCAAGAGTTTGTGTGGTGGTAAATAATGCTTCTAAAAGTGTAAAATTAAAGAGGTTTGTTTAGAGTTGGCGCTAGGACCAGGTCAGTCGAGAATTGCCGAGGAATGTTTAGGTAAATGTTGGGGACCTATGAAATTAAATGTCAAGGTCTCATGATTAGCTGTTAGTGTTGAAGCATCATAGTTCATGTGTATCATGTGACTTATTCATACTGGTGTCCCCTCAAAATATAACTTTGAAACATTTATTATAGATAGCCATGGTCATAATGGTGTTCTGCTACGTTCTATTCTGTTATCCATAAAATATTACTCAAATTACCCAGTTTAACAGATATTCTGGTTTTGATTTGGACCAGTCACAAAATCCCATACAGGGCTTTGGGTTATGACACTGCAAGAGCAGAAATTGTTTCGAACAATAAAAAGAATACCCTTTTGATGCCAAACTGACATTGTTCTCAAGGAACTTGAAATGTGGTGTATTTTTCTAAGTTAATGAAGCAATTTTTTACTAATTTCCAAACATGCGACCTGGTTTTTTTCTACCATAATCAAACAATCATTTTTTTACAGTCTCAATACATTTATTACCATGTCTAAAACAAAATGTTGGTCTTTATCTACATTAATGAATGGACTGTCTAATTCTACATGACTATACTAAATGAAAGTTTTTCTTACCCTGTCTAAATGTCTTTTATTTTTCTCCTCCCAACCTCTTGTCTCATACATCACATCTTCAAGTTTCTTTTCAACCACATTTATTCTGGTTTAAAAAATACAACATTCATAAAGAAAAGAATATAGAATGTTAACTATATCTACATGTGCATAAGTCTTACAAAAACATTTCAGAGCAAATACATGTTAAGGATTCTGATAAATCATCCTAATTTGACCATTGATCTTCTGATGACTAAGCTATAGTTTGGTTAACTTAAATCAAATGAGAAACAAGTTGTCACAATTTACATAAATCACTATTGATTCTGCTTCTTGGATACATAACCAGTATTCTATGACCACTCTCCTCACAGAAATCAATTCAGACCATTGAACCTGCAGGCAGATGCACTACATGGCTCTTCTCTCAATGGTATAACTTAATTCAGACCATTGAACCTGCAGGCAGATGCACTACATGGCTCTTCTCTCAATGGTATAACTCAATTCAGACCATTGAACCTGCAGGCAGATGCACTACATGGCTCTTCTCTCAATGGTATAACTTAATTCAGACCATTGAACCTGCAGGCAGATGCACTACATGGCTCTTCTCTCAATGGTATAACTTAATTCAGACCATTGAACCTGCAGGCAGATGGACTACATGGCTCTTCTCTCAATGGCATAACTTAATTCAGACCATTGAACCTGCAGGCAGATGGACTACATGGCTCTTCTCTCAATGGTATAACTTAATTCAGACCATTGAACCTGCAGACAGATGCACTACATGGCTCTTCTCTCAATGGCATAACTTAATTCAGACCATTGAACCTGCAGGCAGATGCACTACATGGCTCTTCTCTCAATGGCATAACTCAATTCAGACCATTGAACCTGCAGGCAGATGCACTACATGGCTCTTCTCTCAATGGCATAACTTAATTCAGACCATTGAACCTGCAGGCAGATGGACTACATGGCTCTTCTCTCAATGGCATAACTTAATTCAGACCATTGAACCTGCAGGCAGATGCACTACATGGATCTTCTCTCAATGGTATAACTTAATTCAGACCATTGAACCTGCAGGCAGATGGACTACATGGCTCTTCTCTCAATGGCATAACTTAATTCAGACCATTGAACCTGCAGGCAGATGCACTACATGGATCTTCTCTCAATGGTATAACTTAATTCAGACCATTGAACCTGCAGGCAGATGCACTACATGGCTCTTCTCTCAATGGTATAACTCAATTCAGACCATTGAACCTGCAGGCGGATATGCACTACCCCGCTTTCCTCTCAATGGTATATCTCAATTCAGACCATTGAACCTGCAGGCGGATATGCACTACCCCACTCTCTTTTCAATGGTATTGCTTAAATCAGACCATTGAACCTGCAGGCAGATCACTACTCTGCTCTTTTCTCAATGGTATAACTCAATTCAGACCATTGAACCTGCAGGCGGATGCACTACCCCGCTCTCCTCTCAATGATATAACTCAATTCAGACCATTGAACCTGCAGGCGGATGCACTACCTTGCTCTCCTCTCAATGGTATAACTCAATTCAGACCATTGAACCTGCAGGCGGATGCACTACCCTGCTCTTCTCTCAATGGTATAACTCAAATCAGACCATTGAACCTGCAGGTGGATGCACTACCCCGCTCTCCTCTCAATGGTATAACTCAAATCAGACCATTGAACCTGCAGGCAGATGCACTACCCCGCTCTTCTATCTGAGCCTCTGATTGATCATCTGCCAGGAGGCTTTTAGTAAGTGCATGTGGGGAAATGGACGAACATTTGATGCTTTCTATTCTTTTTTAAAAAGATTTTGTAGCAGATAAAGATTCTTTAAAGCCATACTTGCGCTCAATTACACTTAAATTGTTAAAGTTCTAGAATAATTGAAAATTGATTTAAAAGTACTCTTAATTTCCTTTAACAGAGGAAATGAGACTGTTACATGTTCACATGATGCTTTTAAAAGAGTGAATACTTTAAGTTTTGTTTATGTTTAGAGATAAAAAAAAGGTCAGCCAAGAAACGTTTGGACCTAATAGAACCCAAGAAATTTTCCATTTTGAATGTTCACATTGTTAATATTGGATAAATGACAGTATTCTAATGTGTTTGACATGATTTTTTTAACCAGGTGATCGCCATTTATTAATCCGGGCGCTCCTTTCTAAATTTAGATGTTACTTGAATGTAAACAATGAAGTTAAATGGCACAACATTTGTGAAAATAGAGCTTTGAAAAATAGATATTAAATAGTGCAGGCATTATATTGTCAAGATCCTGTTGTTTTTTCTCTATGTTTCAACATATTCTATCATAATTCATATAACCCAATTTTGCAGTTTTTCTGAGCGCTAGTATGCTTTTAAATTTATACAGACCTTTTCAACTGATTGTACTGTTTAAAAAAATGTTCAGAGTTTGTTTTTGTTTTTCTTATAGGTTCAATAAGTAAATTGTCTGAGGAGATAAATAGATTTTTTTAGACTATATCTCTGGTAAGTGCTTATGGTAAGACAGTCCAACAAATTCTTGTAATATACGAGATAGGATTGGACCAGTGAAACTCTTCTGTAGGTACTTGTATCATCGTCACATGAAATCTGTAAAATGGCCATCATTTCCAAACACTAATCTCAATTATGCCTTCTTAGCAAACATAGCATAGGTGTCATAGCATAGATTTCATTGATTTTAACAATTACTGATATATGGAGTGATTCACATTGGTTCTTCCCTAAATACACAAATAAGCAAGACAAAAATGAGAAAGGTGAAAACAAATTTGATTCTTTTGTTAGTCATAATTGCATAGCATGATAGTATTGGTTGAAATATTCCAACAACAGGGGACCCACATTTACTTTTATTTTCTTTGTTAAATGACATAATGCAGTCAAATTTAATTCAATACGTCAGGAACGTTATATTTGACTAAATGTACTTATTGCTTTAAGCCGTTATCAGCTTTTTTAGTAGAAAAGGAGCCATGCGATTGGAAATATTTCAAATGTGGGACCTTGGTTGAGGAATAAATGAACTCAAGACAAGCCAAACTAATAGTTAAAAAAATAAAATGCGCAATTCTTGCTAAACGTTAGAACTGTATTTGATTTGTCACATAAACATAATTTGTTATCGACATAAAATTTATTAGTGAATATCACATTTGTGTGTGAAAATGTTTTTTTGATAGTTCAAAGCTTTCAGGTTTTGACAAAATCGTGTTTTTGCACATTTGAACAAATATTTTATGTTACGACACTTTTTGTTCCATTAAACATATATGATGTGTGAAAATTTAATATTGACTGAAAATGAAAGCCATAGATAAAGGTAAAATTTGTCCAGATGACAGTATACTTTCAATAAAGTATACACTTTGTAGTTTTTTTTTTACCAATTGGCAAAGGGACTGGTGCAGAGGCAATTGGGAGAATTTGCGTTGTTTCGGTTCGTTTTTCTTATAATTGGTAATCTTGGGATTTGTTTTCAATATAAAGCTCTTCATAAGTAGCTTATTTCTTCTTTAAAACTTGAATTATGGACACTGCAGAAAGGGTACAGTAACTTTGTCAATACATGCTTTGAGTCAAGAGCCTGCATTTGATTTCAAGTGTTCTAAGAGGAATTTAACAGCTGAGCAAATATTAACAACTCAAAGCTTTATTAGAGAATAAAGGGCTAATTTGGGGAAAAAATCTTACCTAGATTTGATTGGGAAAGGGTCTTTTTACTGGACCCAAACAAAGAAAAAAACCCTGCTGCTTTGAACAGGTATATGGACATAAAACTTGGATTTAACAAACCTTTTAACATATCTGATGCCCTTAAAGAGACTCTCGCTGAGAAGTGTGCTTTGGGAGTAAATAAACATTAAACATTTGATATCCACAATCTTCGTCACTAACTTAAGACTGTCTTCAACATCTTTACTTTTAAGTTGCTAAAACCTTGTGTTTTCATTTATTAATGCAAAATGAACCTTTGCACCTGTCTGTTCTCCTTTGGGAAAGTCGGTTAACAAATAAACTGGGGAATTATTTATCCTTGCCATCATGTGACATCTAAAAAAATTAAACTACAAATCAAGAACAACAACAATATAGTAGAAAAGGATAGTTATCCTGTGCGGAGATTGGGCGGATTCCTAAACATTCAATTTACAAAGTGTGAGTATTTTTGTAATTTTCCTTTCCGAAATGAGCAAGATTCAATATATTAATACTATTGCTGTTGTTAACCCTCCTCTCTTTACCCATTTTCTTCTGTTGAAAATCATGATTGGACCATACGGTAAACGTATCCGAAAACCACATGATGATGGTATCTAAAAATACCACTGCTTACTCTAAGTAAAGATCATTATTTACAAAATAAATCCATTTAAACAGTCTGCAATACAGTCATGAGCAGGGTTGGGAAGCTGTCAATAATCTAGTTCAATGTAACTTTACAAATGTGTTGTTATTTTTACAGTAGAAGACAATTTAATTTAAAAAGTTAAAATCTCAATCTCTGAGAAAGTCTCTTTAAGTTAATACCTGGCAGAATGAGTTTGTGATCTTCTCTAAATTTGAATTCTCTTCCAGACTTTCCAATAGGCTAAGGTTTGTTGATTTGATCAAGAATCTGTATGTCTCATCTGGACATAATGTGGCCATATGAATTTAGCAAGTGACAAAATGATGCTTCCACAAACACTTTTTATGAAGGAGATGTGAGAACAAACCATGATCCTTAGGAAACGCGGTGTGTGTTTCATTATATCTACCATGGGAAGCAGAGTGTTTTTTGTATATTAACAGTACAGTGAAGTTGTATCAAAATCATATGTGGTGTAGAAGTGATACGTAATGATAAAAGTCCATTTACCCAATTGAAAAAGTCAAAAGCATCTTGCTACAAGCTTTTCCCTGTTAGATTGCATCATTTGCTTTCCTCTTTGCAACACCAAAGATTCCATCACAGGGACCCTTCCCATGACCAGACTCAAAGTAATTACAATGTGTAAATAAAACACTAAAAAAGAATTGGTTAGAGCAAATTTATAATGACACAAAACACAACAGCCAAGTTTCAATCAATGCCCTACAGAAGATGTTGAATATAAATGTGCACACAAAACTTAGATGTTCTCTCAGAGATGTGTGCTTCGGGAGTAAATAAATGCTAAAAATTTTATAATCACAATCCTCAACACTAAACCAAAGACCTTTTTCAAGTTCTTTACTTATGAGATGCTAAAACCCTGTGTTTTCGTAAATTCATGTGAAGTGAGCCTTCGCGCCTGTCTGTTCTCTTTAATGGGAACACAGTTTATAGATAAATTTGGGAATTCTTTTTCGCGCGCCTTGCTATCAAGTGGCATCTAAAGATATTCAACGCCACAGCAACAACAACAACAAAGCAGCAAAGGGAAGGAATCCTGCACAAAATCCTCAAGATTCAATGTAGAAAGTGTGACTATTTTTTTTATATTCCTTATCAAATTGAGCAAGATTCAATAAATAAATGTTAATTCTGTTTGTTTTCCTCCTGGCTCTACCCATTTTTGCCTGACAGAAATAATGTTTGTGACTATGCTTTTGCGCGGTAAAGGTTTCTGAAAACCCATGTGACAATGGTATATAAAACTAACACCTTCCACTCTAAATTAAGATCGTTGTTTACAAATTAAACCTGTTTAAACGCCCTTAGATATCTGCGATTTTAATGTTTTAGATCTTCCTTGTGCGGTTACAAGCAGGGTTGGAAAGGTGTCAATAACCTTGTTCTATATTACTTCAGAAATCTTTATTGTTCTTTTTACGATAGAAGATGATTTATTTCAAAAAGTTAAAATCGTAATCTCTGAGATAGTATCTTTAAACCAAGACTTTCTTTCTAATTACAAAAAACGCCATATTTTGCTTAGAATAAATGTTTCCAAAAACATATGTGAAGTTTCAATTTGATCACTGCAGGTGTTGTTGAGACAGAAACTTGCATGTATTGGACTACAAAAGATGGTATAATTTGCTTCAAATAAAAACCAGAGTTGGGGAACTTGGTCAGGGACCTATCATTATGACATAAAACATGTGTGTGAAGTATCAGCCCATTCCATACAGTATAGGTCCAACGCAGTATATGCCTCATCCAAATAGTCTGTAAACAGGTGAGACAGACTAAATGCAACTGAAGGTAACTGATCAGAACCCCTTATCTTAGGTATGGTAAAGGTCCAACACAGTATATGGCCAAGTTAAAAAATGTAAACAGGTGATAAAGGCTAAATATAATTGTAGGTAACTCTGATCAGAACCCCTTTTCTTAGGAATGGTATCGATCGCTTGAAACATAAACATCGCACAAGAGTGCAATGGACCTATAGTTACTGAGATGCAAACTGACATGTAATAAATTAACGAAGGTGTGACGCCAACATGAGTAATATAGCTTGACTTATCCTACAAATAGTCAGCTAAAAAGCTGTGTCTGTCTAATGCTCCATCACCATATGGTCACTAGATCTGACTGTCATTCAAAAAGATGCCTTCCAGATTTATTTCTTTGAAATTCAATGAAATAATCAGCAACAACATTATGTGGATGTCATATGCGGTTTAAACATGTAATAATTTGATATCATAGGCTGAAGAACTGGCTCATTTTCAGTGATTTTTTTCCATATATGTTTGGTACCGTTAAACGGACCCATTCCCAATCAAATTAACTAACTATTTTTCCCAATTTCACAGTAAAGCTTATGTTCAAATTAAATTATTCCTAAAAATTTCCTAATTTCAGAGAAAAGCCCTGTGATTTTTCCCAATCTGTCTTGTACTGGACATATTCCTAAAATTTAACCCTCACGGTATATAGTGATGTACGCCGCCTTATCAAATACCATATAAAACCCGTTTCATCGTTATACCTGTTCTATTACCATATAAAACCTCTTTTGACTTTCTATCGATGACCGCATAGAACGACTTTTGACATCTGGAAAATTGATTCAACCCTTAATTACACACATTAACACACACGCCTCTTTCTCAAAATTTCATTTTCCTCTTAAATAAATATGTTTTCTTTCTTTTCCGATGATTAAATCAGTGGTTCAAAAATTTGACTTTTGCTCTAGAGAGAATCTTTTGATAATGGTCCCATGTTGGACCCTTCTGAAAAAGACACTATCAAATTGAGATAAAGGGAATTCAAATTCTGTTTATGACACAGAGCTGTTGTTCAAAGTTTAAAACCGAATGAAAATAAAGCTGTCGAATAACAGACGGCTATTTTAAAATATTTAGCCAATTTTGGTGTTTCCTATCGCAGGTCAGACATCAATGTAGGTTCAGAGCAGTCATTAAATCGGTCTTTGGAGCCTGCAGATAATGAAATGCTGATCAATCTTACGAATTCACGGACAATCAAATTAGATAATTCCTCTGACTTTGACTACAACAACGAGCTTTTGGTAAATTCATCACCCATGGACATGTATTTTACAGAAACATAAGCATGCTTTGTGAAATTATGAATTGATATTAACCGTTTTACACATTAGAGGACCAGGTTTGACTACTTTACGAAGCAATATTGCGTTGAAAAACCTTTTTTTTTTCATTTTGGAAACAGTTTTAATGGAAATTGAAGTAAAACGATTCAGCTTTGTTGAGAAATATACAATGACAAAGCATGTATCTCGAGTCACGAATGGCATTTTTCTTCAACAAAATTCCCTGCAATTGATATAAAACAGAAAAACAAATTAGGGATCTCTCTTGGTGGAACACATAAGTCATTTCATTATTTTTGTTTATGTAATATTCACAACGCAATAAAAAAAAACTATACAGTTTCATTGTTTGTCTAATTTTCTACATCTTAATCTTGATATGTATGTATCACTGAATAAAGAAAATAACATCATCTCAAAGGAAATTTTGTTCTCGTCGTCTTAATTAACAGTACCCCAAATTAGTTGACAATTATCGGAGATAATCCTGTGCAAATAGGTACCTAGGGTGACTGATTATGTATGCGTTACTTTAATGGTCTCCGATAATCGGATAGTTTATACCTATGGTGTCACTGATAAGCCTTATCTCTATACCTTAAAGGGTTCAAGAAAAATCTCTGATTTTAATGAGTAGTGGTCAATCTGCGCTGACACCTTCCGGAAAGGCAGCCAGAGGGATTATTCTGGATTATATGAGACAGGACCTGATTTTGATGAAATACAGTCATAACTGAAACTATTTTTACAGTTATTTTATAAACCTAGAATATTCAATATTTCAAATATGCTCTTGAAATTCCTTAGAATAAAAATATATTTGTACTGGCATCAACAATATCTATTTTCATGTAATGTTGCATGCTTTATTTATACAAATAGATCAAATTCTTTGCAGTAGACTTTAATACTTGCTTCAATTTTTTCTTGTACTTACTGATAAGCAAGGATGGCTGCTTTTGCAGACATCTGTGGTTCCTTTGACTTCTTTCCCTTTCCCTTCTTCCCACCTTTCTTTCCCTTTTTTCCACCTTTCTTTTTCCCCATACTTTTTACCTGCAATTTTGAGAAAAAAATCTATCAAAGAAGTTAAATGATATTGTAAGAGACTTTTACTTTTGTTGAAAAGCTTTATAGTGTCTTATCTATGATACGTTGTTGAACATGACTTTAAACTTACAAAAGGATTTTAAAAGTTCCATTTAAAAGCCTTTCAAATCTTCCTGTCTTCTATGGATATCATGAGGAATATTACAGTTTATGGCACCACTTCTTAGCAAAGTCACAAACTAAGCAAAAGCTGAGCAAAGAGACCCATCTAAACACAATCACACTGTTCAGTGAAAATCAAATTCACTCCCATTCACAGGATGGGTAATGATGCTCATTTATGTACACTCAAAGCATCATGAAAGTTTTGTAACATTTTTTATTTGAATCTATACTCTGCAAATATAACAGCAATCTTAGGAGATACATATAAACTACAGCTAATTCAAAATGTTATTTGTAGAACAAGAATTATGTACAGTGCATGTCACATGTTTTTTTCGGAATTTCCTCCTATCTGATGCCTCCAGAAATTATTTTGCAGGGATTTTTGTTGCATCCAGCCCTGCCTGCCACTTGGTGATAAGAGCAGACTACCTTGGCAAATTTAAGGTCCGAAAACAACATTTTGTCATCGATGAAATTGTCATGTGGGTAAGAAAGAAAATACATCTACAAAGTTTTTCATCCTAACATAAATATGTTTCTTATAACATACATGTATCACACATACTATTTCTCTTGCCTAATTAGTTATTAGAAGGAGAGGGATTTTTGACGCAAATCTTCCATTCTTTTTTTTGTACATCTTACTCCATAAGCACTCAATTTGCAGCAATGCAGAAAAAGAATGCATAAACCAAAGGGACGACAGAAGAAACTGCTTGCAAGAATCAATGATAAGAGTAGCAAATTAACAAATTGATATCAACATCAACATAAGAAATGTAGAATTTGTATGCGTCTTCTCCTTATAAAATTTACAAAACAGTAAGTCAACCAATCAAATTGTCAGTTACAAAAGCCTCAATGTATTGGTATAATTGCCAAAGTTAGCCTTCATAAAGCTACGCTGATGGCAATTTAACCCATTTGTTAAAGTCCAATTTGTCCACTAGTTCAATTCATTTTCTTATGAGACTGATCAAAATTGAAGGTAACTAAAGACTACAATTAAAGAGTATGACAATTTGCACAAAAACTAAAGTCTACAATTAAAGAGAATGACAATCTGAAAAAACTACATACTTCAATTATAGAGAATGACAATCTAGAAGAAACTATATACTTCAATTATAGAGAATGACAATCTGAAAAAACTACATACTTCAATTATAGAGAATGACAATCTAGAAGAAACTATATACTTCAATTATAGAGAATGACAATCTGAAAAAACTACATACTTCAATTATAGAGAATGACAATCTAGAAGAAACTATATACTTCAATTATAGAGAATGACAATCTGAAAAAACTACATACTTCAATTATAGAGAATGACAATCTAGAAGAAACTATATACTTCAATTATAGAGAATGACAATCTGAAAAAACTACATACTTCAATTATAGAGAATGACAATCTAGAAGAAACTATATACTTCAATTATAGAGAATGACAATCTGAAAAAACTACATACTTCAATTATAGAGAATGACAATCTAGAAGAAACTATATACTTCAATTATAGAGAATGACAATCTGAAAAAACTACATACTTCAATTATAGAGAATGACAATCTAGAAGAAACTATATACTTCAATTATAGAGAATGACAATCTAGAAGAAACTATATACTTCAATTATAGAGAATGACAATCTGAAAAAACTATATACTTCAATTATAGAGAATGACAATCTGGAAGAATCTATATACTTCAATTATAGAGAATGACAATCTGGTAGAAACTACATAGTTACTTCAATTATAGAGAATGACAATCTGGAAGAAACTATATACTTCAATTATAGAGAATGGCAATCTAGTAGAAACTATATACTACAATTATAGAGAATGACAATCTAGAAGAAACTATATACTTCAATTATAGAGAATGACAATCTGGTAGAAACCACTGACAACAGTTAAATAGAATGACAATCTGGAAGAAACTTAATTAACATCATGTCAATACACTAATTCAACTATACTTTTTTTAATCAGGTCTTTTCTAAATGTTTAAGAACTGAGAAATAGATATGCTTTAAAAAGTAATCCACAATTTTTGCATCGTAAATCTAACGAGAATCAGCATGAACCACATTACAATGCCCTGAATGTGATCTGTGAATAATATGTAGATGCATTCTTTTGCGAAGGAGACATATAGATATTCTTGAAGCAGGGCTTTTTTAGTTTAACTGGGAAGAGGCATAGGACTGCTAATTTTTCGGAAATGGTAAATGAGAAATTGCTGAATTGGGAAACCAAAAAGCTGGTGTGACTGAACTGTTGGGAAAACTGCGAGATTTTAAAGAAATTTCCAACTGAGAAGGTACGTGCCTTTAATGGGCCTCTTTTACATAACGCAAAGGAACCCTGTGAACTTGTTCTGAATCTGAATGCCATGTAGAACAAATATCATGTAGAACAATAAATTGGGTATTCAAAAAAAAATACCAACTTCTTTAATGTGTCTGTCAAATAATTGGAATTTCGCATCAAATGTCTGTAAAAATTAATTACGATAGGAACTCAAAAGCGTGAAATTTGTTATTTAGAGCACATAATTTGAGACAATAACAATTCATTTGGACTAAGTTCCCTAAATAGTCATTATAAAGCAAGTTTGATAACACTGCAATATTGCTTGGCCCAACCGGAGGACAAAATTAATGTGACAAAGTTTTTGACTAGGCCCAATGATGAAATGGATTATAGACTAAGCATACCATTGCCTTAGCTACCATACATAAAATATATAGTGGGGTTTGATAAGGTGGGACGCTCAATAATTGGTGATATTAGCGCATTTGCTAAAACATAATTACATTCAAGTATATTACTGTCATATGATATTTTATTCTTTTTGTTAGTTATTTGTAAGATTAATTTAGTTAAAAAGATAAAAACAAAGACTATTTTCATATTATATTTTAGTTTTATATCAAGGTAAGAAGTTTACATGTAGAAGAACAGTGACACATACACACGAAATATTTACTGATAATGTATAAACTGCTGGTTGCCTTCAGGTGAATCAGTTTGTTTAAGTGTAAGTGATTATAGATGTATTTGTAAATACATATTTCCGTTATTTACTGAGGCAGTTTAGTACTGAAATAGAACGGTAATTTACTTCTGACAAAGTGTCTCCCTTTTTTAATAAGGGCATAACATTAGATATCTGTTAATTGATTGGTGGCTTTGTCAATTTGATTAATATTAGTCTAATCTTCAGCTTCAATTAGATTATCAAGCTTTGCAAAGTCTGAACGTTTGTAGTTCCAAACATGCCTATCACAGACATCACACTACAGGAAGCACAGTGATGGTATACCATTATCATGTTGATCTATGGTTGATCGTGGAAAATGACAACTGTGTGACAACTCACTGTGTGCCTAGCCAAAAAACTCATCTGGCATTACCAGTTTCCGAGTCTGAGCGATATGCCATGCTGTTACGCTCCTTGTGAATAAATTTCAATTGTCATTGGCCTGAGTTGTCATTGTTTTCTCATCAAACCAAGATAAGTAATGAGCTTGGTATTTGTTTAAAATCTCATTTATTAATCAGGTTGTTTGATGAATGTTTGACCAGTTCTATATAATTACTCAATGTTTGCGTTATGTCAGTTAATGTTGATTGAGCAATGGGGGCATTAATATTTTTGGCAATCAACTGGGCACATTGATTTTGCCTTATCATTGTGTACATAACACCTGCGCTTTTAACATGTAGTAATACATATTTGATAATAAACTGACGTGTGAAATCATTTCTAACACTTAAAACAAAACATTATAACATATAAATTTTGTTTCTATATATATTTATGTATGGTACATTATGTTCTGGTACAGTGGTACGCTCAGGCTCAAATGTACGGTTTACAAGACATCACCCGTTGAAATAAGAGGGAATGTTGTCAAACAATAGAACCTAAAAAATATATACTTTTTGTAATCAGGTTTTTTGTAATTTATATATATATAAATAACGCACAATATAGAAGATCGAAATTACTATCTAATATAAGTTCACCACTCTATATATTAATTTCAGGGAAATGACTCCTCGATTAGTAAATTAATTAACTTCGGGGAAACGATTCTTCGGGGACATGAATGTAAATCGTCTTAATAACAAAGTTTTGACCACTTGGTTACTTGGATCATTAGTCACTTTATCCATTAGGCGTAACTCTCATTCTTCTTTTAAAGGATTTTCCACTGGGTGTGTTGACTATTTCTTCATCCAAGGTATTCCATGGATTTATGACTTGGTTTGAGAAAAGAATTTTCTCACATCTGTGCGAGAACTGACCTTATGTTGCTTTTAAGAATGACCTCTTAAATTCCGATTTGTAAGAGAAAAGAAATTGTCTGGTTCCCACTTATAATTTTGATAAAGAATGTTGCATGTTTCAATGAGGTTTGTCCATTCTCTCCTTGTTCTAAACTTTCAAGCACAGGTTGATTTGGGCATAATGCCAAACAGCGATCTTGCACCTTTTGTAATAAATCTATATCTTTTCTTAAATGTGGTTGCCAAACTACCGAGCCATACTCCAATAGTAGCCTAATTGTTGTTGAGAAAAGTGTTGATATTTTTTCCTTGGTGATTTTTGAAAAGCATCTTCTTATCATACCAATTCTTTGGTTGGCTTTTTTAGTAATGTCTAATATGTGTTTTCTGGGTAATAGATCGTTGCCCATAGATCGTTGGAAATGAGAACACCTAGGTCCTTCTATTCACTAACTTTGTCTAGTTGAGTGTCATTCTATTGCAGATCTAATCTTTAGCACAACACACTTTGAAGCATTAAAGTTCAGGAGCCATAACTTGGCCCAGGCTGACAATATGTTAAGGTCATCTTGCAATACAATTAGTCCGGCAGTAACGGATTTTGGTGAATAGCGGATAACGCTGACTTTGAGCTGAGATTAGACAAGCAAAACAAATTTTTATAATGTTTTGAGTTTATCATTTGATGAAATGGTCTTTCAGATGCAATATTGTGAAATTCTCGTAAACTTGCAATGAAAAGGAGACTGTAATTGACCTTGTTTCTAATCGATGTAATTTCCGTTTTCCCAATTCAACAACGTATCTGCAACAGGCAGATTAATTTTCACGGTCATTTCTTTTTCCGATAAAATAATCTCACCATTTTTCACTATGTACCAATGACCAGTTGTCATTTCTATCACCATCATGAAGCATGTGCAGGGGTGGCAAAATCTATTGTCTGAGTTGTCCGAGTCGTACATCTTCGTCAACGGACAAGTGAAAAATTCCGTTTGGGTGTTCCGTGGGCAAGTGAAAAATCCAGATTTCTGAGTCACCAAAAAAAATAATCTAGCGACATTGTTTTTACTTTTAATCAAAGCCGATATTGACTTTTCAATGAATGCGTTAGAAAGCGGATGTTTACATATGTCCGTATGGTTAGGTCTAAATATCGATCTGATTGTCGCGGTAATCGGACCAAATGAGGGAGAAGGGACGCAACTCTTACTAAATTTCATTACGGTCGAGTCGTAGTTACTGTTATTTTTTTCGAGATTTCGCCACCCCTGATGTGCACCAAAACTCACTATAACTACATAAAATTATTAAAATACGAGTGCATGTGATTCAGGCAGTAACGGATAGCCCAATAAATAACAAGAAGACAAAATCAAAAAGGATCAAATTGGGTCTTTTTTGGCAAGAGAAACTCGTCATTATTGTGAACTAATCGATTTTAAGGAAATTTGGCGAAAAAAAGTTTTAAAAAAAGAACCTTTCCCCCTCCCTATTGCACGAACAACAAGTAAGCTGTGAAAATAACAAATTTAAAGTCTAACCAAACACAGCATTTTTTTAAAAGGCAGCAATTGACAAAATAAACCATCTTTATCACCCGTAATTAGTTTGCAGATGTATATCTTACTTTGGAAAACATATCAGATTTGAAAGGTTCGGATTTATGAATATATACAGTGTTTAGACAGCTTGAAAATATCCCCCTACTATGAGGATAGTGTCAAAATCCGCTACACCCGGAATCTATCCGGTACTGCCGTAAAATGTGTTGGTGTAGGGTTCACTCGGCCGTGTGTTAACTCGGCCAGGTCAACTTGGCCTGCTATATTAGTACTATAGACTTGTTAAATTTAATTTAACAATTAATTAAAATTTTAAAATACGCTGTTTAATTTAATTCAACAATTAATTAAAATGGTAATAGCATTTTAGCTCTAATTACGATTAGTAAAGTGTCTTGGTTGGATGCACTTTAAATATTTTGGCGTTGTTTAGAAGGTAATTGGTTTGACAATTAATAGTAAAAAATAGGCACGATTCAATAAGTGGCTCAATTAATGTAAGCTTTTGAAAATAACAGCTGCACATTTCAATCTTACTATGCTCCTTTAGTACCTATAAAACAGGCCGAGTTGACCCGGCCGAGATAACCCCGTCCGAGTCAGCCCAAGATCGGGCTAACCAACATTCAAATGTGTTGGTCGAAAACTCATTCGTGTAAGAAAACGGATGATAACACATGAGAAAGGTTTACATTTTCTTGAAAAACACATTTTTTTTTATCAAAAGGTATGCTGCTTCGATTCATTTGCCGTACTTTAAAGACGCATAACCTGCCGATGTTCTAAGCGATCCGTTACTGCTGGACTAACTGTAGTTGACAGCTAGACTGCTTATCCTACCATCACAAGTTAAATGTTGAAACATAAGATTTCAATAGGTACAGTGTGTAAAACATAAATGATTTAACAACATCTGACCATCATCTTTCAAATTAATGAATTACTGTAAGGTCATACCTGTGTATTTGAGTGTAAATTCAAATAAAAAACACGCTAGGTCGCCATATTTGTTTATTCTAGCAACAAATGTAGTAGTGATTAGTTTCACGTCGAGTTGTAGTCTGGTTCCCTGCCACACTTTATTTGTAGTTCTAAGCTTTTGGTTAGTGCACATGGGGAAAGGGAGGCTATATTTATTTTTGTTATCATTTATTTGAAAATAATTCATAACAAAGGCTTTTCTTTTTTTAGTCGTTGACCTTTTCTCCTTTATTCATTGTTTCAAAAATTATTTTCTGTTTGATTTTGTGTTCTTAAATGGTTTTTATTTGGAGAAATAGTTTAAAATAAGATCCATCTCAAACAATAACAGGTCCATTTTTCAGCCTGTATCTCTTTTAGTTAGTCATAAAATCGGTTTTCTTTATCAAAAAGATGGTACCGAGTGCCAATCCAATGTGTTAAGTCGTCTGACGAGGTCCATTAGACTGTCTCTCTGATAAATATTCTAAAACCCTATATTTTATAACGTAATCTACGAGATGACAGTCAATTAATTTGACCAATGAAATACGTCTGCAGGTACCCGTATCATCTTAACTGTCGAATCGCCTTTGTTAAAATACCGACCTCTCAATTTATTCCCTTTAATATTTATTTTTAACCGCTTGAGCAGTGATTGTATATAATTGTCTACGATTTAATAATAAGTTATATATGCAGTGATTAAGACTTTTGTCCAGCGCCTACAAATTCCATTTTGAACGACGAAAAAAACAAAATAAAACTGTAGCTGTTACGGTTTTCGTGCCGATAAAAATGCGGTTTTCAGCCTTTAAGCAGAATTATCGTCAATCTTTCATTTAAATCACTCAATTTCTTTCGGTAAAGAAACAGCCCATAATCAGAAAGTATATATACAGATGGTTTTTAGGTTTTATTGATAAAAATAAAAAGGTAATTACCAAAAACACTTTTCCATTCGTCCCATATTACGTTCGTACCGTACATTTAATTATAAGTCACTTAGCTCGATAGTATCAAAAACAAGCCTAAATGTGATGCGAAGTCTGTGTTTAAAAAATGACAGTAGTAAGACATATAGGCCATGAGCCAAGAACACTTCGATCTTTTTCCATTCGTCCCATATTACGTTCGTACCGTACATTTAATTATAAGTCACTTAGCTCGATAGTATCAACAACAAGCCTAAATGTGATGCGAAGTCTGTGTTTAAAAAATGACAGTAGTAAGACATATAGGCCATGAGCCAAGAACACTTTTTCCCCCCCCCCCCCCCCCGGGGGAATTTTGAAGGTTATGTTTTTCTTGAACCTTGGGATATAGGGCATTAGCAGCCGAAAGATTGCAAAGTTCCGTTGGGGCTTTACGGAGTTATAGGACTTTGAAGATGGGCTTATCAGTAAATTATAGCATATATGAGAAAATCTTTAATACTATTTTCCTCTCGATCCATAAGGCCTAAAGCTTTGATATTTGGTATGTAGCATCGTATACTAGTCCTCTACCAAGTTTGTTAAAATCAAGACCCTTGCGCCAAAAATGGCCCCGCTCTCGGGGCTTATCAGTTTTACATTGTCATAATTGTGTTTAAAAAGGTTTAAACATCTTTGTTTTCTTAAGATCCATTTGAGCTAGAGCTCTGATTTTTGGTATGTAGCATCATCTATTAGTCCTCTTCAAAATTTGATGAGATGATGACCTTTCGGCCTTAAATGGCCCCGCCCTAGGGGCTTATCAGTTTAACATAGCCTTATATAGGAAAATATTTAAAAATCTTTTTCTCTGAAACCATAAGGCCTAGAGCTTTGATATTTGGTATGAAACATCATAATCGGGTCCTCTACCAAGCGTGTTACAATCATGATCACTGGGCCAAAAATGGTCCCGCCCTAGGGGCTTATCAGTTTTACATTGCCTTAATTATGTAGAAAAAGGTTTAAACATCTTCTTCTTAAGGTTCAGTTAACCTAGAGTTTTGATAATTAGTATGTAGCATCATCGATTGGTAATTTGCAAATTTTGATAGGATAATGACCTTTCGGCCTTAAATTGCACTGCCCCTTGGGCTTATCGGTTTAACAAAGCCTTATATAGGACAATATTTTGAAATCTTCTTTACTTGAGCCATAAGGCCTTAAGCTTTGGTATCTGGTATGTAACATCATTTTCTGATCCTCTGCCAAAGTTGTTCATATCATGACCACGGGGTTTTAAATGGCCCTACCCTATAGGTGGCTTAGCAATTTAAGATAGACTTATATAATAAAATATTTAGATATTTCTGGAGCCACATTGCCTAGGGCTTTGATATTTGGTATGTAGCATCAGCTACTGGTCATCTAAAGTTTTTTCTATTCATGACCTCTTGGCCGACAATGTTCATACCCTATGGGCTTATCAGTTATAAATGGCAGTATGTAAGAAATCTTCAATAATCTTCTTCTCTGGAGCAATATTGCCCAGAGCTTTGATAATTTGTATGTAGCATCATCTACTGGTCCTCTACTTAGATTTGTTCAATCATGACCGCTTGGTCCGCTTTTTAGGAGTTTATTAGTTATAAATAGCAGTTCACAAGAACATCTTTAATTATCTTCACGTCGACACTCTTTAGACAGCCTTTTTGAGACTGTCTATATAATTGTTTATTATTAAGGATTATTTCCTTTCTGAAAGAGATTGGAATTTACAATTTAAATCATGACCCCTGGCCCAGCATGGCCCACCCGACATGTAGCTGCATATGAGTTTTACATAGCAGTATATAAGAAAAACTTTATAAATCTTCATCTCTCTTGCTGTCCTCTATCAATATTGTTCAAGGCATAACACCTGGGGATTAAACCCCCCAGGCATATCAGTTTTACATAAACGTAAGTAAGAAAATAATAAAAATTTTCTCCTCAGCAGTCAAAGATTTAACTGAACAACTGGCATCATTGATGTTTTGTTCCGTAATTTTCAACATCCAGGTTTTTGGGCAGGTAACATGTCAAATCGTCTAGACTGTATTGAGTAATTGCAAATCACTATCTTTTTTTCTGGTTCTTTGCTTGAAAAAATTTCGCAAAATTTAGGTGATATTGGCTTGGATAAAGGATAAAGGTAACTTTATAATTATCCCATATTCGCAGATAATGATGGAGCGTGCTTGCAAAATTTCAGGAAGGCGCTTTTCTTAGCTATATAGTTGTTTCAACCCTGGACCCATAGAATCAATTGTTGCTGTATTTTAACTGAATGACTGTTTAAATGGCAAAAAGACGTTGTAATATATACAAACAAAACATTTATCTGGGCACTTGTTTTAAACTAGTATTAGTAATTAATTATTACTAAAATAGGGAGGGACAACGGGTCATGAATGAATAACATATTGAAGATTTTCAAACATTTCCATTTGGGCAGTTTTTAGCCTCGCTGTTTTTCTTTTTTTAACAAACCTAGTGGAAGACCACAAAAGCATGCAACACTATACAAAATATAAAATCAAGGTGAATTGGCTGCAGAGGAGAAGACTTATAAAGATGTTCTTATATACATTTGCGTTAAATTGATATGTCCCTTGGGTGAGGTGGGGAGCCATTTTATGCCCAGGTGTCATAATTTGATCAATGTTGATAGAGAACAACAAGAAAGACGATGATTTTTTAATATTTTCTTATATACTGCTATGTTAAACTGATATTAGCAGCTAGGGCAGAGTCATGTAAAACTGATAAGCCCCTAGGGCGGGGCCATTTTTGGCCCAGCGGTCATGATTTTAACAAGCTTTGTGGAGGACCAGTAGATGACGTTTTGTACCCAATATCAAAGCTATAGGCCTCATTGCTATAGAGAAAAAGATTTTTAAATATTTTCCTATATAAGGATTTGTTAAACTGATAAGCCCCTAGGGCAGGGCCATTTAAGGCCCAAAGGTCATCATTTCATCAAAATTTGAAGAAGACCAATAGATAATGGTACATACCAAAAATTAAAACTCTAGGTCAAATGGATCCTTAGAAAACGAAGATTTTTAAACCTTTTTCTACATAATTAAGGCAATGTTAAACTGATAAGCCCCTAGGGCGGGGCCATTTATGGCCCAGCGGTCATGATATTAACAAACTTGGTAGAGGACCAGTAGATGATGTTACATACCAAATATCAAACCCTAGAACTTATGGAGAAGGATTTTTAAAGCTTTTCTCATATAGGCTATATATTGCTGATAAGCCCATTTTCAAAGTCCCATAACTCCGTAAAGCCCCAACGGAACTTTGCAAACTTTCGTCTGCTTATGCCCCATAGCTAGAGGGTCAAGAAAAACATAAACTTCAAAATAATGCAAACATGTGAAGATGTTTGTTTTGGCATAAGACAAATTCGTCTTCTGTACGAAGTTGGTGCACATCACTTTACTTGATGACACATTCTATAAGGCTTAGATTGATTAGTGCTAATACTCACTTAAAAGTTGTAGTGTGTTATTATCAATGATGTCTCAAAGAAATGAAGTTATATAAGTAGTAAGTAGACAGTTTGTTTATTGCTTTTCTTTTGCTATGGTTTCAACCAGAGACATAGATAACTGTTATCTATGTCTCTGTTTCAACTAACCAATAATGCAATTAAAGTATTGTCTTCATATCTTATTATTGCCGCCTGCATTTATTTTCGTCGTTCTGTAGAATTAAAGATTATTGCCTTTTCCCCCCATATTATGCCATGTAAATATATATTAATAACATTCTTAACCCATTACCAAACAATGACGACGTTTAACCACTTTGTTGCAGACGACTCTGCAAAATATTGTGGGAAAAGGAGAAATACTCGCTAAGAGCAATTTTTCCTTTTCCCACAAGGTTTTCTGATCTATCTGAAGAATATTTTACAATTTCATCACTTTTTGAAATGTCGTCTGCAAACTCTTTCAATTTGGGACAGTCGAAAAGTTGCCGTTTGGGAAAGGGTTAAAAGACATATCTAATTAGTTATCTTTAGTAATTTGCCATACATTTTATACCTTTTCCTTAGTACTATATCAATAATGAAAACAAAACTCATCATAAGGTACATCTAAGGTTATGATTAAATTGATTGTATTATAAAAAAAGAAAAGGGTATCAAGTGTAAATAATAATGGGAGAAATGTGCTTCATTGTAAGGAATTTCTTCTTCCATCACAATGATTTCCCAAACTGTCATATAAATGACAGGTTTCAGGTTTATCTGTTTAATCATTGTTGGTAGACATTTAAACAAAATGAACACTGGTACAGTTTTTATGAAGATTTACATTGTGTAGGCTTTTTTGTATATGAGATTATAAGAATAATCAGATTTGTAACTTAAAGATCATATGTACAGGTTGGGTTTATTTCATAAAATTAAAATATAAAGTAAAAGAATCACATTGAAATTATTTGCAACATTTTAGCATAACGCATTACGCCATAAATCACCGTCATAGCGCACCGATTAATAAAAGTTCGTATGACTTATTTCCCTTTGCTGTGACGTCACTCGTGATCCACTGAATGCGCCATGTAAAGGGCGTGAAGAGCGATCGCTGGTTAGAATTGGTGTTTTTCTTCAAATAAACGATCCTAAAGTCATTGTTTGGATTGACAGCGCATTTTCTTTATTGAACATGATTCATTTTATAAGAATATCAATTTGAAAAAGATAAATTAATAACTTAACCCGTGAATTTGCATGGATTTGTCATTGCGTAAACCTGTTCATATGAAAGGAACGGCTTGAAATTTTGACGAATTTCTTTGAAAAAAAAATGATTCTTAAGTCATTGTTTGGATTGACAGTGAATTTTCTATACTGGATATTTTTCATATTATAAGAATATCCATTTGAAAAAAATAAAATAGTGACTTAACGCGTGAATTTACAAGGATATGTCAATGCGTTCATATAAAAGGAACGGCTTGAAATTGGGACGATTTTCCTCGAAATAGCAATCCTTAAGTCAATGTTTGGATTGACAGTGCATTTTCTTTATTGAATATGTTTCATATTATAAGAATATTCTTCTAAAAAAAAAAGAGTAAGTGGCGTAACGCGTGAATTTGAAAGGATTTGTTTTCATATGTAAGAATCGGCTTGAAATTTTTACGATATTTGTGAAAACAGCTATTTTTATTAATATTTGTTGAAAAAAAACAAGAGTACTTTTTCGTCAATGATCGTGTATTAGCATTAAGGTTTTAATTGAGTAGTAAACAAAGACATAGATCTGAATAAACGAATTGTCTTAAAACCGTACATCGTATAACTATTGACTGTCAAATTCACCCTTCATTGTCTTATCAATACATGAAATGAAACGGGAGAAGATCATAAATTGCGAACAAAAAAAAAACGTATTATGACCCAACTTACTTGTGATACGAAGGTTATCCTTTAACTCACATTTTCACCACACATCAACTTACTTGTGATACGAAGGTTATCCTTTAACTCACATTTTCACCACACATCCAAATTTCAAAACTAAACACTGGCACATTCAAGAGTATTTGTTAAAATCTTCCGACAACTTTCCAGTAACTCCACCCCCAGTAAGAGGTCTATGATTTTGAAATTGATTCCGATGTCGTCTTTCTAGATCAACTGTTTTGACTTAAGAATTGTTCTTTATATTCACTTTACATTTATGTTCGTTTTCTCTCGTGTAAGTAGCCTTGACATATTGAGCATTTAACTTTCGGACACGTTTAATAATTAACAGCTCAAACAAAAAAATCGTCATAGTTTATTTTACTGACAACCTTAAATAAACATATTTGAATTTATTTTTTATGACTTTGGAATTTAAATATCAATTTGACAAATCTTGATTTTGATGTTAAAACGTTTTTTTTGTTGAAAACATAGAGTAAATACCGTTTTTGGTGAATACTGATTATCGTATACTTATTGAAGTGTCAAACTATTCTTATAGAAAAGACAACATGTTCACTTCTTTGAATATCATAACGACAAAGTATCAGACGTAAGTCGCATTGAGAGATAAATATGTCCTGACACCTTATCAATCCAAACATCCTGTGAGAGTTTTGTCTTAATTGGTTATATCTTAACAATGGACTTTTAAGATAAATTTAATTGCCGCGCATTGAAAGTGTGAGATTTGCCGCTTGTTATTTCATGTCTGGAATAGCAGAACGTGTCAGACCTGTTAATTAACAACAGAGATATTTAAGAGATTAACGCCAGAGGCTATCTTTCGCCTAAACAATAGAGGACTTGAGACTTGAAACGTACTGTGCAAATGTGGCAGATTGGTGTTAATTTGCATCACAACCCTTAATCCTTGTAATGTCCGATGTTTGTTGATAGACCCTTTGTATGTGAGGTTAATTGACAATAATCAATTAAATTGTAAACAAAGAGATTATGTTCAAATGTGTAAATTATATATTTAGTGATCTTATTACTAAATTATCAATATAAATTTGTAATAATCATGTTTGAACACCTGTCAGTGTGACATACGTCATTTAAACCAATATTACCAATGACAAAACAATGAGGTGTGTGATTTAAATAATTCCGAAAAGCAGACGCTTAAGTTAAGATCGAACCCATTATCATTTGCGTTGATGAGTTCAGAGACAGTTTGCGGATATCAAATATTCATTATAATTTGAATTTTCATTCAAAGACAACGGCAGATTAAAGAAACTTGCTTGTTTTAATCGGTTTGTTATCATAGCAATCAACGTACATTTTTCATTTTGTCTCATTTATGTACGATGGCAACGTTTCTACGATTATGTTAAAACAACTTTTGCAAATAAGAACAAGATGCATTTAAGCGTTTAAAACCCAAAGACATGGCAATACAATAACTTATGATGTTGGATGAAATTAACATATTCTTGCAACCTTTCGAATTCTTACGTAATATAATCGTAAAGCAGCCTAATTAAGTATTCCTGACTAAGTATGTAGCATAGTTAATCTGTTCCAAACAAAACTAGCTTGGCGAGAAAGAAAGTCATTCAAGGAAATTAACTTTCAAAAAAGGTGTAATCAATGTGATTTATCCTATTCTTGAATTTATCTACATTTACACAGTGCAAATTCTATATAAAGTTCTAGCAAGACTACACGAGGCTCTTACACCCCAAACTAACAGTCAGGAATTGTTTTGATCACAAACATCAGTTCAGGGAAATATAACGGTTACTCAATAAGTAGAATGAATTTGAAGCGTCTTCACCTGTATAAATTACTTTGAATTGAGTCCGATCATTTAAAGATCAATAAAATCAATTCTCTTGAAACGCCTAACAATGCGTAAACTTGCCGTTTTCGAAGTGAAAGTAACACAGCCTACTGTTGTTGTTTGGGGAATATATCTTTTGCTTATTTGTAAAGTAAACACGGTCCAGTTTACCTATCGAAACTTTTTGCAGCTTTTATGTTCGTCGAACAACGGGAGAAACTCGCATCCCTGCGACCAAAAGCAGAATAACACCAGAAGACCTGTCAAAATACCATATTCAATATCCAATTTACGTTTCCCAAAACACAATTCAACACTTAAAATGTCCGAAATTTGTGCAAAAACACCGTCCTTACTGAGAACTAGATTCTTCTAACTGATACTTTATATGACTTTGAAGCACAAATGACGTCACAACAAGGGAGATAAGTCATTCACAAAAATCGATAAAGGTGAATAAAAGTAGTCAAAAACAACATTTTGCGCTTCTGTATGAGAAAAAAATCATAACCTCCGTCATAACGAAACCATAACCTAATTCAAAAACCATAATTAAAGAAAATTTTGTTTATCGGGAAATATGACCTTTAAACTGACGACAATTACAATGTATTACAAATGAGAGACAGAAATTGTTTGTATTGAAATTTTTTTTCTTCTTCCTCCTTAATAGATTCTAGCTTCTACTGCAAGAGTATTATCATGTGTTTGTTTGACATCGGTTTCCAAATTCAATATCATTAAACAAGCAGTTTTCAATACATACTTTGTGTTGGCAAAAATAGAAACAATTACAGACAACATTCATAAAAGTTTAGAAATACTCAATTTCTATATATGGGTTTGCAGGTTAAATTCTTCTGTTGCATATTTCTTAACCCATTTGATCCTATTGGAATAAGATAGTTCTCCAGATTGAAAACACCTGCACAAAAATTATATTGTGAAATTTGGAAGAAGTCAAAGTGATACACGGTAAAGATAAGTATCAAAAGTCAAGAAATATATCTTGGTTTGTTACAATGTCTTAAAAGTTTCTGGTTTCAATAACTTTAAAACAATTCAAAGAACGAAATTTATTAAAGTATGAAAGCAAGATTAAAAGAAATAGTCTCTTAAAAAACAGCGCCTGTCTAACGCTCCTCCAACATATGTTGACTAGATCTGATTGTCTTTCATCATGAGTCGTTTCAGATTAATTTCTTCTACTTTTGGTGAAACAGTCAGCCACAAATCTATGTTTAAACTTTGTGACAGCTATTCCCTCGGCAATTGCTTTCATTAGCCGAATAACAGGCTCTTTCTAATGAGTTTGAATGACGAGATACGTTTGCACGTTTTATAAATACATTTCTATTCTATCATTTTTATGTTATGTTGGAGGTTTTGTTTAGGAAGACAAATCAAATTTTTTGCGGGCGACTTCGAGGCTTGCATCAATTTTCTCTTGTTATTATTGTACACACAAACACGGTTTGCAAAAAATAGTAACATTTTTAAGGTGAAGGTCATTTTGAAACGAGGCTTGCGAGTAAACAAACCGATTCCGACGTACTATACAGTACCAAAATGATCTCTGTCTCCTAGATACCTAGTCTGGAGGCCTGGCCCATGTATACCCTCATTAAGGTCTAGTTCGCGGTATACGAAAGGGCCAGGCTCCAGCTCCAGGCTACTAGAAACGGCGTTCGGACACCTTTCGGTGCCGATATTTTAATGAATTTTGATGTCCTGTCTCAAGAGGGTTTCAAGTTTAAGCATTTGGCAGCGCTTTACATATTTTTATCTGTGTGAATACTAACCCATTACCCCATTATACCACACCTCTAGCAAATGACTTTAAAAACCACAGCGGCAAAATGCAGAATTACTCCATTTGTTACAATGGTTTATAACTTATTTCAGAGGGAAAATGTTGTTTCTTAAATGTTAATTGCTCTTGCATATGAAGTTAAATAATTCACAAATCCCCGTATGGGACAATGGGTTAATCAAAGATAGTAGTATCATTTTTAATATGAAATTAGTACATAATTGAAGGAATAAAACAGTTTTAGTGAGTGGCGGATTTAAAAAAAAGAAGAGGACCTGAGAAATTATCTTTAAAAATTGAGAAAACGCTCATAAAAATGTAGTGGTAGGGATAACTCGGATGATCCATGCTGTAATTGTAATAGACATATTTTGGGATATCAAATGATAAAACGTGAGGTTGTCTATAAGATTCATTTTCATTAAACAATGTATGTACAGTTGCATTAATATCTCTTTCAAATTTCGGAGGGGTAACAAAAACTCAAAATAATTCGACGTGAAGATTGCCCTTGTGTGAATAGGCTACACAGGTGCTTGAAACAAACTTCGATAATATTCCAATAATATGCTACTATGTATAAGTTAATATATTGGAATATTATCAAAGATTGTTTCAAGAACCTAAGCTTATTTTCTGATTGGGCAATTCAACATGGGGATGACGTAGTTCCGGTAATGGAAGCATAAACATTTCTTTCTGGTGGAAAACTAATTATTGTAGACTATCCTGAGTGAATTTGGAGTCAGTGCATATGTCCAGTTGTACATGAATATAGCCTGAGCACATCCGTTCCCGGATATTGTAAGCTAAGTATCCAAAAACGTGAAATTTGAAGGAATATTTTCTTGATACGCAATGTTGAGAACGCATTCGCAACGCACGTGACGCACGTGACTGTGTAAAGGGTCGAGCAGTAGTAAAGGGAAACTTAATCAACACAGGCAAACCGTCACGCTCGAAAGGTCCGCATCTATACTTGTCATACTTATCAAAAATGTCGTCAACGCCACAACCGGTACATGTCAAAAAGCGTGTTGCTTCATCACCAATGGATCTACTCGAAGGTAAAAAAGCGAAGTCTGCTGCTGATTCACTCCCAAGTGTGGGAATACTGAACTAAGAGAAAGGATTTTCGAGCTCGAACTCAGAGCCGATGCTGCAGAACAGTACAGTCGGCGCAACTGTTTACGACTCTCGGGCATACCAGAAGTGAAGGGTGGGTCGGTCGACGCAAAGGTGACTGAGGTGTTCTCAGCTGTAGATGCCGACATCGGTCTAATGGAGGTCGACAGAGCTCACAGAGTTGGAAGTCCAAAACCTGAATCCGTGAAAAAACCAAGGGACATCATTATCAAGATTACGAGTTATAGGTCGCATCAGAAGATCGTGGACAAGAAATCAGCTCTTAAGTCACGGGGATTCAATGGCGTTAACATCAATGAAGATCTCACTCGAACGAGGAACAAGGTTTTCTATAACGCTAGGCAGATGATTAGAAACAATACAGTAGAAGGCACTTAAGGACGGAGTCATCTTTGTGAGGGACAAACACACGAAAGTACATCGAGTTGAAAGTCAGTTTGCCTTGGACGAACTTATCAAAACTCTCCCAGCTCCTGTGGCTCGTTAACTTGTTCAGTTTATTTGTCACAGCTTTTGTTATGTTACCAAGTGTTTGTCTTTTCTTATTCCCTTTATCCATTTAAATCACATTGACATCTTAAAAGACGAGAAACAATGAAAGAACTGTGACAAAATGACAAATTTCTCTTCAGGCCATGTCTTCTCTTATTCACCTTATCCGTTAGAATCACATTGGTATCTAAAAAGATGAAACACAACGAAAGCGCTGCGACAAAATGACAAATTGCTCTTATGGGCATGTCTGGTTACATCCTTTTCCTGATTTTCTATCTGTAACAATATTCATCTGCTGTTATTGCTTTTTTGGACAATCACAAAATGTCCTTGGAAAATTGTATTCACGTCGGTTTACACCCGTCATCTGAGAACAACTTTACCTTTTAAAACTAAGTCACTATTGGAAGCCATTCTCTTTCTCTTTATGCCATATTTTTTGTTTTTATTTTGTGATGGTTAGTAAGCACTCTTCTTTGAAACTTAAGTATTAGGAAGTTAAGAATTCGATAGCATTTCATGTAAGGCCTCTTAGCCCCTCCAACTTACTTACTTTTTCAAACAGACATGGCTTAGACCAAACTACTGTATAATGGAATTAAATTGGTCAAAAAGACACATGTACTTTTCTTTTCTAACAGTGCTATTTTCTCTACCAATTTGTTTTGAAACTTACATGATTCGTTATTTGATTTGAATTAAATGCATTCAATGTTCAGTTAATATAAAACTAGTTACATGTTTATGTTTGTATGTATGTTCATGTGCATTCTTTATAGCTTGGCGCAGTTAACCGTTGCAAAATTCAGCCCTATTGTTTTTATTAGTATATTAGTGTGATATATCTTCAAAAAGCGACGATCAACACGTGTGTGCACGTGTTTCACAACCAATACCAGTTGTAACAACACGGGCTTATTTTGAGACACTCATTTTGTTTTTTGCTATAGATATTGAGAGGATTATTATTTTTCTTTCACTGTGTCTTCTTTCCATGAAGTAAGAAATCGCCACTTTTTGTTTATTTGTTTATATGGTGAAATTAGCCTCCTTTCAAGATACTTCCAGTCCTTGTTTTAAAGAATACTACCATTTTTCCTTTACCTTTATTTACTGTTGTTTTCAGATGAAATATAATTCATCAAATATGGTTGTAATTCGGATTGATCATGGTCTTGAATTGATTACAAACGTCGATCATCTGACTATCTTTTTGTTTTTAGATAGAATGACTCCGCACGATTTTTCCAACACACGATGTTTATACAGTATCTTCTTACATGGCCGTGTCATGGTTTTGTCGGAATTGTGTCATATGCATAACCCATTGAATTGATGTTGAAATATCTGGTTTTGATTTGTACTTATGCCAAGCAAATTTCGAAAACACCGTTTGTTTTACCATGTGTTGTTGATCCTGGATATAACTGTTATGATGACAAACGCATACCTCAAATAATTGATATTGGAAAATATTTTGAAAAATATTCTATGTCGGGCGAATTTCGAAGGTATAGTTTGTTATATAACTCTTTGTTGTTGATAACCGAAATCCCGTTGGCCAGGAGTTGTTATGACATATGCACACATCATAGCATTGACACAAAATATATTTGTATTTAATTAGCAGTCGCAGTTAATGTAGCATCAGTTTGTCACCAGATGAGCAATTTGTTTGCTAAAGACTAATCGCAATGTAAATTACGACAGTTACTCTCACAGCGAATTTCCTTTATTATTATGATTGCACTGACTATAACTTCGAATCATTTCTGTAGAATATTTAGAGATAACTTGACTTCCACCTCCGATACTATGATTGGTTTTTCATCATTTTTATAACTGTTGTATCATATAACATTGATACTTGTTTTATGATGTATTTTTGTATCATATTTTTCTTTTATTCACTTTTTGAACAATATATTGATGTGATTGTGCCTAATGTGGTCCTGGTTCCCGTTTTCCCCGTTATAGTCAATATGTCGGTCCAATGTCTGAGCGTCAGTGTTAGTTACGAATCCCGGAATAAACCCCCGCCGGAATGAACCCCCACCCTTAAAAACGGCATAGCGGAAGAAACCCCCACTCCCTGTTTGCACACACGGAAGAAACACACACTCCCTGTTTGCACACACGGATGAAACCCCCACCCATAGCGGAATAAACCCCCACCTTGGTCACATTCCCAACGCTGGCTAACCAATGACTTGGACTTCTTCGTGCAGCAGTTGCCCTGGTAACATAACTTCTGCCAGTTGATCGCCCGCCAGAAGGCGGCGATCATATTTGTAGAAGCTTTTGGTTAGTGCATATGGGGAAAGGGATGCTATACTGATTTTTGTTATCATTATTTGGAAAATAATTCATAACAAAGGCTTTCCCTTTTTAGTCGTTGACCTTTCCTCCTTTATTCATTGTTTCAAAAACTGTTTTCTGTTTGATTTTGTGTTCTAAAAAGGTTTTTATTTGGAAAAATAGTTTAAAATAAGATCCATTTCAAATAATAACAGGTCCATTTTCCAGCCTGTATCTCTTTTAGTTAGTCTTAAAATCGGTTTTCTTTTTCAAAATGACGGTACCGGGTGCCAGTCCAATGTGTAAAGTTGTCTGACGAGGTCCATTAGACTGGCTCTCTGATGAATATTCTAAAACCCTATATCTTATAAAGTGATCTACGAGATGTCAGTCAATCAATTTGACCTATGAAATACGTCTGCAGGTGCCCGTGTCATCTCAACTGTCGAATCGCCTTTGTTAAAATACCGACCTCTCAATTTATTCCCTTTAACATTTATTTTTAACCGCTTTAGCATTGATTGCATATAATTGTCCACGATTTAATAATAAGTTATATATGCAGTGATTAAGTCATAGGTCCAGAGCCTTAAAATTCCATTTTAATCGACGAAAATAACAAAATAAAACTGTAGCTGTTATGGTCTTAGTGCCGATAAAAATGCGTTTTTCAGCCTTTAAAGGCCTAGTTTAGTCCCCCCCCCCCCAAAAAAACAAAAAACAACAACCAATAACCAGATGCCCACCCGGTGTGATGGCCAGCTGTGATAATTAATTGGGATTACGTAATACCATGTATAGCACTGTGTCAAACTGATGGGTTTCTTTTGACCATTTTTTTTAAAGAGGACATTAAAGCAGCAGAATTGATTTTTTTTTTCAATTAGGCTTCAAATTTTTTTTTGGAAGTTTGAAAGGTTTTTTAGTAGATTTTTCTTTTTTTTTTCAATTTGTGCCTTATATAAAGATCATTTTACGTAATTATGACTTGCAGCATAGTTATAGTTCCTCTGTAGTATCATCATCATCATCATCATCATCATCAACATTATCATCAAAATCATCATCATCATCAACATTATCATCAAAATCATCATCATCATCATCATCATCAATGTTATAAGTATAACGAGTGCTAATTTATGGAATAACTAACTTATTATTTTCTTCACATTTCTTAGCAGTTTATTAAGAAAAATCTACTTATCTTGTAAATCATTGTTTTAAATAAAGAAATCAAGAATTCAACATTAATTTCTTATTAATATTTCACATAATGAAAATCGAAGCAGAATGACATTTTTTTCTATGTAAGACTTGAAATATATTTTTGGAATTCTGGATGGGTTTTAAATAGGGGACTGTTTTTTTCATTTGTTCCTTGAATATAGATTAATTTATATAAGAATGACTTGCAGCAGGGAATGTTATAGTTCCTCTGAAGTATATTATCATCATCATCCATTTTATAAGTTTATCAAGTGCTAGTTCATTGAACAACTAACTCATTATTTTTTTTATATTTCTTGTCAGTTTATTAAGAAAAATCTATTAATCATGTAAATCCTTGTTTTAGATAAAGAAAACTATAACAAAACACTTATTTCTTATCAATATTCTACATCACGAGAAACCGAAGGGTTGGGGTATTGCATAATCTGAACGCTAAAATACCCCAGGAAATTTGCTCCATGCTTTGGAACTGTATTGTTGCCCTGTAGGGTGCCCAGTGGGAGATAAGATACCAGGCATTCCAAAGACTAGGCCTTTAAGCAGAATTATCGTCACCCTTTCCTGTAAATCATTAGATTTCTTTCGGTAAAAAACAGTCCAAAATCAGAAAGTATATATTCAGATGTTTTTTAGGTTTAATTGATAAAAATAAAAAGGTAATTACCAAAAACGCTTCGATATTTTTCAATTCGTCCCATATTACGTTCGTATCGTACGAGTCTCTGTTTCAAAAATGACAGTATTAAGACATCTGTAAAATGTGAAGATGTAGTCTTTGTGTAGTTCTAATTAGGTCAACATAGAATGTTCCACGTCCTGCTCTTTGTTAAAGTTGTTATATGTAATACTAGATTGTTTTGGCATAAGACAAATGTGTCTTCCGTACGAAGTTGGTGCACATCACTTTACTTGATGACACATGCTTGGATTGATTAGTGCTAATACTCACTTAAAAGTAGTAGTGTGCTATCAGTGCTGTCTCAAAGAAATGAAGTTATAAGTAATAAGTAGACAGTTTGTTTATTGCTTTTCTTTTGCTATAACCAACCTCGGTTGTTAAAAGGATTAAGGGTTTCGAAGCAATCTGACACATTAGACCGAAATCACGCGCCGTCCATCTTGGATTCAAAACGAGGCTCTTAACGCAAACAAACCGATAATATCATGTCCGCGTATCACTAATGCTTATACAAGTTTTAATTTCATCGACGTTTTCATCAAAATATTAATAAAATCAATAGTTTCCTTATTTTATATTTTTTCATGTTTCCTTGTTTCGCCCCCTGCAGTTCTAAATAACATTACCACAATAATCATATTTTGTTTACAGACAAGATAGTTTTAAGTCAAAATATTAATTTAACATACTCTTGCAATAGGAATTCGTTTCCAACCTCACCCTATCAATAATTTTTAAACAACCTTATATTAACAAATCAAACTTGTTTACGGTGATTATGCAATTTGAATGTTATTTTGACAAATTTTGATGTAAATTAAGCATTTTTATCAAAACAACCATCAATATTTGTGTTCATCTTATTATTGTTATTGGGTTAATTCCTATTTCGTCTTTACCGATTTTTTTCAATATAAACTTTGGACTGAAGACGAAAATCCCCAATTGTCTCCAGTATTTCACCAAATTTCACACCTTTCAAGACAGAAGTCCCATCTCAACTATTGGTGTATATTGAATTGTGTTTGACACAAGTTGCGTATAAAAATAAATGTAAGTTATTATTATATATGTCTATGAGGGATGCTGGCTAAAAATGTGTGTATAGTGTAGATTCAGAGTAGAATAAGACAATTGACTAAGACAATTAAATATACAAAAACGAAGATGCCTCTAGAGATTTTTCTGTGTTTTGGTGAAGCCTACACTTTTTGTATCCAATGCTATTTACAACTGATTCTTTCTTTTCAATTTATCTTACAGTTTGGCTTTGCATACCGTCTTGCCATATTAACTCGAATTTGAAAATCCTAAAATCAGATTGAAAACATGTGGTAAGTGTAAATTCAGATGAAATTTGAGACTTTAAAATAGATTATTTCCATGCAAACCTCTAACGTGTTGTCCATAGTTTGTATGTTGATAAGACGTTTAAAGGTAAAACATATGACATCTCTTCACGATTTCTCTCACTATAATACTCACAAATTATGCAGATCTTAAACATATGTAGGTATGTTTGGTCCATCTGTGAGTTTGATCTAAATTTATTGTATTCACGTTTCCAATCAGATAGTGTACACCCAAATAAACCTTTTTACGTGATGGGGATATGTTTTTATTGCCGTACTAATTGTTTTTCATAAAAAAATGCTCAGTATATTATTCTAAGTGTGACATTTGTAAGTAACAGATATACATATATCTATATACATGAATTATTTTCATTCTGTTGACCAAGTGGGGAATTTGTCGGGTAGACGAAATAAGAATTAATCATTTTAAGGGGTGAAGACGAAATTGGACTTCGAATTGTAGACGTAACGACAGAAGACGAAACAGGAAGTCACCGAATGTAATACCCTGTATTGACAATAATTTTTAAATGAAAGTTTACTAGTCTGATTTGAGTATAATTTCCAGTTTTTTTTAAAAAAAACAAAAAAAAACCATATGACTTACAAAAAGGACAATGATAACTGTTTGTCATAATTTATAAGAGAAGAACGTGATAAAACCCTGACAAATCAAGCATCATGTGAAACATTGGGCTTGCTTTGTTATATCTAAACAAAGGAGATTTTACCGAGTCATACTGTCATGAATAAAAAGGGATTAATCGTTAATATACTGGGTCAGATTTGTAGGACACGCTAACAACTTGCAGACAGATAAGAGATAAACAACAAGGCATAAGTCACCCGCTGCGTTTACAGTTTAATTGATTCAATAGAACGTTGTTGATAAACAACAGGTTGGTAATCGTGACAAACTTGTTGTATACTTTAAAGGCTGGGTCCAAATTATAGAAAAGGGGGTTTTAGGTTTCTACTCCAGCGGCGTGAGGATAAAGGATTTGATTGTGGAGTAAGCGATTGATCAACTCTTTAAGGACTGCTTTCTCCACAAATAGGTAACACATCAAATAAACCAAAATATATAAGGATTTTGTTCAAAAATGGACATATTTCTTTTTCGTTCCAAACTATTCAAATTGATGTTATTAAATGAACATGGACAATATTAAAATGAAAATGGTTCAAATAGTCTTTTCGCGTTTTCTGTTTACGCATACGCTTGATTTCCTTATCCTTGCGTTAAGAGCCTCGTTTTGGTTGGTCTCAAAACGAGGCGTGATTAGGGTCTATTTACTTTGTTGTTTAGCCGATCGGCGGTCTTTTTGATCAACCATTGGTGTGTTTTACAACATATTAAAGCGCCCATATTTCCTTAGATTCTTTAAGGTATTCGGATAAAGTTGCAACAAGGAGCTATGTTTTTTTTTATTTTTAATAGCTTTTAAATTTGGATACGATAAATCGATCATTACAGGTAGGTGGATTGATGGGCTATAATGAAAAAGTTAATTAATTGTTTAAGGTGCTCTAAGGGTCCATTTAAAAACAAAATCAATTAATTAAAATCCAATTTGAAGAATTTGAATATGTCAAACTGGAAACCATGTCCTCTCACATCATTATCGATCAATATTGTATTTTGGTTAACATTTGATTCATAATCAAATGCAACTAATTATTAATATGTAACAATTGTATGTGTATGTAACAATGTACTATTGTATAAGTTACAAAACAGAAATAAAACATCTATCTATCTATCTGTGTTAATTCCGTTTTTAAAAACAACGATTTTTCATTTTCAAACGAAGATAAAAGACAAAAATAAGAATTGCTTACTTGTGAAAGAAAAAAAAATAAAATAAAACAATAGTTCATATTTCTATTCTTTACATCGTTTTGTATATTAACGTTTTGCAAATATTTACTAATTGCGTGTATTTCCCAGACATTTCACAATATTTGTGACAGATTTCGGAAACGGGATAAACTCTACTTCACCCACGAGACTCTCCTTATACATAATTTCTTTTTGTGAGTACTTTAACAATATCTTAAGCAGTATTGACGAAGAAAAATCACAGCACAATGATTCTATGTGTTGACGGAGTCGCACAGCTTGTTGGAGAAAATGGCGGATAACAACCGAAGTGTTCGCTGATTGGTCAGTTCTAGCTGTCAATCAAAGTCTGTCGTAAGGTCAATTGATATATTGTCTTCATATCTTATTAATGCTGCCTGCATTTATTTTCGTCGTTCTTTAGAATTAAAGATTATTGTCCTTTTCCCCCATAATATTATGCCATGTTTGTATATATTAATAACATTCTTATTAATCTTAACCCATTACCAAACAATGGCGACATTTAACCACTTTCTTGCAGACAACGCTGGAAAATATATTGTGGAAAAAAGAAGAAATTGCTCGCTAAGAGCAATTTCTCCTTTTCCCACAAGGTTTTCTTCTCTATCTGAAGTTATATTTTATAATTTCATCACTTTTTTAAATGTCGTCTGCAAACTCTTTCAATTTGGGACAGTCGAAATTTGTCGTTTGGGAAAGGATTAATAGACATATCTAATTAGTTTTCTTTTTTAATTTGCCAGTCATATTTTACCTTTTCCTTAGTACTATGTCAATATTGAAAAAATATGATTAAATTGATTGTTCTATATAAATAGAAAAGGGTATCAAGTGTAAATAATAATTGGAGAAATGTGCTTCATTGTAAGGAGTTTCTTCTTCCATTACAATGATTTCCTAAACTTTCATCTAAATGACAGGTTTCAGGTTTATCTGTTTAATCATTGTTGGTAGACATTTAAACAAAATGAACACTGGTACAGTTTCCATGACCATTTACATTGTGTAGGCTTTTTTTGTATTTGAAATTATAAGAATAATCCAATTTGTAAACTTAAACTGACGACAATTACAATGTATTACAAATGAGAGACAGAAATTGTTTGTATTGAACAATTTTTCCTCCTTCATAGATTCTAGCTTCTGCTGCAAGAGTATTATCATGTGTTTGTTTGACATCGGTTTCCAAATTCAATATCATTAAATAAGCAGTTTTCAATACATACTTTGTGTTGGCAAAAATTGAAACAATTACAGACAACTTTCATAAAAATTTAGAGACACTCAATTGCTATATATTGGTTTGCAGGTTAAATTCTGCTGTTGCATAATTCTTAACCCATTTGATCCTATTGAAATAAGATAATTCTCCAAATTGAAAGCACCTGCACAAAATTAATATTATGAAATTTGGAAGAAGTCAAAGTGATAAACGGTAAAGATAAGTATCAAAAACGCCTGTCTAACGCTCCTCCAACATATGTTGACTAGATCTGATTGTCTTTCATCATGAGTCGTTTTTAGATTAATTTCTTCTACTTTTGGTGAAACAGTCAGCCACAAAACTTTGTTTAAACTTTGTGACAGCTATTCCCTTGGCAATTATTTTCATTAGCCGAGTAACAGGCTCTTTCTGATGTCAGTTTGAATGACGGGATATGTTTGCACGTATTATAAATAAATTTCTATTCTATTCTTTTAATGTCTTGTTTAATGTATTGTTTAAGAAGACAAATCATTTTTTTTTGCGGGCGACTTTGAGGCTTGCATCAATTTTTTCTTGTTATTCTTTGTAATCACCATGTGGTATGATTTGATATGCAAGATGCATTGACGGAGATCTACGATTATGTTATTTATGTATACCTTTTCTAAAAACAAACATTTACTAAAATCAATGCTATCGACTTAATGCGCCATTACAAGCAATAGTCTGTGTTAGTACAATATAAAAGGGGTCCGCTTTTAAAGGGAATATACATGTTTGCTTCATGGAAGGTAACTAACTCATAACCAATGCAAATAATTACTTGTGATTTTCACTGTTAGTACAGTATGAAAAGGATCCACTGTTAAAGGAATCATACATGTTTGCATCCAATTTCCATCAAAGAAAGGTAATTATCGTAGCTATCGAGTTAACGATTTCATCAAAATAAACAGATTACCTGTAATTTTTCAGTATCATGTTTGATACAAGACTTAGACTGAGACCTTGATGTTGTGAGACTAGTTGGTTTTGACTGATCATTAAACTGCTGTTTCCTTTTTAAGGAATAACAGTCAGAAACAATGTGTCCTAATTTTTTGCAATAGTTACAAAAAGGTTTAGACAAGCGGTTTTGACCTTTGTTTTCATTTGGTGACCTTGGCTTTTGATGACTTTGACTATGAGGTGCTGCAGGGGAAACCCCATAACTAAATTTAGTACTGATCTGTGCAGGAGCGGGCTTGGGCCTATTAGTGAACGAGATCTTGTGAGTAAGAGAGTAGTCATCGGCCAAACGAGCAGCTTCTTCCAAATCTTCAACTTGTTTCTCATCCAAAAATGATTTAACATCACTACTAATACAACTTTTGAATTCTTCAACTAACATCAGTTGCCTCAATTTTTCATGATCTTTTTCAATTTTCTTAGATGAACACCATCTATCGAACAACTGTTCCTTCGTACGAGCAAATTCTACATGAGTTTGTCCCGCGTCTCTCCGGCAGTTTCTAAATTTTGCCGGTAAGCCTCCGGGACCAACTCGTAGCCTTTTAATATTAATTCCTTGACTTTCTCATAATCGGAACTCTGTGCTACTGATAATTGTGTGTAGATCTCTCTAGCTTTACCAATAAGAACGCTTTGCAATAGCAAAGTTCAGTGCTCCTTGGGCCAATTTAAGTTTTCTGCTACCTTTTCAAAATGCAAAAAAATATTTATCAACCTCTTTTTCTTGAAACGGAGGCACTAACCGAATATTTTTTGTGACATCAAAACTAGGAGGTACAGCTGACCGATCTGCTCTTTCTTTAATTTCTATTTCTTTTAGTCTAAATGCCAATTCTCTGTCTTTTTCCTCTTTTTCTACTTGTAATCTTAATTTAAGCATCTCAATTTCTCTTTCTTTTTCTCTTTCCTTCTCTTTTTCTTCAAATTCGAGTCTAATTTTAAGTTCTTTCAGTTTTAAATCTGATTCTGTCTCTTTTATTAAAGAAAGAGCAGCGTCTCCCAAAATGTCTTCATCGACGAAGTATTGAACCAAAGTATTCAAAATTTCTTGTTTGCACATAAACGACTTAATTTCAGATAAGCCATAATGTTTAGCCAGATTGAGCAAGTCGGTTTTCTTAGCTAAATTCAATTTCTCCTGGGAAGGATCACTTACAAAACTGTTTTTGTCAAATGACATTTTTACTTGCTGCTGATTAGTACAATATTCAAAACTGTAAATGTAAATTTCTGAAATATAGATCTATCTGTTTCAAAATTAAATTTGCCAATGAAAAATGTTCAATATCCCGGACGAGCCCCCAATTTCTGTTACGAACCTATGTTTTCTATTATGAACCTAGCTCGCAACGAGAAAAGAAAGATAACCAGCAACAAGTATTACAAACAATAACAAGTTTATTTGACGAATTATAATATGAATTATAATAGCAGAATGATTATAATACCTGTGACAATCACTTCAAGAACTATTATTAATAAATCCACAGATCCTTTCAATTGTTCTAAGCTCCCCTAGTAACAGTCACTCCAAGAACTAATATTAATAAATCCACAGATCCGTTCAATTGTTCTAAGCTCCCATAGTAAATTCCAACACTAAGTGATGAAGCAGCAACACTCTGTTAAATCACACAATTTTCACAATAACATAGATCAAGTACTTTTTGATAGCATACTACTTTTAGTCACACCAATCAACTCATTGGTTTCTCTTTTATAACCCTATAGAACTTTCTAGTTGCACCCAGTAAACTTATTCTTGTTAGAACAATCTGGAATAGCTTTAACACTCAAACACACACACACACAGGGCCCCTATAAAGCTCCAGACCCTTCCAGTTACTTGTTTATTATATAATAATGTTTCTAGAACATTAAAGAATTAAACATCTGACAGAATCTTCCTGATACTTATTTGTTTATTTTGATTAACAAGCATGCACTAGAAGATACTAGGAGAACATGATAAACACCTAAATATAAACATTCTACTCCCTTCTAGACCCTTTAGTGGGAATTCCAACTTCTATGTCACATAGAAATACGAAACAATCTCTCTCTGCAGCGATCAAAACAATAATGAATACAATTCATATGACAACTTGTACTTGCAAGAAATACATTTATTCATTCACAACAATAAAGCCTTTTTTAGCACATTGTTCTATGAACACTTTTTCGTTTTACACGTTTTTGTTACTATAGCAATTTCAACTACATGTAGTTCATCTTCCACCGATTGAACAAAATGTACAAGTCATATGTTAGGCCAATAATCATAATCGAAGTTAAATATAGTGGTATATATGCAGCAAAAAGGGAATGTAAGCCTACACTTGAATAAAACATATTCTCTAATTTGATGTGTTAGTAATATCTTTCATTTTTTATCTCAAGGTTTTGGTAAAGACATGTCGTTAATATTTTTGTTATAAAATCAAAGCTTATTATGAAATGACAAGATGCCCCAATGTTTGATGTTCATGAAGTTACAATAGCTTTTTTCTGTATTGGCTACAAACAAAATACCACTTGCCTGTTGCAGGTGGTGTCTTCTTATGAGTGGGCCCTTGTATCTTCCAAACCCTAAGTCCTCATTCCTATACTAAAAAGTTCACCTTTTGTGTAAAGGTATTCGAATCCAGATAAGACTCTTCCAAAGGTCAAAATACGTTCAACACAGTAGTCTTGGTATTGGGATAAATTTATGACCGGACAGAGAGCTCAAGGTAGAAAAGACTTTAAGGTTATTGGGATCCAGGGAGTATGGAAATGAGAACTGTTGAAAAAATACTAAGGACGGCGGAAAACAACATTCAAACAATGTTCTATCAACTTGTATAGAAGCATCATTCGTGAATTTGATTTACAATGGAGGCATGATTGTGTTAAACTAGTCACATTTTTAGAACCACACAATTACATTAGAAGAGGAATTTTAGACAGACACATATCGAGGGTTCAATTCAATACTATAGTAAGTACATGTACACGTCCTTACTATAGTCTTGCACTGAACCCTCGATATAGTCTAGATGTCAAACCCTGATTTTGGGGTTGACCTGGATTTATAGTACGCATAAAATGTTTTGCTGTATTATTGTTCTCCAACATCTCTAGAACCAAAATCCATCGGATGCCACCTTGGCACCATTGAGCATTTTGCTAAAAATCCAAAATGGCCGCCAACATGGCTGCCAAAAGTGAAAATTTCCTATATCTCCTATATTTTTTTGAATACTCATCTTTTTACAATTTTTTAAATTGTTTAAATAAATATCATAATCCTGGAGGCATTTCATAACAAAAAATACTCTTGCTTCAAAAAGAAGAAAAGTGGCTCCCAAGATGGCGGCCAAATTGATGACCAAAATGACAAGAGCATAGTATTTCCATAACAATTTTCAAATTGCACTTGGTATTGAAACCAGAGAACAATCTAGCATACAAAATGTATATGATTTTGGTGCAACATGCTTATATGATGATCTTTTGTTTTGTATGGTGTTTAACACCATATCAACAATTATTAAGTTATGTAACGGCTTCCCTTGGTCCACCATAACTATAGGCTAGAGCTCTGAAGTGACTTGCCAAAAGTCACGCTCCTACGATAAAGTCCTTCATTTCAAACATCAGCAGCTGTATCTACAGTAGCAAATGAACAAAACCCCAGTCTAAGGTCCATAACTGATGCAAATGAAGGCTTGATTCAGTATGTTGCTGATGATTTTGATGCAAATATCTGGTCACAAAACTGACTCAAGTCAACGCATGTACATGCACTATTACCAACCCAAATTAAAAGAAGCTTAGATAAAACACCAGGACATAACCTGACAATATATCGGATATCTAGGGATGCTATGAAAACCACTATAAAGTAATTTTTAAAACTTTAACAATTCCTGGAATCAAAAAGTCCTAATATGCCCGCACATTAACCTCGGCATTGCATGTTGACATTGAGAAAGCAAGCAGAAAAGAATGATTCTAAATAAATCAGCTAGGGACATTGACCTTAAATTCATGTCTGACATAACACTTGTCAAAGATTTACCAGAGTTTGGTGGATGAAATACAGCCATTGTAAGGAGGCAACCTGGTTCGACAGTCATGTACACACCTCTGATCGATGTGATACCTTCTGTCTAGACACCATGATAACTGCAATACGTGTGCGAGACACAGTGACTTTCCTATCAATGTGGACAGGAATTTACTATATTTCCCGCTGGCTAATAGCTCTTTCATGTTATGATAAAGTAATGTGGGTTCATCATGAGCTATTTTATGACTTTTATCCAAGACTTGAATGAATGCACATTTTGATGAGTTTTATTGGTTGTGTTAGATTCCTGATGGCAAACAGTGGTCTTGAAGACATATTAAAGACCTCTCTTGGTGGAGTAACCAGGATACTGTCTGAAAAGAACTTTTAGTAGATGGTAGTAGAAGGGGTTTAAAGAAAGGAATCACATTATGCAAACTCTGTGACGACCTTTTATTCGCCCTTGAGAGGAAAGGAAAGAATAGTAGAACAATCCATCTTTGGCTAGACTGCCTCATACAGCCTGTTTTCATCATGATGCTCTTTGTTAAAGCCCAAGGAGGAGAATGTGACCTGTACCTCTCAGCAGAAGAAACTATAATGACATATTTCTTTGCTGCCGGCATATTCATAATGCTAGAAATGGTTTGCATTACTTGAGGCATATTGAAATCTTCCCTCATGTCCGTTAAAGATCTGGTGAGCATGTGATGTGCAATCATGCTTGGCTATGGAACGGTCTCTGGTCAGATATGTTTATTGAGACCACATTTATGCACTATGGCCACTGGACATGGAGGAATCTTAGGCATATCACTTGAGGAATCTGTTTTAAAGTGGTGGGCGCTGAGTCTCCATATATGTAGCCAGCTTATCCAGGAAATAAAATGCGTGAGGAACATTAAATTAGAAAATGCATATCATCACATGCAGAAGTGTCATATGCTCGAGTGAAAGCCTATATTGCTGATCGGGAGAATATACAAAAGAAGTTGGATACATGCATTGACCAAAAACTTCACCAAAAGCAATATTGAGGAGGAAACTACAAGTAACCCAGTTAGCCAGACTTTCATCAACGCCAGACACAATTGTAATAGATGGTTGTGCAGTTCTATGGTGCATACATTGGTCTGCAAATGTTACAGAGGAGGATATTATAGATAGATTGTGGCGATTTGTAATGCTACATTTGAGTCCTTGTGGTGTGTATTTTATTTTTGACCAAAACCATCTATTACAGCATTAAGATTGGAAGAGGAACCGTAAGAACCAGTAGTTGCAAGGTAGTTTGTCATAATAATGACCAACTAAACACCTCTCCCAGCCCAACAAACTATATTGATACATTTTAAAAATAAGGTTCAGTTGATAGACCTTGTTTGGGAAGACTTCAGATGTAGAAAGAAAAATCTACAAGAAGTACAGCATTAACTTATTATCACAGATTCATCGGATATTCCAGTACAAATTCATGGAAATTACATCATGGTGTTGATTTGGGAACTACCCATGAGGAAGCCGATATGAATCATTGACAAGTTGTGCAGGCTATTGAAGAGGTAGCTGTTTGTTTCAAGGTCATACGCGACTAAACTGATGTGTTTTTGTTACTACTACATATCCTTTGGCAAAAACAACAAGCGTTGCCGCTAACAACTGAATCTTTAATAGAATATGCCAAAAGGGCTCATCTTCAAACATGTGTTTGGAAAGCCACCTTAGAACAAGCCCCAACAACGTGATTGTTTTTGGTTGAAAAAAGAGGTAGTGGACAAGGTTCTTTCACCTGTCATAGTTGACGATGAGCCCCAGCAAGTGTGTTGAAAGTAGTATCGTGTGGTTGATCATCTGATCAACCTTGTGGAACAGCAAGGTGTGGGTGTTATTTGGGCACATCTGCCATGCACTATGTTTTACAAGTGATATCAAACGTGCAAATGTAATAACAGATTAACAAAAGAGACAAATAACAATAATAACAGTTATGTGGAGTATTGTGACATTAAAAATGAAACATTACAATCAATAACGTAACACAATATGAGAGAGTAAGTTACTCTTTCTTGATGAATAACTGGTTGTTTTTGTCATGTGTATAACGTTTTTCTGTAATCTCTATTATCGGTTCCAATGTTGACCTGCACCATATGGCTTTGATTAAAATTAAATTTGTGTATGTGGTAGTATTCTCCTAGTTTTTATATGGATTTCACACTTTTTCTGCTATTTTGACATCCATTGTTTAACTTTAAGTGTATTCAATTCGGAATTTTGAGTTTGAAATGAAGAAATGATTGAAAGATGAAGGTTCAGGCTCAATATAGGTATGATGACTGTTTGTGTAAAAAGTCGCGTTTTTCTCAAAAACAGATATTATTTCGGCCATTTTAGATTTGTTTGGCGTTTCAATTTGTCATTATTTATGTTTATGTTCTAATATTATTGTTCAACAAAGAAACAACAAAAGAACACTTAATTTGAAACACAATTAAGCAAATAAATGATATTTTTGAATAGTTATGATGATTTCTTCATTTTGGCAGCCATTTTGGCGGCCATCTTGGATTTTTCAAAATACTCAACAATGCCAGGGTGGCATCCGATGGATTCTTAATCAGGACATATTGGAGAACACGTTTATGAAAAAAAAATTCATGCGTACTATAAATCCAGGTATTCTGCTTCACATCCAGACTAATATATCGTGGCATTATCATAAAACGGCCGTGTAAATATCTTATGATTCATCAGATAAAGTTGGTGTATTGTACAGTGTCACGGCACATTGACAGACCCAGTTATGTGTATGGTATCCGGTTATATCAACCAAATTATCCACATTTGTTCGTAAGTAGAGTGCTGAGATGCATTTCCACGACATTTTGAATTTCCGTAACGTGGTCGTTCAGCGATTAATGAAAATCCGATTGAATCTTGAACCGAAATATTAAAAAAGGGCCTATTAAATCAGAATTTCAATTTTTTGTTTCCATACGCGAATTAAGCCATTATAAATGACGTTTTTACATAACGATCTTTTCCCAAAATGCTAAGAATACCATGGACTTGAGATTCTAAAATGAAAGTGTTGTGTTAACGTTTTGATGAAATAAACATGATGTTTTTAATACAGGTGAGGCGTTTCTTTTTGACGTCAGTATATTTCAGACATTTCCCAGCCGTTTAGGACCTGAACATGGTCTGTGTGTCTGTATACGTTCGGCTTTCTAACATTAATTAATAACAATGCGGCCATATTGGATTTTTATGTTTATGTTTAACTGACCTCTAGACCTCGATTAAAGCTAACAGACAGTTGCTGCGTCAAACCGCCTGTAAAATCCGTATGTTAAATTCGAACAACAAGATTCAATCCGCTTGTAAATTTAACGGCTTGTGAGGGTAGTTAACAAACTGTTAAATTTAACAACTGTTTGAACAACTGGTCCCAGAATCTGAAAAGGTTTGAGATATCAAGCAAAATCATATAATAATTTTCTAAACATTGTATCCTTTTAAAGCTCGAAAAAGGTCTTCCTTTATTTATGTCCCTTAATTGTGAAAACCATGACCGTTTATTCTGATCGATCAAAGTTTGTTTGACAATATTGCTCAAACTCATAATTGTAATCAGACATTGATTGGTCCATAAACCAGGACGATGATTTTAACATTGGATTAGCCTCTGTATTTGTATTAGACAGCATGTAATATTAAGGTTCTAGAGTTGAGATATTTTACCAATGATAAGTCGATTCCAGAATTGTCCCCTTATATTGATAGCAAATCGTTATCTTCCGGTTCCACCCATTAAAGTCCCCGGACGTCAAAGGATTGTTTTTTCGGAACTTACGAAAATAAAGGAATGCACATTTGTTTAATATTTCAACAGAGAAACCAATAAGATATTAGATGAATTAGGACATTTATTACTATATACAAATCCGATGGAAAGACGATAGAATCTAAATATAGCGCGCATATATGTCAAGCTATAAATCAAAGCGCTGATAGCGCTGAAGGACTAAGGTGCGTTTAAAGTAAAGCAAGATGATAAAGGATACATTTGAAAATTCGTTTGGGCAACATCTCGAGGAAAACATCTGCTCCTTTTACCACCACTACTATAATTATTATTTATGTGAACAGAGACTGAACGATAGTCTATTTTTCGAACATCCGGACGTTTTACGATTTCCCATGAGGCAACATTTATAATAATATAGAGCAAAAAAAAGCGAGTAAATCCGGACTACATTCCGAGTTCCAGGAAGGTATAAGTCCGCACAGTGAAGGCGGTTGTTTAATGAGTAATTGGGGTCAGACCGATGTTTGTGTATCGATAACGTACCGTCCCTCAAAAAGTGTTATGTAAATTCAATGGACTAAGGTGCTGACGCACCCTTAGTCCAAAAACCGGTCAATTGATACTCGGAATACACACTGAAAGCAAACTAAACACTAACACCCTATATCAACAACACCGGAAATAGCTACCAAGCGAAGCGAAGAATATCCTCCAAACAAACGATACAGGTGTGGAATTCAGTCATTTCTTTCTAAATTAGTAGAAAGTTGACTGCTGTAGAATTATTTTTTTTAAAATAAAAAAAATGGAAATTAACTAAATAGTAATGTGTGTACAAAAGAATGAAACCAGATGTGCTCAAGTACCTAGGTTTCAGGGGCATACAACACTGTAACTACTTTTGATACACTTAGTCGCAATTGTTCCAGAAATAACGTCTGATGACTCATATTCTGAGAATATATATCAAAGAACATGTGCTGTTATTCTGCAGTTCAACACTACCTTCAACAATATATTTTATTTCAAGCGATTAACGTGATGCATATCCTTTAAGATCACGTAGATATTACTAGAAATTAAACAAATATGCTTGGCTATTCAAAGATGCACTCAAAATGTATAGGAAGTTTGTCGGTGTACACAAGATAGAGTACAGTAATTGATAAGAGGTTCATTATCATTCAGCATTAAGTCGTTGTTAAAAAAACGACTAACAAAGTAACACTGTTAACCCCGTTAGGACTTTCAAATATATCCCATAAACGTATATTTATAAAACATTGAATTTAGCTAAGAAACCCAGATTTTACGACCGTCTGCACATCTATGAATACTTTCACTGTATACAGTACGTAATCTTATGTATATAGCTTAGTAGTGTTTTCAGTAGTTTAAACCAATATTCACTATCTGAACATGTCTATTGATAAAAAGTAGATACTATCCTAATGTTTTATAACCAGCGGCGTTATAAGTACTTTTCATGACTATACCCCTTGAATCGATTTACAAAAGTTTAAATGAACATGTTTAAATTCTTTAAATCAACCAAAACCCCAAATGGGACATGCAAAGTTTAAATACTAATCCTATAAAAGAATCCAATAAATGCAGATATATGTCACTTACAATGATTTCATATTAATCTGTAAAGTGTATCGGGTCCCTCTCGGACTTAAAGCCATCGCGGGTCACCCATCCAGGTACTTAGCGCGATGTACGTTGCTTTACTTCGAGAGAAAGCCAACCACTCTACCACATCGCCAATAAAAGCCGACTTTTACTGCGAGACTGTAGAAGAAGTATGTATACATAAACCCTATTACTGTCACCGTTCCTAAAGTACAATTGGTTTCATAGTCTTTCCAGCAAGCACTGATTGTTCACGATTAATGATCCTGTATAACAAAAGGTGTTTCAAAGATAGTTAAAATCATTTTCTTTTTTTGGACCACTTTTGCAGAACACGATTCTTTCTATATTTACCTTTAAACCCCATGTACTGCTGTACAGGTGTAGGCTATCTCAACTACGATGCAGATATTCTGAAGAGCGGGACATTATAGCCATCTCGCTTGCTAAAAGCAACCTGATAATGCATTTCGTTAAAAAAAGAAGGCCTACATTCAATTCTCTTTAGTAAAAACAGTTCTAAATGCTTATGGAATATAGCGAACAATATCGGTATATATCTTTCACCTTGCCGCAGGCCAGTTGCTGATTTGATTAAATCGAAGTGTGTTTAACACTGTTTTACACAGGATTTGATTGTTGTGTACATTAGCCGAAACAGTTTTAACATTTCTCCATCGTAACCCATTTTGAACAATTCATACCAGAAGGTATTTCTGTACACTGTGTAAAAAGCTTTCTTTAAGTCTATAAAGGCAAAAAATACTTTTTCTTTATCCCTTAAAGAGACTTTCTCCGAGCTGGAGATTTAAAACGTTTGAAATAAATCGTTTTCTACCGTAAAAAGGACAACAAGTATTTCTGAAGAAACATAGAACTAGATTATTGACAGCTTCCCATCCCTGATCGTAACAATACAAAGAAGATCTAGAACATTAAAATTGCGGATATAGTCTAGTCTGTTAGGGGTTTAATGTTTTTCATCCGGACTAAAGTGTGAAACTTTGTAAATATGTTTATATCGATGATCTGAATCAGAAAAACCAACTGTGCCCGATTTTCAGGTCCTATATCATTTTTTATACATGTATGAATATTCGGATAGATGTACCATCCGACTACTCTTCCTTTCTATATGATTTTTTCGGATTTAACAACTGTACGGCTAAACTAAGACGTGGAAACATACGGAATTTGGCGTTTTCTATATGAATGGACAACTATATATCATTTAGGGCCCCTGGAAGACATTTCCTCGCCATATTTGAGCCGGTCAATATGGGATTCTTGATAATGAAACCTATTTGCTCGTGTATTAGCTTATCTTGTTTGTGTGTGCATTTCATCCAATTTTCAAAAAAATAAAGACCTGAAATGATAAATTCGTATGCATCCATTGCCACATGGCCGCGTTGATAGAATGGCTTAAATTCGATAGTTAACTCAACCGTTGGGTTTGAATCTTGACCTGGTCATATATAAGGGGAAGTTCACTGATAAATTTGCGGAAGGTCGTAAGTTCTCTAATAGATACCCCGATCAATAATGAACTGGACATAGTAATATAACTGAAAATTCCTGATGCGTTGTGAATTACGAAACAGTGGAGGTCTTGGGTTCGATACTCGGTCAAGGAAACTACTTTCCGACAAGGGTCATCCGTGGCCTAGTGGTTAGAGTACAGAACTTGTGATCACACAGACCCTCTCTGGTGGTTCAAATCAGGGCGCTGTCAATTCGTTTATGGGGGGTTAGCTCCCGGCTACCAACCGGAAGGTCGGTGGTTCTACCAAAATGCTTGATCGAGCCCTTGTTGGCAGTTCAGCAAATGGGGTCTTAATTCCTCCACAACTTTGAGCCGGGCATCGCAATATGACATGCTGTTGACACGATGTGAAACCATATACAAACAAACAAATCTTTCCGACAATAGAATTCGCCACTCATCCAAGATTCTTTGGCCATGTGAGTATGTAGTCAGCGACATGGAAAGATGTAGTTTGAGTACTGGTGTGAGAAAGTCAGGAAAGCATAGTAGGTGCGCTGATCGCCGTGAAATGACCATATATGTTAAAAAGCGGTACACACCAAATTATTGATGGGTCTTTCATCTAATGATTAGATCGGTGTTAAGATTTGCTTTCTTTTTTACACTGATTGCCTACAATTTCCACTGCATTTGCAAAGTGATGTACATGGAAGTCGGTGGTTTTTACAAACGCAATTTCTCATGCAAATTGGAAGTGCTTTGCAGCCGCATCTTATCAACTCTCTACAACTCTTTGCTGCTTCTGGTAATGTTGTCCAAACCGGCTTCCAATTATCGCCAGCCTTTAACCATCCAAATGCTTCTGGGGAAGGGACGTTTTGCCTCGACTCTAAACAGCTTAACCAGATACTGGCCTGGTACAAACTCCTATTCACGTGTAAACAGAGGGCATCCTGTGTCGGTGGCAAACTTTGCATCATCTTGACGTTCTTTCCTTGTGCAAATAAATCTTGTCGAAGATCGTTTACAAGTGTGTGCTCTGTTGTGTGGTCATACAGAACACACACGTATCTCTCCAACAAATGGAATGAATGTGACCCAACTTCTAAAGGAAGAAATAGATTTTCGAGTTTCAGTGCACCGATCACTGCTGGGTATGCTTTCAATGACTTCCAAGAAGATCTTTTGCCTTTGCCTGCAAAATGAGATGTTGTATCACAACCCGTCAATGCATGAAAAAATGGAAGAGCTCTTGAAAGGTCACTTCCTAGAGCATTAAAGATTGAATTTACTTGATAATATCTCAAATGTTTTCCTTTACCGAATTCAATCCATATGTCAAGACCCGCATGTAGGCTTTCAAGATAGGAAAATATTCCAACAAGAATTATGACAACATCTGTGTCGACTGTACTTATCATTATCTTCGAAGCACCCTTTTTAAGAGCATCAAGGACATGCAAACACATTCGTGTGTCTGCCTCTTCATGGTCCGACTCTATCATGGGTTCAGCGCACCCCCTAGCAATAACAGACTTTCCAGAAGTTATATAAACTTGTTTGTCCGGTTGATAACTGAATGATGATACAGTATCACTTAAGAGAGCGAACAATTCCTCTTTGTTTTTTGAATCACGCAAGAAAGATTGAAAGTTTGCAGGTAACTTTGTTTGAGTTGATACTTTTCTTCTCGAACCACTACCACGTTTCTGTCTTGTAGTGTTTTTAAGGCTATCAGTCAAGTATGAATCCCAGACAATATCTATCCTATTTTGATCCTGAAGTTGTCGGAGCGTTCAAGGTATAAACACATTATTTGCGTACTCTCCGAATGTATGTGCATCACCTTTTGGTAGCGAGTGTATCACTGCAGCACCATCAAATACCTTTGCATCACATTGAGGTGGATTGGCGCTACTAGAAGGAGCTAGACAATCGAGCAACTCGGATTTATTGCTTGGAAGAAGAAGCTTCCCATGTTCAGATAGTGATGGTGGCCATGGATGATTCTCATGCGAAAAGAACTCTTCCAGATTTCCTTCTCGAACTTGACAGGAAATAAAAAGTCTACTGAAAAGGGAGAAATCGCTTTTCAGCTCAATCGTTTGCTCTTTTAACCTAGAATTTACCTTGAGTGGTGGTGTTCTAAAAAGGGGGAGTTTATTCTTTGTAATTGTAGCACGTACAGACTGAGTTCTATCTACAAGAACATGCCGAACATATTTATCATACTGTGCTTTACCTGTCGTCTCAATTGTATTGATAGTAAGATTTACAGGGTCATCTGCACAGTCATTTGCACTTCTAGCAAACGGTTATAACTAACACTTAGACCCATTTCACTGAACTGTGTAATCAGCTTTTTGCTACGTGTAAGTGTATGGACATTAAGGCCAATGTACAAAGGAAGGGGTGGCTCACGAGCTTTCAAATGTCTTCGGGCGCTACTGGTAGAAAGTCTTTCTTTAGTGTTAAAGAAAATCAATTGACTAATGCTTAAACAGGCCCGTGAATTCCTCATGTTCTGATCTTTAATATTTGGACCATACAAAAGTAACGCTACTAGTGTTTTAAGACTTGTGGGTATTGACGTTTTCTCACATCCTTCTGGGAAACTGCCAGTAAACTGAAAGTATTCCTCTGAAAAAATTTCCTTTCTGATGGCGTTGCAAACACGAGATAGGGAAATGGCTTCTTGATCAAGGTCCCTCTGTTCGACAGCTTCTTTTAAAAGGCGTTGCATACCTTCATTAAATACTAAAATAATGTGTTTGCCGTCAGTCTGCTCTTGGCATTCAGGAAATTGGGATATGATTTTAGTTTTTAATTTATACCTGTTGACTGATTTTGTAGTGTCAAAAATTTTAAGTCTATCCTCAAATAATGAATGCAACTCTGAAAGCTTGTATATAAATACACCCTGCTCTACACTGCATTCGATATAATGTACACGTTCTGCAAATACCCTTGCTTCTATTGGTTCGCTACATACAGAAGATAAAATTGTTTCACTTTTACGTTCAAATGCTCTTAAACGATTTTTGTACTGCAAAATACAGTTGTTGTGATATTTAGCTTCTAATGCTACAAGATCACCCCCCGTGATGCGAGATAAAAGTGATGTATCGCCCATTTTAGTGGCCATATCTCTAAGTGTTACTTCGAAATTAAATGTCGAACAGTTATGAAGGGGCCCCCAGACTCTTCACAGAATATGCAGTGATGCAACATAGATGATGAAGCTCCGCTTTGCCGGCGGCGAGATTTGCGAACTGAAGAGTCGGTAGCGTAAATTGCACTGAAAACTTATTACGTCATGTAATTTTAGCACACGTCATAAAACCTTAAGTATCAAAGGAAAGGTATTCGGACAGTACATCTATCCGAATTTTGATAATGCGTTAAAAACCGAAATAGGTCACTGAAGTCGGGCACAGTTGGTGCAAATTGATGAGGATGTTGTCAAGTTACTGTGTGCAAAATTTGTTGCTTTAGTCCGGAAGAAAAACATCTCGGTAAAATGTTGCGTTAACAGACTAGACTAATATCTAAGACCGTTTAAACGGGTTTATTTTGTAAACAACGTTTGTGACAACCGGAAATACAATAAAACAGGAAATGTAATAATTATTACATTTCCTGTTCTATTACAATTCCGGTTGACATAGTTAACAGAAAATGTAATAATATCTAAAATGTATTTTTTTTTGATAAAATGATTGGACCAATGTGACATTTGTACAGACTCTTTCTTTAACTCTATATTGTTTACGCCAAACATTGAAAATCTGTTTAGTTTCCAATACGGACTGACTCAGAGCGATTTTTTTCAAAACCTGTTTGTAATCGTACTGTGAGATTCTTTAAAGCATTTTCGATCGAGGTTTACTAAATGAAGATACACAATGCACATCTTTTATGTAAGAATATTTGTGTATCCAATTTACTTTATTCAAAAAGTAAATTTAAGCAAATATTTCAAAACCTGTTTTATATTTTTTTGCGCCATAGTCATCAGGAAATGTGATAAAAAGCAAAAATGAAAAATAATATCATCTGAAGTAAAAGCTTCGATCCTGAAGTGTGTGTGTATTGACTCGCCATGCCATTTAAATGTTCGGGACAAATATTGAACATGCGTTCAAAACAAAACCAGACTGGTCAAGATTACTTTTTATTACATTTTCAGGCGACAAAGTTAACAGGAAATGTAATGGAATTGAACTTGTTATAAATTACAAGAAAACGATCTGATCAGCAAAGCATGTGAATAAACACACCGACAGGTTAAATACTTATGATAAACAGTGTATACCTAGATTTGCTTATTATCAAATATGAACTTGTTAACAACAAAGTCAACATAAAATGTAATAAAATCTCAAAATGTAATAAGTTTTGACAAAATAACCAGATCAGTATAGCACGTGAATTAGCTCACCCAATATGTTAAACTTTTATCATAAACTGTTTATACTTGCTGAATTTCAAGTACGAACCTGCTAACAATAGTTCAATAAATTTCCTGTATTATTGCATTTCCTGTTGACTATGTCAACTGGAAATGTAATAAAACAGGTTTTGTAATAGATTTATCTGAACCAGTTTTGTTTGGTATTGAACGTGTGTTTGATAATAGACCCGATCATTTAAATGGCATGGAGAGTCTATACACACACTTTGGGATCGAAGCTTTTCTTTCAGATAAATTTAAATGAGCCGATATATAACAGGTTTTAAAATATTCGCTCAAGTTTACTTTTTGAATAATGTGAATTGGATATACAAAGATTATTACATACACAATAGTGCATTGCGTATTTACATACAGTAAACCTCGATAAAAAATGCTTAACAGTATCTCACAGCACGATTACCAACATGTTTTGAAATTAATCGCTCTGAGTCAGTCCGTATTAGAAATTAAGCAGAATTTCAATGTTTAGCATAAAAAAGAGAATGAAAGGATGAGTCGGTACAAATGTCACATTGGTCCAACCATTTAATCAAAACTATGTCAACCGGAATTGTAATAAAACAGGAAATGTAATAATTATTACATATCCTGTTTATTACATTTCCGGTTGTTACAAACGCCTAACATAAGAGTAAGATGTTGTAATTTTAGATACACCATTGTCACGTGAATCTTCGGAAAATAACAGTTTTTCACGCATGCACATGGACGATTACATCATTTCCGTCAGACGAAAATGGGTCAAGTGAGGAGGAAATCAAACAGCATAACTTCTAGGCCATGAGCCAAGAACACTTTTGTTCCCCCGGGGGAATTTTGAAGGTTATGTTTTTCTTGAACCTTGGTCTATAGGGCAGAAACAGACGAAAGATTGCAAAGTTCCGTTGGGGCTTTACGGAGTTATGGGACTTTGAAGATGGGTTTATCAGTAAATTATAACATATATGAGAAAATCTTTGAAAATATTTTCCTCTCGATCCATAAGTCCTAGAGCTTTGATATTTGGTATGTAGCATTATCTATTGGTCCTCTACCAAGTTTGTTAAAATCATGACCACTGGACCAAAAATGGCCTCCGCCCTCGGGGCTTATCAGTTTTACATTGCCTTAATTATGTACAAAAAGGTTTAAACATCTTCGTTTTCTTAAGATCAATTTGACCTAGAGTTCTGATTTTTGGTATGTAGCATCATCTATAAGTCCTCTTCAAATTTTGATAAGATTATGACCTTTGGGCCTGCCCTAGGAGCTTATCAGTTAAAAATAGCCTAATATAGCAAAATATTTAAAAAGCTTCTCCTCTGAAGCCATAAGGCTAGAGCTTTGATATTTGGTATGTAACATCATCTACTGGTCCTCTACCAAGCTTGTTAAAATCATGACCGCTGGGCCAAAAATGGCCCCGCCCTAGGGGCTTATCAGTTTTACATTGCCTTTATTATGTAGAAAAAGGTTTAAAAACCTTTGTTTTCTAAAGATCCATTTCACCTAGAGTTTTAATTTTTGGTATGTAGCATTATCTATTGGTCCTCTTCAAATTTTGATAGGATGATGACCATTGGGTCTTAAATGGCCCCTCCCTAGGGGCTTATCAGTTTAACATAGCCTTATATAGGAAAATATTTAAAAATCTTTTTCTCACGAGCCATGAGGCCTAGAGCTTTGATATTTGGTATGAAACATCATCTACTGGTCCTCTACCAAGCTTGTTAAAATCATGACCGTTAGACCAAAAGTGGCCCTGTCCTAGGGGCTTATCAGTTTTACATTGCCTTGATTATATATAAAAAAAAGGTTTAAACATCTTCTTAATAGTCTGGTCCAAGAGTGCAATAATTGTGCACTTTTGTATAAAAGCACCAAACTTGGCACACTTATAGTTTGGGTCAATATATTTCGTTTAAGGCCAGGAGACACGCATGAGAGGCCCTTTCTCCCAAAATATTGAGGCTCCAAAGGGGGGCCAGGGCCTCTTTAAGTAGTAATTTCCTTGTACCTACCTGTATTTGATAAAAGTGGTTAAACATACTTTTATTCCAATGTTTTATGTAGCATATTGATGTTCAATCTATATAAATTCATTTTCATAAAAAAATGGGTGCATATAGTGTATTAATTGAGGCCTGAAAAGGGTTTTTTCCCAAAAATATGACTTTTTCAATTGTTTTTTCTCTCTAGAATTATGTTAGTGTCACATTTAATGTTTACAGCAGCCGATTTAACATGCTTATATTATCTGCAAGGTTTTGCAGTTATAAAAAGAGAGAGGCATGTCCATGAGGCCCTGCATTTAGCAACTAATGAGGCCATAATAGGGTACTTGAATAGAAAATAATTTGCACTTTTTAAGTCTTCGTTCACTTTTAGTGTAATTTATAATAATGTGGAAGAGTATGTAAGATCATTCTTTGTTATTTTATTAAGAGGATATTCTCAGCACTGGTATGTATATTTCTATACCTTCATTTAAGGCCAGGAGACACGCATGAGAGGCCCTGTCTCTAAAACAATGACGCCCCAAGTTGGGGCCAGTGCCTTTTTAAGTAATAATATACTTGTTCTTACCTGTATTTGATAGAAGCAGTTAATATACTTTTATTCTTATATTTTCTTAAGTGTATTGTTGTTCAAACTTAATAAGTGCATCTTCATGAGAAAATGAGTGCAGATATTGAAACAAATGAGGCCCGAAAAGGGGGTTTCCCCAAAAAATTGACTTTTTCAATTGATTCTTTCTCTAGAAATATGCTAGTGTTAGAATTAATGTGTACAGCAGCACATTTAACATGCTGATATAACCTGCAAGGTTTTGCAGTTATAAAAAAGTGAGAGGCGTGTCCATGAGGCCTTGCATTGAGCAATTATTGAGGCCTTAATAGGGTACTTGAATAGAATAATTTTCACTTTTATAGTCTTCATTTATTCTAAGTGTAACAGATAATAATGTGTATTCAACTGTATGTTAGATCATTTTTTTGTTATTTTATTAAGAGGTTATTCTCAGCACTGGTATATACATTTTCTTTAAAATTGTACCTTAGGCCTTTCATGCAACTTTGTGTTCCTTTAATTATCATGCAAGAGCTAGATTGAAAATGTGGTATTTAATGTACTTAAAGAAACATGTAAAGTTATCGACATAGTAATCCCTAATCTGATTTTAAAAATACAGTGTTCTCTTTTTGTATAAGGTCTACCATAGAAGTGAGAGGGTCGGTGCGCAAACTTGAGGATCTGAGTAATTCTATGACAGAAACATCAAAATAACTCTTGATACTTAAATTATAGTTAATGAAGAATCTGTGCAGACATTGCAACATGCTGAGGCGAGAGGCCTGTCACAATATAAATAGTTTGTGTCAAGTAACGCCTTGAAAGATGAAACATCATTCTATGAACCTTTTACAAAAAAACAACAACTTCCAGTTGTTTCAGAGCAAGCGTTCAAAGTTGAAGGATAGTATGCAAACAATGAAAACAGACATTGAGCTTTTTCAATGATGTTCATTTCTTATCAAAACAGGGACAGAGAACTAGGCATTTTTTTTCTGTCACAAAAACCATGCCTGGCCCCCATCACTAGCAAATAATAACATGTGACCCGGCATTAAGTCCGATCAGTTGTTACCATTGCAAGAAACATATGAAGGAACACAGGAAGCTCTTCCCAACTTTGACTGCAAAGTTATTGATGGTGCAGCACTGGTCCAATCCTTGGATCCAAAGTTTGCATTGAACAAACTCACAGTCTTTAAGATTATGGTGTAGTTGTGTATCCCATATGTCGATAAGCAGTTACAAACTGTTAACATGATTACTGTTGTGTTGGATGTGTTAAAAAAGATAGTCTGAGAGCACACTCAAAGAAGTGGTTACTCCATCAAGGTATCACCAGCAACAACTTTACTTCTCTCGAACTGGAAAAGCTTTTTAAGAATTGAGAAGAACAAACATCCTTTTGTCACTTTGTTTTCTCTTTTTCTGGAAAGAATGCATGTAGATTATGACAAAGCATTGTTATCCACCTACGATGGCCACGTTCTGAAGGCTCTTACCAATGCAAGTGTGGATATTGACACAACAGGCATAGAACCATGCATTCATGAAGAGGCAGATTACTAAATGATGTTATATATTCAGAGTGCTGTATATAGATTGCATTTAGCTATGCTAAGCATTTTCGCAACAGCCTTGCCCACACAATTGCAGCAAAACTTGAAAAGGATGAATTATGGGGTATGCTTTTCATGCATGCATTTACAGATTATGACACTATCTCCATTCCATGGAATCGGAAATAAACCATCCTTTTCAATTTAAATTGCATCACCAGCCATGCATCTTCTTTGTAAGAACATATCAACATCCCCTGTGCCGTCTAAGAAGAACACAAATTGAAGCTTGAACAGCTGACAGTGATGCTATACAGCAAAATAGTCCCACGGAAAGAGTTAACGAAGCTCGAAAATACCCACGTACCCCAACACGCAATGCTCTAATACAGCACATAAATTGTGTGCAGTTTATCAAAGTCGACACATGTGGGGTCAAATTCTGATTAAGGACCCACTGCTTCCATCACCCTCTGAATAGGGATGGATAAGGAACAACAATGGTAAGTTTGTTTCAAGATGGACAGACTTGCCAAAAGATTCTAATGCTTGTAGAGAGCTGATTAGATGTTATTGCAAGTCTACATGCATGGGAAGATGTAAACGCTTCAAGGCCAACTTACAGTACACCCAAATGTGCTTCTGTTGAGGTTACTATCCCAGTATCCCATGGACAAATGATGTACTGCAGAGCATAACATTCACCGAAAACTGTTTTACATTTTTAAGTTGAGCCAGATAGACCCGGAGTTTCCAATTTATTTATGTAGATGTGTACAATGTACATGAATTTCATAATTAATGAAACAAACTATTTTATTCTACATTGCTTTCATGAGATACTGAACAGCAAACGTAACTGTTTTATGTTTATGAGAAAACTATAACTTAGATATCATTTGATTAATAGCTACTGAGAGTAGCTATGTTTGTTTTCCGTAACTAAGTTGCAGATTGCATCCGGTTGTATATTCAAACCCAGATGAAACAGTTTAGTCAAAAAAGTTATTTTCAAAATACTGATAGAATATAGAATCATTTTCTAAAAACATTTTATTCCATTTATATTTGCAGCAAACTGTTCCTTTCAATTATCTTTGTTCTGAGACTAAAACTATAGAGAGGATTATTTGGTCAAAAATGTACATTTACACCCCTAATGGGCCTCATTTTCTCAAGCATAATATTGAAAATGCTCTCCACAAAATAAAATAAAGTAAGAAATAATTAAATCTGATACAAAAGTATCTTAACAGAGCATTGACATTTTGCAAGCTAACTATTTCACATCATGTTCCATCAAAAGATGTGAGTAAATTTGTACGTTCAACTTGGAATTTTTATCAAAGAAATGACCCACTTTAAAAATCATAAATTGTCATTTTTCAAAGTTGGATGTTTACTAAAGAGATAGTACTAACTTTCCACTTTTAACATTATGCACAGCTATTAAAACATTGAAAAATATTGCATGGACTTACAAGATGATTGATAGTGTCCACTATTAACTACGGTATTGGTACCCCCGTTGGGGCCTCATTTTATATAATGGGAAGAATATTTTGTAAATATGTTTTTTTCTGTTTAATTATTATGCCAAAAACATGATATAGACAGTCATTAAGATAAACATAATATTGCAAAGCTTTTGATCTTAAAACTTTCACATCGAAGCCTTCGCTTAATCATAAATGGTCTAAATTTACACATTTTAGTCGTATTATTGATACATTGTTGGGCCTCATAACTCAGCTTCTTGTGTCTAATGGTTGTTCAAATTTATAAAATCATACAAAATATTATTGTATTTAACTGATTCTTAGTTAACCAAGTGGTTCAATGTCTTACAAGTGTTGTCATGACAACATACTGCTCCAAAAATGAATAATTTGACGGCGCTCTCCATAGGGGCCTCATTGAAGAAGAAGCCGAGTTTGTTTACAGATTTCTTTTTTGAAATTCATGCTCAGTTGATATTTTGTAAAAGTGCCATACTAAATTGTTACATTAAATACAAAATAGCCTGTCTTGGAAACAAATAAAAAACTTGCTTTTTATATTCTGTTTTTGGGGTACCCCTTTGGGGCCTCAATATTTTGGTAGACAGGGCCTCTCATGCGTGTCTCCTGGCCTTAAATGAAAGGTATTGACCTAAACTATAAGTTTGCCAAATATGGTCCTTTACACAAAAGTGCACAGTCCGGCCTTTTTTTGGCTCTTACAGCTCCAACTATAAGGTTCAGTTAACCTAGAGTTTTGATATTTGGTATGTAGGATCATCGATTGGTACTCTGCAAATTTTGATTAGATGATGACCTTTCGGCCTTAAGTGGCCCTGCACCTTGGTCTTATCAGTTTAACAAAGCCTTACATAGGACAATATTTAAAAATCTTCTTTCCTGGAGCCATAAGGCCTTAAGCTTTGGTATCTGGAATGTAGCATCACTTTCTGATCCTCTGCCAATTTTTTTCATATCATGACCACTCGGTTTAAAATGGCCCTACCCTAGGGGGCTTATCAGTTTTACATAGACTTATATAACAAAATATTTAGACATTTCTGGAGCCATATTGCCTAGGGCTTTGATATTTGGTATGTAGCATCATCTACTGGTCCTCTACCAAGTTTGTTCAATTCATGACCTTTTGGCCGACAATGTTCACACCCTGTGGGCTTATCAGTAATACATGGCAGTATGTTAGAAATCTTTTACAATCTTCTTCTCTGGAGCAATATTGCCCAGAGATTTGATACTTTGTATGTAGCATCATCAAGAAAAACAATAACCTTCCAAATTCCTCCTGTGGGAGCAGGATCTTTTCTGGCTCCAGGTCTTTTCTTGTTTATATATCTCAAGTTAAGCCTTGCTTAATTTAAATTGTTATCGACATGTAACTTATTTACGTAGGCATTTGCTACCCTCTGTCCTAATGAAGTATTAGCTAAATATAAAATTTTAGGATATATCTACGCTAAAGGTTAAGAAAATGTATTTTCAGGATAACAAGACTAAAGATTTAACAGAACAAATGCCATTTCAAAATCAAGTTTCATGTTATATAATGTTACCGCGGATTGGAATTTTTTATTTGCCACCTTCATTCATGTTATTTCAATTTCAATGTGAAAATTAAAATTTAAAGGGAGGTAATTAAATATGAAATGTGAAATATATTTTTAGCTCTCACGTGATAAAAGCAAAGTGCGCGAAAGAGAATTCCTCCGTTTATCTATAAACCGGCTTTCCCAATGAAGAAAAGACAGGCTTTATGGCTCACTTCACATTAATTAACGAAATAAACTGGTTTTAGCACCTTATAAGTAAAGAACTTGAAAATGGTCTTTGGTTTAGTGACAAGGATTGTGAATGAAAAATAACGTTCATTACTCCAAACGCACACACACATCTCTGAGAGAGTATCTTTAATACAGACGGAAAAACCTAATTAACCCTAACTATGACTGAGAGAGTTGGATAAAGGTAGTGTGTGTTTATAGTTAATGTCAAAGAGTTAGAAACAAAGCTTGGGCGTTGTTGAATAAGGCATCAAAAATATTCATACGAAATTGCATACAAACCATTTCAATAAGGGAACATTTCTTTTTTTTTTTTTATCAAAAATACATGTATAAAAGTGAAACACAATAAAAATTCAACACACCCTGCCAGCAATGAGTATCGAACTATAAGAATTATTTAATCACTCTTTAAAATGTGGCCCCAAAGAACATTCCTGTGAAATGATATTGAAATCTGACAAGTGGTTTCTAACACGAATTCTTTTTTAAAGGTTTTTACCAAATATGGACATGGAAGCCGTCTTGGTCACATGACTATTATATTTTTGACAAACGTTGCTCCCCTCCACTTAAGGATGCTCTACATTAAGGATGTCAAATTGAAGTTGGACCAGACGTATGGGATAAAGGTGCCTATCAAGTTTTTACCATACATGTCTATAAGGAAAACACAAACACATTAAAGTTCAACGCACCTGGAGGCCATGTTTTTGGAGATATCAAAATTCTTTGAATAACCTTTAAAAAGGAGCCAGACCCCAAAGAACATTTCCGTAAAACTATTTTGAACTCTGACAAGCGGTTTTTTAACAAAGATTTTTTTAAGAATAACAGACATTTCCCCTTTTTGATTCCGCAGCTACCAAAGTTCTGCATGGTATCAATTTCTTTGAACTATACCTATGCAGTTTAAATGAAATCAGTTCAGCAGTTTAGGAGAAGATTTTTAAAGATAATGTTGACCGCCCACGACGGACGACAGACAACAGGCGATCACAAAATCTCACCATTAATCATTATTTGGTGTGTGGCTGGCGTCTACAAGGGGGTCAATAAAATTCATATATGGTCGAGGCTGACCGTTAACGGATTTTAGAGGGTCTGTAAAATTATTCATATAAGGTCGAGACAAACTGTCTACGGATTTTTAGGGAGTCAGTAAAATTCATATAGGATCGAGACTAACCGTCTACGGATTTTAGGGGGTCAGTATAATTCATATAGGGTCCAGGCTAAATGTCAACTAAGTTTTAGATGGTCATTAAAATTCATAAAGGGTCGAGACTAATCGTCAACTAATTTTTAGAGGATCAGTAAAATTCATACAGGGTCGAGACTAATCGTCAACTAATTTTTAGAGGGTCAGTAAAATTCATACAGGGTCCAGGCTAATCGTCAACTAATTTTTAGAGGATCAGTAAAATTCCTATAGGGTCGAGGCTTATCGTCAACTAATTTTTAGAGGATCAGTAAAATTCATATAGGGTCGAGGCTAATCGTCAACTAATTTTTAGAGGGTCATTAAAATTCATATAGGGTCGAGGCTTATCGTCAACTAATTTTTAGAGGATCAGTAAAATTCATATAGGGTCGAGGCTAATCGTCAACTCATTTTTAGAGGATCAGTAAAATTCATATAGGGTCGAGACTAATCGTCAACTCATTTCTAGAGGGTCAGTAAAATTCATACAGGGTCGAGACTAATCGTCAACTAATTTTTAGAGGATCAGTAAAATTCATACAGGGTCGAGACTAATCGTCAACTAATTTCTAGAGGGTCAGTAAAATTCATATAGGGTCGAGACTAATCGTCAACTCATTTCTAGAGGGTCAGTAAAATTCATACAAGGTCGAGACTAATCGTCAACTCATTTTTAGAGGATCAGTAAAATTCATATAGGGTCGAGACTAATCGTCAACTCATTTCTAGAGGGTCAGTAAAATTCATACAGGGTCGAGACTAATCGTCAACTCATTTTTAGAGGATCAGTAAAATTCATATAGGGTCGAGACTAATCGTCAACTCATTTCTAGAGGGTCAGTAAAATTCATACAGGGTCGAGACTAATCGTCAACTAATTCTTAGAGGATCAGTAAAATTCATATAGGGTCGAGACTAATCGTCAACTCATTTTTAAAGGGTCAGTAAAATTCATATAGGGTCGAGACTAATCGTCAACTAATTTTTAGAGGGTCAGTAAAATTCATACAGGGTCGAGACTAATCGTCAACTCATTTTTAGAGGGTCAGTAAAATTCATATAGGGTCGAGACTAATCGTCAACTCATTTTTAAAGGGTCAGTAAAATTCATATAGGGTCGAGACTAATCGTCAACTCATTTTTAGAGGATCAGTAAAATTCATATAGGGTCGAGACTAATCGTCAACTAATTTTTAGAGGGTCAGTAAAATTCATATAGGGTCGAGACTAATCGTCAACTCATTTTTAAAGGGTCAGTAAAATTCATATAGGGTCGAGACTAATCGTCAACTCATTTCTAGAGGGTCAGTAAAATTCATATAGGGTCGAGACTAATCGTCAACTCATTTCTAGAGGGTCAGTAAAATTCATACAGGGTCGAGACTAATCGTCAACTCATTTTTAGAGGATCAGTAAAATTCATATAGGGTCGAGACTAATCGTCAACTCATTTCTAGAGGGTCAGTAAAATTCATACAGGGTTGAGACTAATCGTCAACTAATTTTTAGAGGATCAGTAAAATTCATATAGGGTCGAGACTAATCGTCAACTCATTTTTAAAGGGTCAGTAAAATTCATATAGGGTCGAGACTAATCATCAACTAATTTTTAGATGGTCATTAAAATTCATATAGGGTCGAGACTAATCGTCAACTCATTTCTAGAGGATCAGTAAAATTCATATAGGGTCGAGGCTTATCGTCAACTAATTTTTAGAGGATCAGTAAAATTCATATAGGGTCGAGGCTAATCGTCAACTAATTTTTAGAGGGTCAGTAAAATTCATATAGGGTCGAAAATTTTTAAAGGGTCAGTAAAATTCATATAGGTCTAGACTAATCACAACTCATTTTAAAGGGTCAGAAAATTATATAGGCCCAGACTAATCGTCAACCCATTTTAGAGGATCAGTAAAATTCATATAGGGTCGAGACTAATCGTCAACTAATTTTTAGAGGGTCAGTAAAATTCATATAGGGTCGAGACTAATCGTCAACTAATTTCTAGAGGGTCACTAAAATTCATATAGGGTCGAGACTAATCGTCAACTCATTTTTAAAGGGTCAGTAAAATTCATATAGGGTCGAGACTAATCGTCAACTCATTTTTAAAGGGTCAGTAAAATTCATATAGGGTCGAGACTAATCGTCAACTCATTTTTAAAGGGTCAGTAAAATTCATATAGGGTCGAGACTAATCGTCAACTCATTTTTAGAGGATCAGTAAAATTCATATAGGGTCGAGACTAATCGTCAACTAATTTTTAGAGGGTCAGTAAAATTCATATAGGGTCGAGACTAATCGTCAACTAATTTCTAGAGGGTCACTAAAATTCATATAGGGTCGAGACTAATCGTCAACTCATTTTTAAAGGGTCAGTAAAATTCATATAGGGTCGAGACTAATCGTCAACTCATTTTTAAAGGGTCAGTAAAATTCATATAGGGTCGAGACTAATCGTCAACTCATTTTTAAAGGGTCAGTAAAATTCATATAGGGTCGAGACTAATCGTCAACTCATTTTTAAAGGATCAGTAAAATTCATATAGGGTCGAGACTAATCGTCAACTAATTTTTAGAGGGTCAGTAAAATTCATACAGGGTCGAGACTAATCGTCAACTAATTTTTAGAGGGTCAGTAAAATTCATATAGGGTCGAGACTAATCGTCAACTAATTTTTAGAGGATCAGTAAAATTCATATAGGGTCGAGACTAATCGTCAACTCATTTCTAGAGGGTCAGTAAAATTCATACAGGGTCGAGACTAATCGTCAACTCATTTTTAGAGGATCAGTAAAATTCATATAGGGTCGAGACTAATCGTCAACTCATTTCTAGAGGGTCAGTAAAATTCATACAGGGTTGAGACTAATCGTCAACTAATTTTTAGAGGATCAGTAAAATTCATATAGGGTCGAGACTAATCGTCAACTCATTTTTAAAGGGTCAGTAAAATTCATATAGGGTCGAGACTAATCGTCAACTCATTTTTAGAGGATCAGTAAAATTCATACAGGGTCGAGACTAATCGTCAACTCATTTTTAGAGGATCAGTAAAATTCATATAGGGTCGAGACTAATCGTCAACTAATTTTTAGGGCGTCAGTAAAATTCATATAGGGTCGAGACTAATCGTCAACTAATTTTTAGAGGGTCAGTAAAATTCATATAGGGTCCAGGCTAAATGTCAACTAATTTTTAGAGGGTCAGTAAAATTCATACAGGGTCGAGACTAATCGTCAACTAATTTTTAAAGGGGTCACTAAAATTCATATAGGGTCGAGGCTAATCGTCAACTAATTTTTAGAGGGTCAGTAAAATTCATACAGGGTCGAGACTAATCGTCAACTCATTTTTAAAGGGTCAGTAAAATTCATATAGGGTCGAGGCTTATAGTCAACTCATTTTTAGAGGATCAGTGTTCTGCCACTGCATTGTCTGGCCTTTTGCTGGCTTCCGCAGGAGGTTTTTATTTTTATCCGCGATTTTGGGTTGGGGTTTTATGCCCAGCCGCCGCGCACAGGAAGTCAAGCAAAACATGGCGCCAAATCATCTGCTGAATTCTGATTATTATTTTTCGTCTCTAGAAGGCTCCAAGGCGTAAGTTGACATATTGTATATGAATAATATGTTTGTATTGACATCATTGATTAGTTTTATCAAGGTTTTGTTCCTTTTGCCTACGCCTAGGCGTCATAAACAAAGATTCTGGTTCGTCCCTGAACTAATTCGCTACTTGACTGTTTTTGCCCAATAAGGCATGGCATTGGTAATTTGAGTTAAATATGGCTCTTGTTAAACTGGTTATTAGTTTAAAATCTTTGAATTTGTTGTAACGGTTTAATTGATTGTATGTGAATGTAGATAAATAGATCTAGTCCAAAAACATTGTAAGAAAACTGAAACTGTGAATATGTTAGATTTTCACTAGTCTTTATTTTTGTATGTTGGAATAATGTCATGATTGCTTGTTTAATAATTTTATCATTGCATTAGTGAATGATCAATCCATATGAGCGTATAGATTTAGCTTTATTATTTAGTAAAGTTATCTTTACTTGTATTCTAGTCAAGAGTAATTATGTTATGACTGTTCGCTGGAATTGTTTTGGTTATACAATTTCATCAGGCGGTCACTACATAATAATTGGATCTTTTGAAAACTTTAATCTAGCCTATTGCATTATCACTTACAGATTGTATTTTTTATGTCTTTTTAGTTCTTACGGATCAATGGAAAATTGAAGTCTAAACCGTTAACTGTCTTCTCGTCTGTTTATCAAATCCCTTCACGTCCTGGTAAAAGATGGAGCAGAACAGTAAGAAGCCTTGTCATAAATTCTAGACGTAAGATGTCACTGACGAATTCTGAGGAAATCTTACGGCGATCAGAGCGATCAAGAATCATGACTGAAAGAGGAATGGACTTCTTCAGAGAAGATCTAGCCAGTCGCTTAGAAGCTTTGAATAAAGTCAAAACAAAATTTGATGATGAATTCAGACTCTATGAACAGTGTAAGGACATAGACGATAGAGAGTCTAAAAAGAACATTATCATTCTACATGAAGATCTTAATAAACTTCTTGATGATACTCTGGACTACCTGGAAAGGCACGAATGCGAAGAATCACATGCAGCAAGGGGTCATCTTGTTCCTCTTAAAGAAGAAGTCACTTCCAAGGTGAATGAGGTGTTGCGTGATATGGACAAAACTAAACCTGTCACAGCCGATGAATCCCGTCCGATGAGTGTATCGAGATCAAAGAGCAGAAGCAGCCGGACTAGTTCAAGGACAGATTCCGCCTCAAGCGTCTTAAAGACCAGGATGAAACTGGAGGCGGCACGTGCAAGACTGAATTACGGCAACCGTGAAATTGAACTTTAACAAAAGTCCGCAGAAGTAGAAGAGCAGGCAGCAAAACTACAAGCTGAAATAGAGAGAAGGAAAAGCGATATTGCTGCGAAACAAATGCTATTAAGAGTAGAAACAGAATACGCAGTCGCCCAAGCGGAGTATAGGGTCATAAAGGAGGAGTCCGACTCAGACAGGACATCAAGTGTTTCTCTGCAAGACACCCGTGCCGAGAGGACACATGCTTTTGTAGACACTTACCAAAGCGGTAAAGAATACTCTGCAAATTATGCAACGAAAGACCAGCCTATGCCTGTTATGACTGAAAATGACACTGTAGATTCAAACAGTTCTGGTGCAGATATAGCTCAAGATGCAAATCTGGATATTGATGCATCAGTGCCGTTTGACACAAAACGTAATGTTCCCTCTAGTGTGTTGCCTCAGTTGAACTCAAACTCGCTCAGTACTTCAGTAGTTAAAAACAGTATAAATACCCATCAGACTTATAATGTTGATAAACATGTATCTTTATCTGCAGCTAGTATTCCTGTTCCCCCCTGCAACTGTATGCACCAAAAACGTTAGGAAACAAGAACAGAATTCTGTGATATATGATATTTCCACTGCAAACAGCTTTATTTCTGGGGTAACCAGGGGTGCACAACCTGGTATTTCAGCATCAACGCTGTTTGGTGGTACACATAGTTTGTCCAATCGCACAGCCCAAAATGTGAATTTGAGCTATTCGAATCCTGTTAAGTTAACAAGTTCAATAGCTCAAGGTAGCATGAATCCAAATATTACAAACTTGGCAGCAAATGCTTCTCAGATGCATGGTGTAGGTGGTTATTCTAATAATCATATAACAGCAGGGTATCATGTCGATTCAAATACTTCAGAGTTCTCTAAGTATCTGTTAAAGAAGGATTTGTTAATGACCCGATTTATATGCTTTAATGATCAACCTGAATCTTTTCCTATATGGAAGGTTCGCTTTTCAGGGATGCTTGCTGAACTGGAAGCCACACCAAGGGAAGAGCTTGACCTACTGGTTAAGTATCTGGGCCCTCGTTCGTCAGTTCAAGCACAGAGTCTGCGCAGTGCTAATGCTAATGATGCTCAGGGTGCAGTGACAAAGATCTGGGCAAGACTAGAGGAAAGATATGGTAGACCTGAAATGGTGGACTCCGCCCTAAAAACAAAAATCAGCAAATTTTCACGAATAGTGAATGCTTCAGATTACCACCGTTTGTATGAGCTGACAGACATTATGGGAGAAATTGAGGCTACCAAAGAAGACCCTCGTTACAGTGCACTCTTGGGGATATATGATACATCAGTTGGTGTGAACCAAGTCCTGGTGAAGTTGCCTTACAATATTCAGCAGAAGTGGGTTGACAGAGCATCACGATACAAGCAGACGCATGATGTGGCATACCCTCCTTTCCGTGAGTTCACATCGTTTCTTCGTGACATGAGTACCCGCTTCAATGATCCAGGTCTATTTATTGCACCCATAGCCGACCGTCCAAACCATTCATATGGGAAGAGCAACAGACAAACAAACAACTGGTCTAGCCAGTCATACGGAGTCAAGCCTACACAACAGTCATTTGGAACAAGGCAAGTCGTAAATTTACAGAAAGCAGAGGTCTCTCCAACAGCAAAGAAGAAGCACAGCTGCCCAATACACGGTCCAGGACATCCGTTAAATGCATGCAGAGTATTTCGCCAGAAGACATTTGAAGAGCGTAAGAAGATCTTGAGAGAAAACAAAGTGTGTTTCAGATGCTGTGAGACAGATAGTCACTCTTTCAGAAACTGTAAGAATGAAGTACAATGCCGAGTGTGCAGGTCAAGTGGACATCCCACAGCCATGCACATTGACCCATCTTCTAGTTCTGCATCTCATGGCGGGGAGAGATTTGAACAAGAACAAGGCTTTGACAGAAGGAATGACCTAAATGAGACGAATGGAATAGCCGCAAAATGCACAGCTTTGTGCGGAGATGAATTTGCTGGACGGTCGTGTGCCAAAACAGTCTTGGTTAATGTTTTTCCACGTAATCACCCAGAAAGAGCAGTGAAGGTCTACGCCGTCCATGATGACCAAAGCAACAGAACCTTAGGCAGCACAGCATTGTTTGATAAACTTGGTATTTCAGGAGAAGTACACCGCTATTCCTTGACATCATGCGCAGGGGTAACGACAATCCATTCTAGACATGCTACAGGACTAACTGTTCAGTCACTGGATAAGTCAAGGAGCATAGATTTGACGGATTTGGTTGAGTGTAAGGTGCCAAACGATAGGTCAGAGATCCCGACACCTGAGGTCGCTCGCCGCTATCCATATTTACAGAGTGTTGCAGACAACATTCCACCCCTGACAACTGAAGCCGAGATCGGCCTTCTAATAGGAAGAGATGTGCTTGAAGCCCATCATGTGGAAGAGCAAATCATCGGACAAAAACAGTTGCCATTTGCCCAGAAATTGCCCCTAGGTTGGGTTATTGTTGGTGAAGTTTGTCTTGGGAAATTCCACAAACCTGACCATATGCGCGTATTCAAGACCAACCTACTGAATGACAGTCGCCCAACAATCTTCACAGCTTGTGATCATAACTTCACGCTCAAGGGAGGTGAACATGCTGAGGATGTTGGAGCAGATGTATTTAAGACAACCAGCCAAGACGAAAAGATTGGACTCTCCCAGGAAGACCATGCATTCATAGCAATAATGGAGAACGAAATGAAGCAAGATAATGGGGGCCAGTGGAAAGCTCCCTTGCCGTTCAAGAGTCCAAGACCCCGACTACAGAATAATCGTGCTCTCGCACTTAAAAGGGCTCGAATGTTAGACCACTCCCTGAAAAGGAACCCAACGAAGTGTGGTCACATGGTTGAGTTTATGCAACAGATCCTGGAAACGTCAGCCGCTGAAGAAGCGCCTTCATTACCTGTAGATGCAGAAGTCTGGTACCTCCCTTTGTTTGGAGTTTATCATCCAAAGAAGCCTGGAAAGATACGCGGTGTTTTCGATTCATCGGTACAATTTGAAGGAACTTCGTTAAATAGTGTGTTACTGTCTGGACCAAACTTCACAAATAGCTTAGTAGGGGTTCTTCTTCGTTTCCGTCGGGATAAGATTGCTGTAATGTCAGATGTGCAGCAAATGTTTTACTCTTTCTTGGTGAATGAAGATCATCGCAACTACCTGCGTTTTTTCTGGTACCAAAACAATGACCCTAATGACGACATTATCGAATATCAGATGAGAGTACATGTTTTTGGTAACACTCCGTCTCCAGCAGTGGCAACATTTGGATTGCGCAAAACTGTAGAAAATGCAGATGAGGAAGTTCGGACCTTTGTTCAGAGAGACTTCTATGTGGACGATGGGCTTACATCTTGCCCGACAGAGACAGGAGCTATCAGTCTTGTAAAACGAACTCAGCAGGCATTGCGAACCGCAAAAATCAATCTCTGCAAAATAGCATCGAATTCGGCAGAGGTCATGAGTGCCTTCCCCTCTGAAGACCTTGAGAAAAACCTAAAAACAGTAGACATATTTACAGATGATCTCCCAACACAAGCTAGCCTTGGCCTAGGATGGGACCTGGACAAAGATGCATTTTCCTTCACCCTTCAAATCCCAGACAAACCCTTCACCAAGAGAGGTGTAATTTCAGCAGTGAGTAGTATTTTTGACCCCCTTGGTTTCCTGATACCCGTTACACTTGCTGGAAGAGTACTTGTTCGAGAGATGACTGCAACAGTTGAAGACTGGGATCAACCCCTCTCACAGCGCTGGGAACAGGAGTGGGAAGAATGGAAGGCATCCTTAGACAAACTTATGTGCTTAAGCTTACCCCGAATGTTTACAAGAAACTCACTTAGCTTAGCAGAATCCAGAGATATTCATGTCTTTGCAGACGCCTCTGAGAAAGCCATTTCAGCGGTAGCATATGTTGTAGCCATGAAAGGGACGGTTGTTGAGTCTGGTTTCATTATGGGAAAATCAAAGTTGGCCCCAGCAGGAGGTACTTCTATTCCACGTCTTGAGTTGTGTGCTGCTGTATTGGCAACAGAGCTGGCTGACATCATTGCAGATAATCTTGACATTCCCCTTATAAACTTTACATATCACTCCGACAGTAGAGTTGTTCTTGGATACATAAGCAACCGCAGCAGACGCTTTCATACTTATGTTTGCAACAGGGTTCAGTCTATTCTGAAGCACTCCAAGCCAAGCCAGTGGTGTTATGTTTCAACAGAGAATAATCCTGCAGACCTTGGAACAAGATGTTTGGACCCTTCTGAGAATCTCCAAACCACTCGCTGGATCACAGGGCCCGATTTTCTTAGATCAGAATTGCCGAATTCCGCGGTGGTCAAAAATGCATATGAGTTGGTCGAACCAGAGAAAGATAAAGAATTAAGGCCTGAAATCTGTACAAGCAAGACTGTTGTAGCAGGAAGCATAGAGTCTAGATTTGAGAAATTCTCCAGCTGGCGGTCCCTGGTCTCCGCCTTCACCTTGCTGAAAAGATGCGCAAGATCTCACAAGAAAATTCAAGACTCCACCGTTCTTGAAGGACGACAGGAAACGGAAAACTTTCTGATACGCTCTGTGCAGAAATCATTTTTTGAAACAGAGGTACATTCACTGGAGAACAAGCATGCAGTTCATCCGAGAAGTAACATTGCTGCTTTAAACCCAATCCTTGATGGCCAAGGCATTGTGAGAGTTGGTGGTCGCATTAAAAGAGCACCAATAGCTTCTATACAACAGCATCCTATCATTGTTCCTAAGTCGTTCTTAGCCTTGCTGCTCATTAGGCATTTTCATGAAAAGGTACACCATCAAGGAAGGTTGGTGACCGAAGCTCTCATCCGCAGCGGTGGTTTTTGGATTGTTGGGGCTAAAAAAATGGTCTCGTCAGTTATACACCGCTGTGTATGTTGCAGGAAGCTGCGTGGAAAGCTACAATCTCAGCGTATGGGAGACTTACCTGAAGATAGGATTATGCCAACCCCACCATTTACAGCTGTCGGTGTTGATGTGTTTGGACCCTGGCCTGTTGTTGCACGCAAAACACGAGGAGGACATGCTGAGAGCAAAAGATGGGCCGTTCTATTTAGTTGCCTTTGCACGCGAGCAGTCCATATAGAGGTGATTGAAGAAATGAGTAGCTCAGCCTTCATCAACGCCCTCCGAAGATTTGTAGCATTGCGCGGTCCTGTGAAAGAGTTCAGATCAGACAGGGGGACCAACTTCGTTGGAGCCATTGATGATATCAACGCCCTTGGTATATGTGTGGAAAGAGATGAGATCAAGTCGCACTTGCAAAACATCGCGGCTATATGGAAGTTTAATCCGCCACATGCCTCTCACATGGGAGGCGCATGGGAAAGGCTCATTGGGATAGCGCGAAAAATCCTTGACGCAATGTTGCTGAATACCCATGCTCAGAGACTCACTCATGACGTTCTGTGTACCTTCATGTGTGAAGTATCTGCTGTTATAAATTCGAGACCAATTGTACCTATCTCTTCAGATCCTTACAGTCCAGAGATAATTACTCCTGCAATGCTTCTAACCCAGAAGGCAGAACCATTGTCAGCCTTGACTACATCCACCAACATCAAGGAAATCTATGAGTCGCAGTGGAAGTATGTGCAGATACTGTCCAATACGTTTTGGAAACATTGGAGAAACGGCTACCTTCAGTCTCTGCAAACGCGTCGCAAGTGGAAGCAGGACGAGCCAAACGTAATGGTTGGTGACATTGTTCTTCTCAGGGACAAGGAACAACACCGTAACCTCTGGCCTATGGGTATTGTTGAACGGACCTTCCCTAGCATTGGGGATGACAAAGTCAGAACTGTGGAAGTACGTGTGGTAAAGGATGGAAGGCCTACCACTTATGTTAGACCAATAGCTGAATTGGTTCTCCTAGTTAATAACACTTGATTGTCATTATGAGAAGTTGTGGCAGAGGACAATGTGTATTAGTCATTTTGTTAAGATGAATAATTTTGTGCCAGCTAACCTTGTACATTTATTCCATAGTTTTAAGCTGTTTGATATTTAGCACTTTTTTGGCATTTATGTAATTGTAAAAGTGGTTGAATGTTTGAGTTGATTATAGTTAAGCATTCTTAAATACCTTATATTCAGTGGTTAGGTGTTGCTATTAGTTTGCTTTCTGTTTTTCATGTGTTATATTGCACAGAATGTTTGTAATGATTATTTTGCCTTTTCAAAGCTATTCAGATATTATCCTGTTTTCTTATTTTGGGTGATTGAGTTTCGCAAACCTTCGATTGGCAGATCTGGGCTTTGGATCCCGCTCAGATCTGTTCGATAAAATGTTTGAGAATCGATGTTCATGTCGCGACATACTTTAAGACATGTATTTTATTTTGTTAATATGTAACGTTCTTGTGCATTTGAACTTGGGTTTCTGTTTGCTATCTACTTGATAGCAGACGGGGAGTGTTCTGCCACTGCATTGTCTGGCCTTTTGCTGGCTTCCGCAGGAGGTTTTTATTTTTATCCGCGATTTTGGGTTGGGGTTTTATGCCCAGCCGCCGCGCACAGGAAGTCAAGCAAAACATGGCGCCAAATCATCTGCTGAATTCTGATTATTATTTTTCGTCTCTAGAAGGCTCCAAGGCGTAAGTTGACATATTGTATATGAATAATATGTTTGTATTGACATCATTGATTAGTTTTATCAAGGTTTTGTTCCTTTTGCCTACGCCTAGGCTTCATAAACAAAGATTCTGGTTCGTCCCTGAACTAATTCGCTACTTGACTGTTTTTGCCCAATAAGGCATGGCATTGGTAATTTGAGTTAAATATGGCTCTTGTTAAACTGGTTATTAGTTTAAAATCTTTGAATTTGTTGTAACGGTTTAATTGATTGTATGTGAATGTAGATAAATAGATCTAGTCCAAAAACATTGTAAGAAAACTGAAACTGTGAATATGTTAGATTTTCACTAGTCTTTATTTTTGTATGTTGGAATAATGTCATGATTGCTTGTTTAATAATTTTATCATTGCATTAGTGAATGATCAATCCATATGAGCATATAGATTTAGCTTTATTATTTAGTAAAGTTATCTTTACTTGTATTCTAGTCAAGAGTAATTATGTTATGACTGTTCGCTGGAATTGTTTTGGTTATACAATTTCATCAGGCGGTCACTACATAATAATTGGATCTTTTGAAAACTTTAATCTAGCCTATTGCATTATCACTTACAGATTGTATTTTTTATGTCTTTTTAGTTCTTACGGATCAATGGAAAATTGAAGTCTAAACCGTTAACTGTCTTCTCGTCTGTTTATCAAATCCCTTCACGTCCTGGTAAAAGATGGAGCAGAACAATCAGTAAAATTTATATAGGGTTGAGGCTAATCGTCAACTCATTTTTAGAGGGTCAGTAAAATTCATAAAGGGTCGAGGCTAATCGTCAACTCAATTTTAGAGGGTCAGTAAACTTCGAGGCGTATTTTACTGACCTCTTCAAAATCCGTAGAGGGTCAGAAGCACACCCAATAAGTAATTTATTTCGTTGAACTCTCTTTTAGTGGACATTTTTTAACCAATCAAAACAAAAAAATGGGGATAAAAATAACAACCTTTCGAAGAATCGAAATTTTCACTTCATTGTGTGGAACGAACGATAACTCAAGGGAAAATGAGCAACGAATATGTCGACGTATCATAACGAAAAGTTGTGGTCACATGACATCCATTTGCCGAAACGAGGGGTCTATGGAGATAACGTTCTATATTTAGCAAGGGGATCTTCAACGAATAAAACAAAGGATGGATAAAACTTACAAAAAAGATCACAATATTGGGTTTAATATCACATTTTTTCATGTTTAATGAACACAACTCTGTGTTTACAGTTTTACATATACATGTAATCATTAGTAATTGACTTTCCAACAACGACAGTATTAGTAAATTTGAAATTGTACCACTTTAGTGGCTAAACATCGTCTGCACATCGAAATGTCAAATTGTCCGTCTTGCCGATCTGTTTTCGTTAAAGTCACAGGTCCGTTTCTTTCCACACCTGTGTCGCTGACAAACCACATTTTATCACTTTTGTATATGTTCTAACGTACACTGGACAGATATTGCAAAATAAAAGATTAAACTGTCCATCCACCGAGTTATCAACAACACTGCCTATTCCTTTGGTAGTTCTTCACCGAAACAGAAAACAAGTTAGTATCAATTCCCCCAGAAGTTTAAACCCTCTGAGATTACATTCATGTGCAAGTTCCTGTTTCAAAATCTCAATTTTTTGCACTTTCACTCTTTTATAGGCATCTTTTATTAAAGACACATGAAAGGAGATGAGTACAAATGAATTAATAAAACATATATGGAGTTCTTTTATTATGTTCATAAAAGTCATGAAAGTTAATTTACGAATGCCTTTATATACTAGTATATTATATACTCATTTAACATGTCATTTTGTGCTTGAAATATAGTTGTCTTCAATTCAATCATGGTTATCAAAAACCTGTTTGTTTACATATTCACAATAACGAATTCTGATTTGGGCGGTTCAAAAATTTGTGAATCAACTGACAAGGTCAGACGTGAAAAATCAGGCAATCTGAATTATTAAACTGGCTATTCTGGGTTTTTTCTCGTTAGCTTTCATATCTTAGTTGTGCTGATGTTTTTATTTGGTGATAACTATTTGAATCTGACCAAACGTTAACCAAATAATATAGATTGATACATTAATTTCCTTTTATGAGCCTTTAAAGTAAAGCAGATCAGAATAATCGAAGAGGTTATAATCTACCAATGACGGTCGAATAATCTTGAAATTGATATGGGCATATGGTCTGAGTTTAAAAATGTCACATGGTGACCCCCTAAATGTTTATTACAAAACCTCTATGGGCTTTAGGGGGTGACCACGTGCCGCGTCTTGACCAATGAAATTGCTTGAAATTAGAGGGAGGCGATGATAACAGTTCATGCTCAGGTGAGCTAAAACCTAACTGTTTATTTTATCTAAAGGATACTTGAACTATACCTCAATCAAACAGGTGTAAACGGGGTTGTCATGTATACCAATAATTTAGTTTGATGAAACTATATTGATCTGTGTTGTAATATGATCCATAGAAAACCTTTTTATTTCAAAAAGATTGGAAATCTCAATCTGTGAGTTAGCCGTTTTACAGACAAGCTATATAGCACCATTTCTTTGAATAATTGGAGACTTTATAAAACGGTTTGCTTAATTTCATTAATCTGCAAAGCCCAATTGACAATTTATTCAATTTCACTACTTTATAACTCTGAGTCTTTCACTCGAAAAAGATATCAACAACAAAGAAAAATTTAAATGAGAGCAAACTTCATTTAGAAGCATTTAAATTGAAAACCAAAATACACAGCTGTATAGATAAGCGTCTTTTGAATTGTCCTGTCGTTATATTTGTGGCATTGTTGGATAATTCCAACTGACAACCAAGAGTTACTCCTCCACGCATATACCTCGCACTCAAACACTGATTTTGAAATGGTGTGACGTTTGTGGGACGATAAACGCTGTTTCTCAATAAAATGAGCCAATTGATGTTCCAAGGAATATTTTGCAATGTGAAGTATTTACTTAGTGAGTAAATCCTTTTGCAGGTAGTTGCCGACGTAGGCAAACACAGGCAACATATATTATGTTAATATGACCTGCCATCTTGACATTATAGAGGCAGACATGCTAGAAAATGAAACATACGTTACTGTCGCCACTCTACTATTTTACCTTTGAGAGGGTGACACATAGAACATGCAATGTTTGTTTCATTTCTTTGTTATTTATTTGAAAAAAGCATGTTTGGTGAGCATTTTGATATGACATTTATGGTGCTTTATGACTAAACCAGGTATATACGCATAATTTAATGATGTCGCCATTTTTACTTGAAGTGAATTCAGACAACATGCCCAGTTTGTTACATACACATAAAATATTCAAAATACCAGATATCATACGCATTTGTCTTTAAACAACAGTAGATATATCAAATTATAAAAAATAATTGCATTTCTAGAAAAAAAAATGGTACAAATTGTCTTTTTTTCTGAATTTGACTAGGAAAGGATAAATGCATTTTTAAGTATGAAACCTACGTGACATGCTTTTTAAAAGTAACTATTACGTCTAAATATATACAACGTACAGTAATCAACCTTCTTGGCAAATAGTTTAATTTTACACAATGGCATTGCAAAGAAACTAGAAATTCACATGCAAAAGCATCTCAAATGTGGCGATGTAACATACGTTACGAAACATACGTGACCAAGATTATTCCCAAATTAATATCCGGATGGAGTATCCATCTAAAACTGCAAAGTCATGGATTTGTTATATAATGATGTCATCAGCAAAATGACCACCATGTTTTGAAGGCGCTCATGACTTGAAATTTTACGAAGAACGCATATGTTTGGTGACATAAATTTTGCGGAATACACTGTGCCAGGTAAGACTTAATATATCCAATTAGTGATTCGTGCATGTATTAATATATTGATTTTCTATATGTCAAGGAATTTTCACATGTTAACAAACATTGTACATTCATACTCAAACCACATGGAACAAAAACAGAGTCACAAAAACTAGAGAAACATACGTTACATCTGGTAACGTATGTTTCACTATATAATTTCATCCTTATAATAATTATTACACAGAGAAATATACCATAGTCGTTAATATTAAACTGTTTCGTCCATGCTGATTTACTTTGTTGGTAAAGTTTCTTGTAAAAAACATATTTTAATGAAGTTACCACAAAAAGAAGTTAAACTTGTAGAATTCCAGCGACATCATTTTTATGCTAAAAAGTGCCTCTTAAAACCAGCGAATGATTTACATAATGACATGTGTTCAATAGATTAAGTCTAGCCCATTGATGAAATGTCATTTCTATACATAGGTCATTGTGTCTAACCATTTAATGTTGTACTTTCCTGATCTAATTTTGGTAACGTATGTTTCAGAATGCCTCTTTCTCGTGCCGAGATACAGTGACGATACAGAGAGCGTAAAAATGCTTCAGATGGTAACAACTTTCTACAAAAGGAACGAAGAAGACAACAGAAGTACTACAAACCATCAGAAGATTTGTCAGCCTCAGACAGAAAGAAGAGAAATGAAAAGATTAAAACCTGTGTGCAGAAACACCGCCGATCTAAGAGAAATCAAGCAGAAAGTAATACTGAAAATGCTGACCAGATTGGTGCAAGTTCAAGTGGATAAGGCACGCAAGAATCCAATGCAAATAATCTAGTTGTTAAATTTCCTAACAGACGAATGGGCCCTAGAAAAAGATTGAGTAGAGCCCTTGTTACAGCAAACTCAAAACTTAGGAAAGTCATCAATGAAAATATTGAAACGCGGAAAAAGGTCAAAACATTACAGAGAAAATTACAAAGAGTGTTGAAATCCAAATCTAAAACAAGTATGTTGACACCAAGATGGAAAACTTCCATCTTTATGGCATCGTCTGGTATTAAAGGAGACCATGTTAAAAAAAAAAAAAGCTTTTGTTTAGAAATGTGCTCTTGCACCACATGAAGACTAAATCAAAGAGCATTGACAAAAGGCACAGAAACGGCGTATACGCCACGGTAGCCGGCGAAGTAATAAGAAAGTACCGCTGCATTTTCAAACTGGCATCCGAACTTAACGTTAATAGACACAACTTATCAAAAGTCATCAAGAAGGGTATTGATTTTGCCAAAGTCAGGAGGCGTAGAGTACAAATGAAACTAAAGGACAGTGTAACCAACTTCTTTGAAAGGGAAGATAATTGTAGGATTCAGCCTGGGAAAAGGGACGCCACAAGAAACGAAGGGGAAAAGATACAAACCTGTGTCCTTACTGATTACATGGGTAATCTTCACCAGAAGTATTTGGCGGAAAACCCAGAAAACAAATTGTCTTTGGCAACGTTTTGCAGAATAAGACCTAAGCATGTATTACTGACTAGTTGCTTAAGTAGAAATGTATGTCTGTGCACCTAACACCAGAATCTAGCACTTAAGTTACAAATGATGCGGAAATCAGGAATTGATATTCCACAGAATCCTGAAACGTTTATTCAAAGTGAAATGACAGTTGAGAAAGCACAATTTCAAGATCCAGTTATCTATTCTAAATGGAAAAGAGAACGGTAAGAAGAAAATGAAGATAGTAAGTGAATCAGAAGATAGAAACACCTTCTTTGAAAACTGGTTAAAGGAAGAAGCTGCATTTAAGGTCCACTACCAAACGATGAAGAACCAGTATCAGAATACTCGTAAACTTAAGGAAGCATTGCCAGAGAATGAGATAGTCATACATATGGACTTCGCGGAGAACTATTCTTGCAAAACTGCTGATGAAATCCAGTCGGCATATTGGAACTCGTCGCAAGTAACACTGCATCCAATGGTTATATACTTCCGTGGAGGGACGGAAGTCTCCAGCATAGAAGTTACGTGGCAGTTTCTGACAGTATGTCACATTCATCAAGTACAGTCCTGGCTATTGTCGAAAAATTGTTTGATAAGGAGATCAATTTGCCTGGCTGTGATGAATTACAATATGTGCATTACTGGACGGACAGTCCTACGTCACAGTATCGTAACAGATACATATTTGATACAATTATCAATCATGAGAGTTTGTATGGTTGTCAGGCCACGTGGAACTACTATGAAGCTGGACATGGGAAAAATGTGTGTGATGGGCTTGGGGGTACCGTGAAACGCCTTGCTGATGAAGCAGTTCGTTCCGGAAAGTGGCCCATTCAAGATGCAGACGACTTTATGAGATGGGCAACAACGTCAACCATGAAAGGTGTGAAGTTTTCCTTTGTGAGAAAGGAAGAATGCGACGGAATTGCCCTCATGTTACAACAAGTAAAATTGGCGCCTATCAAGGGTACATTGCAGCTACACGCAGCCAGGTTAGACATGGATGGGAATTTCATGCTATTGTAACGAGTGCATTGATGGTCGTATTTGTAACACATGGACTGTACATAACACACCGAAATCAATGAGTAAAGATATTGGAAAGCCCTCTCCACCAAGTGAATCTTATAAAGAAGATGACTTCATTGCTGTTATTTATGTAGGTGCGTGGTATGTCGGTCGGATCGTCGAGATAGATCACGACGACGATGGTTTCGATTACAGAGTGACTTTCATGCAGAAAAAGAAAGCCTCGTTCCAGTGGCCAAGTAATGAAGATGTTGTCTGGCGTAAGAAGTCGCACATACTGTGTAAAACAAGTCCACCTATTGCCTCTGGGAAGTCAGAGAGAATGTATAGGTTATCAAAGGAGGAACTAGAGGACATAGAGAGTCGTTTCTCACAAGCATAAAACCATGGCAAAGTGAAACATACGTTACTCAAATTATAATTCAATTGTTTACAAAAAATGTGACCAAGATCTACCGTCTCGTGTCTCATAATTGATTGTAAATTAAGAACAGTTTAATCAAAACATGTATATGTACACTATATGTAGATTTTTGTTTGCAAAGGGATAAAAATTATATCCAATAATACTTGAACCATAATACAATGTGTGTAATCGTATGAATATATTGCAAAGTATAAAAACATAGCATTCTGGTTTCTAGAAGAAAGCTATTGACTTTTACTAGGTAATATAAACATGTTGTAAGAGTTTATATCACTGTAGTTTATTTTCTTAAAATTTTCAAATAGTTAAGTGTTTTTTGAAACATACGTTACTGTTTCACCATTTCTTAGCACTGTTTTTCTGAAGGACAATTAGTTTACAATGACTAAATAGTCGACTGTTTACATTAGTTTGAAGTTCAAATGATCAGATGTTATTGTTTGTTTCTTTGTATATCATAATATTGTGAAAGCATACATTTTGACAAATTGGAGAAAAAAATATGCGAATAATAATTGGTTTTCAGGTAAATATTCACACTTCCAATTTATTTTATTTTGCAAATAATCAGAGAATGAAGGTTTTGGAACAGATGTTTATATGGCATATGCCTATGTTTTCAAAAGGTATAAACAGAGCAAAAGTGCTCTATCAAAAGCACATTTGTTTTCTATTCTAATATCAAGGGTGTTTTTGAAACCAACGTTACCACTGAAATTCTAGTACATGCTTGTAAGTAATCACCAATTCTACACCTGAAGGAATTTGTTAAAAATAATTTAGGAAAATATCCTAAGGGCCTACATCTTTTAGACAAAACGCAATACATTGATTATTGAAAAGGTTGATTTTCATTTATTTTCCTTCCTGATATGTTCTGTTTTATTGAGAAATAGCGTAAAATGACTTTCCAGTGTTGTAGAGAGGATGTCTATACACATACATGTAGATGTACATGCATATCCTACTGGACAACGCACACATTTTGTAGTCAAAAGTGTGTTAAACGAAACGAATGTGTGCATGTGTCGAAATGTTGAAATGGCAGGAATATTTTGTCATTATTTTTTTGTATTTTTGTTCGATTTGACTGAATTGTGACTATGAATAGATTTGTTTGTCGAGAAATTTGACCTGAATGAATTTGAATGGCTCGGTCAATAGAAACAATAATCGTTAAAGAATCAATATCATTCGTGAATGCATCAAAGGTAGGAAGATCACAAGACTACGTTAACCTGATGATGAGACGTGATGTAACGCAAGCGCGAGGAAGTAGACGAAATGGTAAATTCGCCCAGAAATAATTCGTTAAACGTGATAACGGTTTTCACATACAGGTAAAAACTAATAAATCACCGTCAGGAATGTAATGAATTTATATGTAAGTCACAGTCATAGTTGAATTTGAGATTCTATTATTTTCATACAGAAGTATTTATATGACATAATAATAATGTATAGTTTTCATCACATGGCCATGTATTCGAGATTCTGATATTTTTGCAGAAGCATTTAAATAAAAAATAATGTAAAACTGTTTCATAATTGGGTAGTCTAATCAAAAGGTTATGAAATGAACCTTTCATTTCAAAAGTAGTTTTATTTGTGACCACGTAATTTTTCAATATTCTTGCAGGTGTTACATGTTTATATCTTTCCGTTGCAGTATCGAGTCCTTCTTCATATTCGAGATTCGGACAAGCTATCTAAAGTTTCCATTGCCGAATCATCTATTTTTAGCGACGAAAGTCCATGAATTGTGTCTCCTTCACTGCTAGTATCCTCTAACATGGTAACGACTGCTTCTTTTCTCGTTGTATCGGCTTGCAGCTTTTCATCTAGTTCCCCAAGGCTTGTTTTACATAGGTTATACACCACAGCCGCACAGAACGTGTGGCTTACAACACTGCTAGTGGACCGGATTCGATCTCTGGAAGTAATACAAGAATATTTATTGCCTTTACATAAAGTGTCCCTATATGGGAATACGTACACTCTAAATTAAGAGCAAAATCAGATGACAAATAAAAGTATGAATACAATGAAACAAATTATTCACTTTATGACAGTTGGAAGATACCATTATGTCAATTGTTTCTGCTTCATTTGTTACACATATGCTTCCTAAGCTGTTTTGCAACAGATAAGTCACGGTGACATACCAAGGAGTATGAGGTATGAAATGTAATTATCAGGTTTCATGCAAGAATACGATTTCATCTCAAACCACTATTTCGTACAAGAGGGCTGAGAACTCTCCCGAATACAGAATGGTTGTGGCCAACAGAGTTTCACGAAAACTGAATATTTCCTATAGTTGTAACAGTAACCATGACGTGGAATAAGTGAGTTTTACCATTTTTTCCATACATGTTTTAATACCATTAACAACGGTATTTACTAAATATATCATAGAGATGATACAATGAAATTATTTTATTGTTGTACGTCGTTGCTTAGAATTGCGACCAATCGCATAATACCATATAGAAAAAGAGCTGTTCACAAAACAAAGATAGCGCGCCCGATTACTTAATAAATGCATTTGTGGGATATAGGTCAGTAAACATCACCTTGTTTCTAAAATATGAAGATAGACAAAAAACAACAACCTTAAAACAAAATGTTTAGTGCACAGAAACTGGCATAATTTGCTTCGAATTTGCTTTGCATTATGACTCTAAGCACATGTGATAAGTAAAAGTCAATCCCCTTTAACAGTTTGTGAGAAACAAACTTGCATGTAAAACTTTAAAAAAGTATAAAAAGGCATAACTTGTTTAAATCAAAACCAAAGTTTTAGGTATACGTCATTTGTTTATGTATTACTGGGACCATCACCTCCACAAAAGCACAATTGACATAGATATAGACATCTTATTTCAAGTACCTAGGCCACCGGCCCATTAGACAGATTTACAAAATTTAAAAAGGTTCAATAGAGAGTGAGTAAATGCACATCTACAGGCCATTTAAACAATTCTTGTAGAACTTGCCCGCTAAGTTGGAAAGAATACACTTAGAAATTTGAAATATTGTGGATAACGTTTATCTTATTATTTCCTAGAATAGAATAGAAACATTAAAGAGTTCTGTTTCTTAACCAAAAACTATCTAAATATTTTTTGTGAAGTTTATCGCATGCTTAACACTGAAAAAATGAGTGAAATTCATCTTCTTTGACAAACATATTTTCAGCTTTACAAATCTGACAGAACCTGTTTTCTCTATCTATTGACAAATGCCTTCCTTTTTCAATCATTAAATCGTGAGACGAGCATCTATTTTAGCCAATGTTCTCTGTGATATAGATGAAATGTTTTTTTTAAAGATCAATTTCAGAAGTCAATAATGATTTAAAATGTTTATAATGAACAATTTTAGTCATTCGATACAGTCACATTTCCTTTTGTGCTTATAACAATCAATAAATAATCATTTGTTTGAAAGCTTTTAAAAGGTAACAGCGTTTCCGACCTCTTGCTTAATCCATACCCAACCAAAACCATATCTAAAGAGTAAATGCCTTACACGCGAAGCCCAGCTTTTTCTACCAACGTCATCTTATTGAAATAACATAAGAGCTTTGTTTGGGGTATCGATTATTTTTAATGGATATAAGTTTTAACCAGTATTTGATACAATTGGGAATGTAGGTGCAATAGTCCACATTTTCCAAGGGTAAATGAATCGCAAGTATTGCGTGACAGACAACTTATTCTTTTACAGAACATAATGTGGACTTATTCGATTTTCTCAATGTTTTCTTATCCCCAAATATGCGAACGATAACAAAGAATTGGTTTTACATGAGCATTAAAAGTTTTAAACATGTCAAGCAAATGCATTTTGTGTTTACAGGTGTTTATGCATACTAAGAAAATAGTTTATTGCTTTTTTGTAGTTCCGAGTTCCATTTTGATGAAACAATTTATCGACATAAATGACGCATTAATCTTTGAGTGTGAACAATGTCACTTTTATAGAATCAATATTCAAATACTAAATGATATCGCAGCTTCTTCTAATGAGCAATTAGGACTGTTTTACTCCGTTGCCCAGTGTCTATTATAGGATGTCACTCTTCAGGGGTAATTTTCACCATCTCGATGTTGTTAAATGGAATTCCTCAAGGAAACACGTACTTTATTTTGTAGATGTAAGTTTGCGTTAAAAAGTTTAAAGCACCAATCAAGATCGTCAATGTTGTCATGTAAGATAATTATCACACTCAAATGTCGGGATACATACATTCAAACAAGTTGATAGCCGTATCAGAGACTGACGTCGACATATTAATAGAAGCCTGTGAAAGTTACAATAACTATGCCCTGTTGAGTGTTTGACAATTCGCGGATCGGACCATTCCATACAGTAGTTTACGAAATACAAACTTGTATGTAAAACTTAACCAGGGTGAGACCCCGACACCGTCGCCCGGTGAGCAGTATAGCTCTCCTTATTCTTCGAATAGTCGAATAAAAAATAGATTAAATGAAGCTTATTTGTTATAAATAAAGATACATATCGATAAAGGAATCGCACGCGTTATTACACATACAAATCGATTAAAATAAAATGGTTGAGTGAATGACTTGTAAAACCTTTTTGAAGAGATCAATATTTTTTTCATTCAAAAACAAACATCGAAACTCCAACCAACATAGAATACTCACAGATACCACTCTATTGCTAAGAGCAATGCAATGTCATCTGCCGGTATGTTCATAGCCGTCAAAATCATCAATGTTGTCATGATACTCGCACTTGGCACCGAGGGTATTGCCATGGCTGCTACCGTAACCAGCAACCTTGAAGGTAAAAACATGGGATGTATTGTTTCTGTTATCAAAGGGTAATGCCATGACTGCTACCGTAACCAGCAACCTTGAAGGTAAAAACATGGGATGTATTGTTTCTGTTATCAAAGGGTAATGCCATGGCTGCTACCGTAACCATCAACCTTGATGGTAAAAACATGGTATGTATTGTTTCTGTTATCAAAGGGTAATGCCATGACAGCTACCGTAACCATCAACCTTGAAGGTAAAAACATGTAATGTATTGTTTCTGTTATCAAAGGGTAATGCCATGACTGCTACCGTAACCAGCAACCTTGAAGGTAAAACCATGGGTTGAATTGTTTCTGTAATCAAAGGGTAATGTCATGGCTGCTACCGTAACCAGCAACCTTGAAGGTAAAACCATGGGTTGTATTGTTTCTGTTATCAAAGGGTAATGCCATGACTGCTACCGTAACCATCAACCTTGAAGGTAAACACATGCGATGTATTGTTTCTGTAATCAAAGGGTAATGTCATGGCTGCTACCGTAACCAGCAACCTTGAAGGTAAAAACATGTAATGTATTGTTTCTGTTATCAAAGGGTAATGCCATGACTGCTACCGTGACCATCAAACTTGAAGGTAAAAACATGCGATGTATTGTTTCTGTAATCAAAGGGTAATGCCATGACTGCTACCGTAACCATCAACCTTGAAGGTAAACACATGCGATGTATTGTTTCTGTAATCAAAGGGTAATGCCATGGCTGCTACCGTAACCAGCAACCTTGAAGGTAAACACATGCGATGTATTGTTTCTGTAATCAAAGGGTAATGCCATGACTGCTACCGTAACCATCAACCTTGAAGGTAAACACATGCGATGTATTGTTTCTGTAATCAAAGGGTAATACCATGACTGCTACCGTAACCATCAACCTTGAAGGTAAAACCATGGGTTGTATTGTTTCTGTTATTAAAGGGTAATGCCATGGCTGCTACCGTAACCATCAGCCTTGAAGGTAAAAACATGGGTAGAATTGTTTCTGTAATCAAAGGGTAATGTCATGGCTTCCACCTTTACCTACAACCTTGAAAGAGAAAATATGATGTGTATTGTTTCTGTTATCAAAGGGTAATGTCATGGCTGCTACCGTAACCATCAACCTTGAAGGTAAAACATGGGTTGTATTGTTTCTGTAATCAAAGGGTAATGCCATGGCTGCTACCGTAACCATCAACCTTGAAGGTAAAAACATGTGATGTATTGTTTTTGTAATCAAAGGGTAATGCCATGGCTGCTACCGTAACCAGCAACCTTGAAGGTAAAAACATGTGATGTATTGTTTCTGTTATCAAAGGGTAATGCCATGGCTGCTACCGTAACCATCAACCTTGAAGGTAAAAACATGTGATGTATTGTTTTTGTAATCAAAGGGTAATGCCATGGCTGCTACCGTAACCATCAACCTTGAAGGAGAAAACTTGGGATGTATTGTTTCTGTAATCAAAGGGTAATGCCATGGCTGCTACCGTAACCATCAAACTTGAAGGTAAAAACATGTGTTGTATTTTTTCTGTTATCAAAGGGTAATGCCATGGCTGCTACCGTAACCATCAACCTTGAAGGAGAAAACTTGGGATGTATTGTTTCTGTAATCAAAGGGTAATGCCATGGCTGCTACCGTAACCATCAAACTTGAAGGTAAAAACATGTGTTGTATTTTTTCTGTTATCAAAGGGTAATGCCATGGCTGCTACCGTAACCAGCAACCTTAAAGGTAAAAACATGTGATGTATTGTTTCTGTTATCAAAGGGTAATGCCATGGCTGCTACCGTAACCATCAACCTTGAAGGTAAAAACATGTGATGTATTGTTTCTGTAATCAAAGGGTAATGCCATGGCTGCTACCGTAACCAGAAACCTTGAAGGTAAAAACATGGGTTGTATTGTTTCTGTTATCAAAGGGTAATGCCATGGCTGCAACCGTAACCATCAACCTTGAAGGTAAAAACATGTGATGTATTGTTTCTGTAATCAAAGGTTAATGCCATGGCTGCTACCGTAACCAGCAACCTTAAAGGTAAAAACATGGTATGTATTGTTTCTGTTGTCAAAGGGTAATGCCATGACTGCTACCGTAACCATCAACCTTGAAGGTAAAAACATGTGATGTATTGTTTCTGTAATCAAAGGGTAATGCCATGGCTGCTACCGTAACCAGCAACCTTAAAGGTAAAAACATGGTATGTATTGTTTCTGTTGTCAAAGGGTATTGCCATGGCTGCAACCGTAACCAGTACTCTTGAAGGCAAAAACATGGGTTGTTTTATTTCTGTAATCAAAGGGTAATGCCATGACTGCTACCGTAACCATCAACCTTAAAGGTAAAAACATGGGTTGTTTTATTTCTGTAATCAAAGGGTAGTGCCATGACTGCTACCGTAACCATCAACCTTAAAGGTAAAAACATGTGATGTTTTATTTCTGTAATCAAAGGGTAATGCCATGGCTGCTACCGTAACCAGCAACCTTAAAGGTAAAAACATGGATTGTATTGTTTCTGTTATCAAAGGGTAATGCCATGGCTGCAACCGTAACCATCAACCTTGAAGGTAAAAACATGTGATGTATTGTTTCTGTAATCAAAGGGTAATGCCATGGCTGCTACCGTAACCAGCAACCTTAAAGGTAAAAACATGGTATGTATTGTTTCTGTTGTCAAAGGGTATTGCCATGGCTGCAACCGTAACCAGTACTCTTGAAGGCAAAAACATGGGATGTTTTATTTCTGTAATCAAAGGGTAATGCCATGGCTGCTACCATAACCAGCAACCTTAAAGGCAAAAACATGGGATGTTTTATTTCTGTAATCAAAGGGTAATGCCATGGCTGCTACCGTAACCAGCAACCTTGAAGGTAAAAACTTGGGATGTTTTATTTCTGTAATCAAAGGGTAATGCCATGGCTGCTACCGTAACCAGCAACCTTAAAGGTAAAAACATGTGATGTTTTATTTCTGTAATCAAAGGGTAATGCCATGGCTGCTACCGTAACCATCAACCTTGAAGGTAAAAAGATGTGATGTATTGTTTCTGTAATCAAAGGGTAATGCCATGGCTGCTACCGTAACCAGCAACCTTAAAGGTAAAAACATGTGATGTATTGTTTCTGTTATCAAAGGGTAATGCCATGGCTGCTACCGTAACCATCAACCTTAAAGGTAAAAACATGGGATGTATTGTTTTTGTTATCAAAGGGTAATGCCATGGCTGCTACCGTAACCATCAACCTTAAAGGTAAAAACATGTGATGTATTGTTTTTGTTATCAAAGGGTAATGCCATGGCTGCTACCGTAACCATCAACCTTAAAGGTAAAAACATGGGATGTATTGTTTCTGTTATCAAAGGGTAATGCCATGGCTGCTACCGTAACCATCAACCTTGAAGGTAAAACCATGGGTTGCATTGTTTCTGTTATTAAAGGGCAATGCCATGGCTGCTACGATAACCATCAAACTTGAAGGTAAAAACATGGTATGTATTGTTTCTGTTATTAAAGGGTAATGCCATGGCTGCTACCGTAACCATCAACCTTGAAGGTAAAAACATGGGTTGTATTGTTTCTGTTATTAAAGGGCAATGCCATGGCTGCTACCGTAACCATCAACCTTGAAGGTAAAAACATGGTATGTATTGTTTCTGTTATTAAAGGGCAATGCCATGGCTGCTACCGTAACCATCAACCTTGAAGGTAAAAACATGGGTTGTATTGTTTCTGTTATCAAAGGGTAATGCCATGGCTGCTACCGTAACCAGAAACCTTGAAGGTAAAAACATGGGTTGAATTGTTTCTGTAATCAAAGGGTAATGTCATGGCTTCCACCTTTACCTACAACCTTGAAAGAGAAAATATGATGTGTATTGTTTCTGTTATCATAGTTGCTTCCATTGCCAGCAACCTAGTTGAGTTACAATGCCTGTGTATGTTTTTGGATCGTTCTCCCTTTCTGACCGCATTATAATACAGGCAAAGGGGGTGTTTTTTCCTCTTTGAACATCTCAGTTGACCTTAAGATGTTAAGTACCCTTTAACATCATGTCGGGCCAGCCTTAGTGAGAACCAGCGAAGAAAACGAGTGACGACTTCGACATACCATTTATCTACACCGTGTAACACCTCTTCGGTGCTTTATGATATCTGTTTATTGCAGTCCGTATACTCACAGTAGAATTATAGAATACTCAATCTGTTTGGTCAGTTCCTTAGATGTAGTATAACAATGTATTAGTATTCTTCAGTGGTATTATAGCAGGCAGATGGGAAGTAGCCTTTGAAAGCATACTCAATTCAGGAAGCGTCAATTTATCTAAGTAAGTATAGTCTGTATCCAATAGATCTTGAAAGCGACAGCAGGTTTCTGGATTAAATACATGTTATTCACTGTATACACATTTTAAAGAATTAAAAACTATCCCATTTTGCTTGTAACATATGATTGTTCTTAAGTGCATATCACATAACAGTACAGCTGTTGGTCAGATCTAAAAAAGTTAATTTTCTACTTCAATATATTCTCATGTCAGAATAATATGACGTAAAGATTGCCTTTTGATTTCTGATCGGGGAATCGTGAGAAATTGGCCATTACACAAATATCTCAATATTTCCCGAACGCGTCGAATTGGTTTGACTACACTAAACAGGGAACATCGAGTTATAAGGCCGCAACCGCAACCACTTGGCCATTCAGGACACTCATTAAATACCGAATAAAAAGAAACCTAAATGATGTTGATGCTCACCATATAAGAACTAGATCCCCAAACGTGAGGGAAATGCCGGACAAGTTAGCCAAGAATGTAGTGGCGGCTGCAATATAAAGAGCCGACCCATTGCAGCTTATCGTCACACTGAAAGGCACAACAAACCGGGCGATCCTTTTGTCTATGTTGTTCTTTTCTTCACAGGCCCTCAACATTTCTGGTATGGCCACGGCTCTATGGAATAGAATAACTTGCATAGGTAAAAGACACAAGCATTATTCGAACGGTTTGTATTAACATGTAAGTGATTCATTTGCTTGTGGTTTTGTGTTGGATTTACCGTCTTTTTGAGCATTAAGTTATTGCTGGACAGTGTACGTATTAATACAACATGCATCGAAAGTAGTAATCTATCGTTAAAGTTCTTGTTTTTATGTAACTATGAACTATTTTCTAATTGACAATAGGAGACTGCCAAATGACGCGTTTGTCTAATGCGTTTTCACCTCGAGTAAACGCATTTGTTGTATCAATCTAAACTCATCGGGTTTATCATAGAAAACACCTCTGACAGCATAAGGAAGCAGCCATATTGCCTCTTTACAAAAATACTTTCGCTGTACTTTCGTATTCTTTTTTAGAATTTGATATCTAAAGAGTCTTTTGATTTGATCAAAAGAAACATATATGAATATATCATAATTCAAGTATTATGCATGCGTGACCGACCAAAAATTATTATTCCAAATGATTTTCAACAATTCTTCCATATACATTGAACTGCTCAGAGTGGACGCTCATAGGAAACGTGTTACCTGTATAAGGCGAGGGCATATTACACTAGACCCCTGATCCACGGACTGAATGTAGTTTTTTTCTCAATGTGTTTGGCTCTAAGTAAATGAATTCCTCACAGGTATTTTTCTCTATGATCAGTTCATTTATATTTATACATGGTGTGGATGTCGATTAGTTCTTTCTGGGGGTTTGAGGAGGATCGAATTCCAGGGGTCGCTATGAAACAGCCAAGTTCTGATTGGATGGGGGAAACCCCAAGTGGTGACGATTGTTGTTGTGTCTCATTTACTTGGTGGTGGATTATACAAAATGGAATACTCACGTGCTGGTTGCTGCAAATGATATAAACCAGGGCCGTGCTATACTGATCATATAGGAGAGGGGGTTCCGCTTGCCGAATACAAACAAGATGGCGGGCATGATGACGATCTGTTGTATGGCTATACCGACGGTTACCGTAATGATAAACATTCCCAGCTGAGTGAACACGCTCTCCACGTTCTCTATACCGGCTATCGACACGGCAATCAGGCTGATCACACCAATCGGGGTCGTCCTGGACAAGTGTAAAGTTGTACAGTGCATTTCTGGTAATAGTCGGTGAAAGATCGCAGTAAAGTCTATCGAGTGACTTAAGGGATTGTTTCACTATAGTGACGAAAAAGTGTAATAGATAAAAAATGATCCTATTAAAATCAACTGGAATATCTGGGTAATCCATCGAAAAGAATGAAATAATCTGTGAGATCAAATACTATGGTTGATTATCCCTTTGGCGCAACACGGACTTTGTGTAATACATGCAATCAATAAGGCATATAATAAACCAGTATATTTATTAAATTAGCATTATTGTCTCATCTTTCACACTACTTTTCCTGACTAACTATTTCTAAAACCTCTTAAGCCATTTTGAGCATTTACATAGCGTCAATATTATTTTGTAATGCCTAATATTTTCATTATCTTAACTTGCTTTTCAACTTTTTACGTTGCCGACACTCATGTTATATCACAAATCACAAAAAGTAACGTCGCATAAGCTGGTTTTCATGCGTATTAGTATTATTATGAGATGGTCAAGAATAAAATGAAAAAAAGGATTCAAACGGAAAGAGAGGTCGATTGGTTTTGGAATTGTCTAAAAACTTCAGTCAGTAACAAATCAGAACATTATATGCTGCCAATTTCAACACCAAAGTTACGCACCAGTAATTCCGCTTCACGTGCGAAAGTCTACTGTATAGACATATTTTTTCAAAAACATATTTGTGTATAAATTTAATTCTAACTTGCTTGTTTTACATCGATTGTGAAGCAAACCTTATACCTTTTTTAATCACTCTCGATCAGCTTCCCGGAAACTTAACAAGTACTCACGCCGAATGCAAGTTATGAGTAGAACTGCTAATGCTTTTCGACCATGCTCATGATGATGATGCTGATGATGCTGATGATGATGATGATGATGATTATGATGCTGATGATGATGCTGATGATGGTTATAGTATCAATGACGATCATGATCGCGCAAAAAATATACAAAAATACCATAAAATGACGAATGATCACAATACATTTCACGTACCACATAAACCATCTCACAACCAGTAACACTGTCTCCGATGTTGCTTGAATAAAATCAAGGAACGGTTTGCCTTTCTCCTTTAAATTGTTAGCAGCGATTCCCAGAAGTGTACACGCAAATATTAGCCCTATAAAAAAGAAATGTAACGTTAATAAACAATGCATGTGTCGTGATATAACGCCTGACATGGGTTAGAAGGTCACGGTACGATTTTCTAATCATGTCATACAACCAACCTATATACGATGGTATCTCACATCCATGTCTTTTCGAATAATGTAGAGAGCATTAAGGACATTTCTACAGTTTTATAAGAAAATAATCCTTTCATAGAATTTTCTAAATTTTTTATATTTTATTTAAAATAATAGTGTGAATTCGAAAATGAAAAGAAAAATGCAGGTTGGCGAGTTAGTTTTTTTTTTGTAAAATGACGATTTCCATGGTAACCCATTGGCGCAAAAATGTCAAAATAAACATACCATCTTCTAAGGTAATAAGATATTTTCTGGAAGGTTTATTAACACAAAAACATGAATTCAACATTCAATACTTTATATTTCAATGTTAGCTTAAATTAAAACAATCTGAGCATATTTGTTTAATCTCAATCAGTTTTTAAATGTTTGTATTGATTCGCATTTCACATTTTTGTCACGTTGATTTCTACCAAATTGGCATTTCCAGTTTCTTATGGGACAAATCGCCTTTTTGGTCACACTGATTTCTACCAAATTACCACTTTTAGTTTCTATCCTCTTTGGTTGGTCTCAGTGGTTTCTTCCAAATTTGATGAAGAAAATATATTCTTTTGTCTTGGCTGTGGTTGTTTACTTTTTCATTTACGACATGTTTTGATCTTATAAGGCTTTTTTTTATTAAGACTCTTGTCGAAAAACTTACCTATTATATTCGGGTTTCCCATTTTACCAAGATATTTTGTTGTTTCGGAAACCGTTCTATTTACAAAAGTACCAGTCAAGTTGACCTTTATGAGTTTTTCTATCGTCTTATACTTAGTCTGAGTCTGGGAAAAAGTCGCCTCGAACAGATTGTCCGGAATTATGTTCCTGTAGAAAGAAGCATCGTGTCAATAACACATATTTAGAATTGATATTAGACAGCCTTTGATGACAGAAAAACATTTCTGTCGAATACACACAATTTGTAATTAACATACAAACATACTGTGTATATGAGTAACTATGTAACGAATTAGGATAATCTTTGTTGGCAGGATAATGTTGGCAGGATAACGAAAGCCGAACCCTCTTTTGCGTATTTACAGCAGATCATGTTAGAAACTTGTTTGACAACAAGACTAATCACTTCTTTCATCAAAAGGTTATTGATTTATAGATTTATTTGTTAAAAAGATACAACATAACATGGCAACAACAAAAAGGGAAAAGTGATTTTCCTTATTTCCATTGTGGTTCTTCTTCATGATGGCAGTAACCATGGGTGATGTCATGTTATATACTATCCAATGAACTTTCGTCCTTTCATTAACTAAATTAAAATGATCATGGCTTCACGAATGAAATACAATACAATAACTAAAACAATACAATAGCTAATTAAGATAAACATTTCAAATCAAAATATATCATAAAGATAATTGATTTTGCAGTCCTTTAAAAGTAATTAATAGTCAAGTGACAAATGCTTTTTAATGTCAGATTTGAAAATAATTGGTGTCAAAATGTCCCTCATTGTTTTTGGAAGATTGTCCTTCAAGTTTGTACTGGTGTGTGTGAAGGACCTTGACCCAAATGTACCAACTTTTACTTTGGTGTAACTTCCAGTAATCACAAAGGTAAAATTGATTTATAAGGGACCCGTGGCTTCTTGAGCTGTCATAATTGACCGTGTACAGCGATTATGTACAGAGAGTAAAGGTCTAAAATGTTCACCTAAATATTCTGGAGCATGGTCGTTTTTAATTCTATAGACCTAACATAATATATTTTATGGCGACCCTCTAACAGACAAGTAACCAATCTCAAAAATCAAAAATGGTCATTAGAGATATGAGCGATATAATCCAACTGACGAATATACCTGATGAGCTTATCTCAGGTTGTCTGAAGTCTATTTTAAGGGAATTGGTGGGACAAAAATACCAAAACGAACAGGCATAGTCAAAGCGGCATTCGATAAAATACATAACCATAAGTTTTCTGATAGGCATCGTTAAGAATTTGCGTTTTCCGTACAGAAACTTTAGTCTAGATCTCGCTTTAGAAATGATAGATGTAACCATTGATTCACCAGACAGAAACTGATCCAACGTAGCTCCGAGATATTTGACAGAACTTGATAGGGTAATATGTACATTATTGCAAGAGACGTGTTACTGGGGATGGTATTTAAGTTTCTGTTTGGACCCAAATAGTATGGATTATGTCTTACCAAGGTGTAATGACAATGTGTTATCGACTAACCACTCACTAATTATTTCAATGTCCCTAGAGAGAACTAATACGATATCGGCTAGGTTTTTACCCGATACTTGGATGTCTGTATAATCTGCATAAAGTAAAATCTTATCATTGACTACAACAGACATGTATTTTCCATATGTCAAAAATAAAAGGAGGCCAAGAATTAAACCCCGAGGCACACCACATGTGACAGATGCTTGAGACGACAGAGTCCCTGATATATCAACTAACTGATGGCGCTCTGAAATATACGACTTAAACCATCCTACTGCATATTCATGAAGGCCCATTTCTCGCAACTTCATTAATAGAATTCCGTGATTAACAGTGTCAAATGCCTTCATTAAGTCTAATAATATCTTACCGACCATATTACCTTTGTCCGTATTAAAACGAATGAAATCTCATCATGTGTAAGACAAGTTTTAGTGGATGATTCATGCTTGGAACCAGATTGATAACTGTAAAGAAGCATATGATCATCGAAGTAAAATTCTACCTGATCATATATAATCCTTTCAAATATTTGATAAAATGATTAAAACTGAAACTGGTCGATATATATTTACTTCGGCTTTGTCACTCTTTCACACAGCGGAATGTCTCTAGCAGACTTCAGATCATCAGAAACTGAGCCCTGAATAATCGACAAATACACAATTTGTGTGAAGGAACAAGCTATAACAGAAGCACTCTCCTTAATAAATATGTCCAATCCCGTTGCTTTACTCGCACGTAACGTCTCCAAATTTCCTAATACAGTATGTTATTTTCCATCACAATGGAGAAAGAAAAACTATCATGCGAAACTCCCCAAATACTATGAAATTTGCTGACAAATTACTTTAAAACGTGTTAAAAGACTTAAGAAGCTTCTCTGCAAGTTTGGATATATACATTGTAGTTGAATTCATTTTTCCTAAACACGTTCTTACCGTATCAAGTCTGCTAGGATGTCAGTTGTCTGCATATCCCCCTCTATTTGTTTTTCGTCACGCAATACTTCTGTCTTACCTATAGGAAAAATAACACCAGAAACATACACCCTAGTCTACTATTGAAATGACAGTCATAGTATTCAGGGGGGGGGGGGGGGGGGGGGGGTGTATAGCAACAACTTACTTTTGAAGGAGATTTTCAATCATAAATCAAAAGGAAGGAACATAATGTCATGCAAATGACTAAATAAATAGGCGATTTTCAAAAGCTAGAGCTTAGTTTCTAAATACTTTATTTAGTTATATTTCTCCCTGTCCATGCTGTCCGATTTTCTGTTATCATCATATTCCCATCTTGTTAGATAAGTTTCAAGATTGCATCTTTTCGAAAGAACCACATTCGAAATGATTTGCTTAATTTCCAGATGTCGATTTCATTAAAACATGAAAGAATTGAAACTGTTTTAAAACTTACCAGGTTTAAAGATCACAGCCGATCCTATTCCCAAAGCCGATCCTATTCCATTTGTAATAAGAACGAATGTCAGCGCTATCAAACTTATTTTCCCGTTGGACTTGGGGTCCAAAGCCGCGGCACCTACAACAACAACAATACATCTGAGAGGCCGTGATATGTTCAATCTGAAACAATACCATATGTGATATTCTTCCTTCCTTCCGTTTTTTTCTTTCTTTCTTCTTCCTTTTTCTTTCTTTCTTCTTTTCTTTTTTTCCAGAAATAAGATCGAAAACATTGTTAAAATAGCAAAATTGTTAACCCTGATCAGGCTGTTCCTTTAGGAGTTGTATGGCAAGGAAATACTTAAAATGCTTATGCATAACAAAGAATTAACATTTTCCTTTGTGCCAACACAAAATGATAAAAAATACTATAACCGTTTTAAATACATAACACTCAAAGCATTTACAGAGGTAACTGTGTTAATTTTGACCAATGGAAACCCAGGACTAAAACATATAGGTTCATGTTTTACAATAATAATGCAGAAGCATCATATTGCAATCACATTTGCAAAAGTATTGAGCAAAAATGATAAAATAACTGCTAGCGAAGTGTCCATTCTCTTGTAGAGATCTGCAATAAGAAGTGCCATAGCACTGTTATTGGAGTTCCCATCAGAAAAGGAATATTAGCAACGTAAAGATTTTCTGTTTCTTTTCCCATTACATTTACAAGTTTGCTGTTTTGGACATTTGCATCATCATGATTGCTACACGTGTTGAAGCTCAAACAACTGTTTTGATAAAAAGACGTGGTTTTTGTGTGAAAATATGTCAATTATACCAGGCTGATACCGAATTTTGATGGAAATTGGCTACAATCATACTGAAACCTTCCCTTGTAGCGTTTTATATTTCTTTCCCAATTTGAATATATAAACAAAGTATCGATCTCAGCGGGTTCTAGGTTTCAACGTGCAATTTTGATAACATAGATAACGAAAAAGGTGTTCAACGAAAAATTGTGGTATATACCTTCAGTGCGTGTACTTTGTTTCGAATCGCTATTGTAGTGCCGCACTGCTATTGCAGTATCGGCAATACGGGTGCAATAGAACTATAGTAATACAGAATTATATGTCAGAAATGACAGTGACGTAATGGAAATGGGAAAGCAACAACAGCCTGTTCCTTTTTTTAAAGAGAATATTTAGTCTATAAGAATATAGATAACAAACTACTGATACTATGAATATGACAAGAAATATGTATTCATCTGTAAAAGAACTATCACTAGTCTATGTAAATATACTGTTAAGTAACTAAACAATACCGACATTCTAACACGTGTATGACACGATCCAAAGAAACTTTTGCAAAGGAGATGTTGCTCGAATGAGAACATCCACATATCTTATTCCAATGAATTATTTTCAAATCATCTATTTAATGTTTATATTTACAAACCACCTCAATAGATACAACGCTAATCAACAGACAACAGCATGACCAAAGCATTAAGCTGGAATGGTATTTCGTATAAATGTACTATCTCTCGGTCTATTGATCACAGGACTGGGTTTCTAAATTTCCATAATAGGATTATGTTAATTACGTATCGAGTCGTCAACACAGGCTGATGCAACCTTCTCCATAGTTTGGTTTAGTTTGAACTGATCCTTTTTACATAGATTGTGTAACAAGTTCTGCCAAACTCGATTAATCATTCTCTTCTTCCTGGATACATAATCAGTGGTCGCACCGAGTAAGGATTAATTGAAAGTTGCAGTATGGATTCCGCTACTCACGGGATTTGAACACATGACTGAATCTCTGTTCCCGGACTTATGTTTTCCAATGTAAATAAAGAAAGTTGTAGTTCCTCGTCAAATTTCAGTTTTAACATAATTTCAATGGTATTGTCGTCACACTGTTGCTTGTTTAAAACATATTTACAAGTATCATACATAAAGGCTTAGGATAGCCTCAATGACCAATGTCCTTAAGAAGTTTAACTGATATCCAATCACAAGTATACGTGCACCATGTTACCATATTTTTAGGAAATAACGAGAATTTACTGAATGAGAAGAGCACGTCAGGTCAATAAGAAGGCTATCCTTTGAAATATAAACTGGAGAAGCCGAATGAAACTAATTGTTTGGTGCTGGAAAATTGAACGTCGTTCATTTCAGAGGGACAATCTCAGTTTTGAGGACGATCTTTGAAGAGCTTCTGTACAACGCTCCAGAAAATGTGTTAAGAGTTTCTGTACAAAACTCCAGACAATGTGTTAAGAGTTTCTGTACAACACTCCAGATTGTGTTTTTAGAGTTTCTGTACAACACCCCAGACTATGTTCTAAGAGCTTCTGTACAACGCTCCAGACGATGTGTTAAGAGTTTCTGTACAAAACTCCAGACAATGTGTTAAGAGTTTCTGTACAACACTCCAGATTGTGTTTTTAGAGTTTCTGTACAAAACTCCAAACAACGTTCTAAGAGCTTCTGTACAACGCTCCAGAATACGTTTTAAGAGTTTCTGTACAAAACTCCAGACAACGTTCTAAGAGCTTCTGTACAACACTCCAGGCTACGTTTCAAGAGCTTCTGTAAAACACTCCAGACTACGTTTCAAGAGCTTCTGTAAAACACTCCAGACTACGTTTTAAGAGCTTCTGTACAACACTCCAGACAACGTTCTAAGAGCTTCTGTACAACACTCCAGACTACGTTTCAAGAGCTTCTGTAAAACACTCCAGACTACGTTTCAAGAGCTTCAGTACAACACTCCAGACAACGTTTTTAGAGCTTCAGTACAACACTCCAGACTACGTTTTAAGAGCTTCTGTACATTACTCCAGACTACGTTTTAAGAGCTTCTGTACAACACCCCAGACTATGTTCTAAGAGCTTCTGTACAACACTCCAGACTACGTTTCAAGAGCTTCTGTACAACACTCCAGACTACGTTTTTAGAGCTTCTGTACAACACTCCAAACTACGTTTTAAGGGCTTCTGAACAACACTCCAGACTATGTTTTAAGAGCTTCTGTACAACATCCCAGATTATGTTCTAAGAGCTTCTGTACAACACTCCAGACCACGTTCTAAGAGCTTTTGTAAAACACTCTAGACTACGTTTTAAGAGCTTCTGTACAACACTCCAGACTACGTTTTTAGAGCTTTTGTACAACACTCCAGAGTATGTTTTAAGAGCTTTTGTACAACACTCCAGACTACGTTTTAAGAGTTTCTGTACATCACTCCAGACTACGTTTTTAGAGTTTCTGTACAACACTCCAGACCACGTTCTAAGAGCTTTTGTAAAACACTCTAGACTACGTTTTAAGAGCTTCTGTACAACACTCCAGACTACGTTTTTAGAGCTTTTGTACAACACTCCAGAGTATGTTTTAAGAGCTTATGTACAACACTCCAGACTACGTTTTAAGAGTTTCTGTACATCACTCCAGACTAAGTTTGAAGAGTTACTGTACAACACTCCACACTACTTTTTAAGAGCTTCTGTACAACACTCCAGGCTATGTTTTAAGAGTTTCTTTACAGCACTCCAGACTAGGTTTTTAGAGCTTCTGTACAACACTCCAGACTACGTTTTAGGAGCTTCTGTACAACACTCCAGATTACGTTTTTAGAGCTTTTGTACAACACTCCAGAGTATGTTTTAAGAGCTTCTGTATAACACTCCAGACTACGTTTTAAGAGTTTCTGTACATCACTCCAGACTAAGTTTGAAGAGTTACTGTACAACACTCCACACTACGTTTTAAGAGCTTCTGTACAAGACTCCAGACTACGTTTTTAGAGCTTCTGTACAACACTCCAGACTACGTTTTTAGAGCTTCTGTACAACACTCCAGACTACGTTTTAAGAGCTTCTGTACAACAATCCAGACTACGTTTTTAGAGCTTCTGTACAACACTACAGACTACGTTTTAAGAGCTTCTGTACAACACTTTAGACTACGTGTTTAGAGCTTCTGTACAACACTCCAGACTATGTTTTAAGAGTTTCTGTACAAGACTCCAGACTACGTTTTTAGAGCTTCTGTACAACACTTCAGACTACGTTTTAAGAGCTTCTGTACAAGACTCCAGACTACGTTTTTAGAGCTTCTGTACAACACTCCAGACTACGTTTTAAGAGCCTCTGTACAACACTCCAGACTACGTTTTTAGAGCTTCTGTACAACACTCCAGACTACGTTTTAAGAGCTTCTGTACAACACTCCAGACTACGTTTTTAGAGCTTCTGTACAACACCCCAGACTACGTTTTTAGGTCTTCTGTACAACACTACAGACTACGTTTTAAAAGCTTCTGTACAACACTTCAGACTACGTTTTTAGAGCTTGTGTACAACACTCCAGACTACGTTTTTAGAGCTTCTGTACATCACTGCAGACTACGTTTTTAGAGCTTCTGTACAACACACCAGACTACGTTTTAAGAATTTCTGTACAACACTCCAGACTACGTTTCAAGAGCTTCTGTACAACACTCCAGACTATGTTTTAAGAGCTTCTTTACAACACTCCAGACTACGTTTAAAGAGGTTCTGTACAACACGCCAGACTACGTTTTAAGAGTTTCTGTACAACACTCCAGACTACGTTTTAGGAGCTTCTGTACAACAATTCAGACTATCTTTAAGAATTATTGTACAACACTCCAGACTACGTTTTTAGAGCTTATGTACAACACTCCAGACTACGTTTTTAGAGCTTCTGTGCAACACCCCAGACTACGTTTTAGGTCTTCTGTACAACACTACAGACTACGTTTTAAGAGCTTCTGTACAACACTCCAGACTACGTTTTAGGAGCTTCTGTACAACACTCCAGACTACGTTTTTAGAGCTTTTGTACAACACTCCAGAGTATGTTTTAAGAGCTTCTGTATAACACTCCAGACTACGTTTTAAGAGTTTCTGTACATCACTCCAGACTAAGTTTGAAGAGTTACTATACAACACTCCACACTACGTTTTAAGAGCTTCTGTACAAGACTCCAGACTACGTTTTTAGAGCTTCTGTACAACACTCCAGACTACGTTTTTAGAGCTTCTGTACAACACTCCAGACTACGTTTTAAGAGCTTCTGTACAACAATCCAGACTACGTTTTTAGAGCTTCTGTACAACACTACAGACTACGCTTTAAGAGCTTCTGTACAACACTTTAGACTACGTGTTTAGAGCTTCTGTACAACACTCCAGACTATGTTTTAAGAGTTTCTGTACAAGACTCCAGACTACGTTTTTAGAGCTTCTGTACAACACTTCAGACTACGTTTTAAGAGCTTCTGTACAAGACTCCAGACTACGTTTTTAGAGCTTCTGTACAACACTCCAGACTACGTTTTAAGAGCCTCTGTACAACACTCCAGACTACGTTTTTAGAGCTTCTGTACAACACTCCAGACTACGTTTTAAGAGCTTCTGTACAACACTCCAGACTACGTTTTTAGAGCTTCTGTACAACACCCCAGACTACGTTTTTAGGTCTTCTGTACAACACTACAGACTATGTTTTAAAAGCTTCTGTACAACACTTCAGACTACGTTTTTAGAGCTTCTGTACAACACTCCAGACTACGTTTTTAGAGCTTCTGTACATCACTGCAGACTACGTTTTTAGAGCTTCTGTACAACACACCAGACTACGTTTTAAGAATATCTGTACAACACTCCAGACTACGTTTCAAGAGCTTCTGTACAACACTCCAGACTATGTTTTAAGAGCTTCTTTACAACACTCCAGACTACGTTTAAAGAGGTTCTGTACAACACGCCAGACTACGTTTTAAGAGTTTCTGTACAACACTCCAGACTACGTTTTTAGAGCTTCTGTACAACAATTCAGACTATCTTTAAGAATTATTGTACAACACTCCAGACTACGTTTTTAGAGCTTATGTACAACACTCCAGACTACGTTTTTAGAGCTTCTGTGCAACACCCCAGACTACGTTTTAGGTCTTCTGTACAACACTACAGACTACGTTTTAAGAGCTTCTGTACAACACTACAGACAACGTTTGATGAGTTTCTGTACAGCACTTCAGACTACGTTTTTAGAGCTTCTGTACAACACTCCAGACTACGTTTTTAGAGCTTCTGTACAACACTCCAGACTAGGTTTTTAGAGCTTCTGTACAACACTCAAGACTACGTTTTTAGAGCTTCTGTACAACACTGCAGACTACGGTTTTAGAGCTTCTGTACAACACACCAGACTACGTTTTAAGAATTTCTGTACAACACTCCAGACTACGTTTCAAGAGCTTCTGTACAACACTCCAGACTATGTTTTAAGAGCTTCTTTACAACACTCCAGACTACGTTTAAAGAGCTTCTGTACAACACCCCAGACTATGTTCTAAGAGCTTCTGTACAACACTCCAGACTACGTTTCAAGAGCTTCTGTACAACACTCCAGACTACGTTTTTAGAGCTTCTGTACAACACTCCAGACTACGTTTTAAGGGCTTCTGAACAACACTCCAGACTATGTTTTAAGAGCTTCTGTACAACATCCCAGATTATGTTCTAAGAGCTTCTGTACAACACTCCAGACCACGTTCTAAGAGCTTTTGTAAAACACTCTAGACTACGTTTTAAGAGCTTCTGTACAACACTCCAGACTACGTTTTTAGAGCTTTTGTACAACACTCCAGAGTATGTTTTAAGAGCTTTTGTACAACACTCCAGACTACGTTTTAAGAGTTTCTGTACATCACTCCAGACTACGTTTTTAGAGTTTCTGTACAACACTCCAGACCACGTTCTAAGAGCTTTTGTAAAACACTCTAGACTACGTTTTAAGAGCTTCTGTACAACACTCCAGACTACGTTTTTAGAGCTTTTGTACAACACTCCAGAGTATGTTTTAAGAGCTTATGTACAACACTCCAGACTACGTTTTAAGAGTTTCTGTACATCACTCCAGACTAAGTTTGAAGAGTTACTGTACAACACTCCACACTACTTTTTAAGAGCTTCTGTACAACACTCCAGGCTATGTTTTAAGAGTTTCTTTACAGCACTCCAGACTAGGTTTTTAGAGCTTCTGTACAACACTCCAGACTACGTTTTAGGAGCTTCTGTACAACACTCCAGATTACGTTTTTAGAGCTTTTGTACAACACTCCAGAGTATGTTTTAAGAGCTTCTGTATAACACTCCAGACTACGTTTTAAGAGTTTCTGTACATCACTCCAGACTAAGTTTGAAGAGTTACTGTACAACACTCCACACTACGTTTTAAGAGCTTCTGTACAAGACTCCAGACTACGTTTTTAGAGCTTCTGTACAACACTCCAGACTACGTTTTTAGAGCTTCTGTACAACACTCCAGACTACGTTTTAAGAGCTTCTGTACAACAATCCAGACTACGTTTTTAGAGCTTCTGTACAACACTACAGACTACGTTTTAAGAGCTTCTGTACAACACTTTAGACTACGTGTTTAGAGCTTCTGTACAACACTCCAGACTATGTTTTAAGAGTTTCTGTACAAGACTCCAGACTACGTTTTTAGAGCTTCTGTACAACACTTCAGACTACGTTTTAAGAGCTTCTGTACAAGACTCCACTCCAGACTACGTTTTAGAGCTTCTGTACAACACTCCAGACTACGTTTTTAGAGCTTCTGTACAACACTCCAGACTACGTTTTAAGAGCTTCTGTACAACACTCCAGACTACGTTTTTAGAGCTTCTGTACAACACCCCAGACTACGTTTTTAGGTCTTCTGTACAACACTACAGACTACGTTTTAAAAGCTTCTGTACAACACTTCAGACTACGTTTTTAGAGCTTGTGTACAACACTCCAGACTACGTTTTTAGAGCTTCTGTACATCACTGCAGACTACGTTTTTAGAGCTTCTGTACAACACACCAGACTACGTTTTAAGAATTTCTGTACAACACTCCAGACTACGTTTCAAGAGCTTCTGTACAACACTCCAGACTATGTTTTAAGAGCTTCTTTACAACACTCCAGACTACGTTTAAAGAGGTTCTGTACAACACGCCAGACTACGTTTTAAGAGTTTCTGTACAACACTCCAGACTACGTTTTAGGAGCTTCTGTACAACAATTCAGACTATCTTTAAGAATTATTGTACAACACTCCAGACTACGTTTTTAGAGCTTATGTACAACACTCCAGACTACGTTTTTAGAGCTTCTGTGCAACACCCCAGACTACGTTTTAGGTCTTCTGTACAACACTACAGACTACGTTTTAAGAGCTTCTGTACAACACTCCAGACTACGTTTTAGGAGCTTCTGTACAACACTCCAGACTACGTTTTTAGAGCTTTTGTACAACACTCCAGAGTATGTTTTAAGAGCTTCTGTATAACACTCCAGACTACGTTTTAAGAGTTTCTGTACATCACTCCAGACTAAGTTTGAAGAGTTACTGTACAACACTCCACACTACGTTTTAAGAGCTTCTGTACAAGACTCCAGACTACGTTTTTAGAGCTTCTGTACAACACTCCAGACTACGTTTTTAGAGCTTCTGTACAACACTCCAGACTACGTTTTAAGAGCTTCTGTACAACAATCCAGACTACGTTTTTAGAGCTTCTGTACAACAATACAGACTACGCTTTAAGAGCTTCTGTACAACACTTTAGACTACGTGTTTAGAGCTTCTGTACAACACTCCAGACTATGTTTTAAGAGTTTCTGTACAAGACTCCAGACTACGTTTTTAGAGCTTCTGTACAACACTTCAGACTACGTTTTAAGAGCTTCTGTACAAGACTCCAGACTACGTTTTTAGAGCTTCTGTACAACACTCCAGACTACGTTTTAAGAGCCTCTGTACAACACTCCAGACTACGTTTTTAGAGCTTCTGTACAACACTCCAGACTACGTTTTAAGAGCTTCTGTACAACACTCCAGACTACGTTTTTACTTCTGTACAACACTACGTTTTAAGAGCTTCTGTACAACACTTCAGACTACGTTTTTAGAGCTTCTGTACAACACTCCAGACTACGTTTTTAGAGCTTCTGTACATCACTGCAGACTACGTTTTTAGAGCTTCTGTACAACACACCAGACTACGTTTTAAGAATTTCTGTACAACACTCCAGACTACGTTTCAAGAGCTTCTGTACAACACTCCAGACTATGTTTTAAGAGCTTCTTTACAACACTCCAGACTACGTTTAAAGAGGTTCTGTACAACACGCCAGACTACGTTTTAAGAGTTTCTGTACAACACTCCAGACTACGTTTTTAGAGCTTCTGTACAACAATTCAGACTATCTTTAAGAATTATTGTACAACACTCCAGACTACGTTTTTAGAGCTTATGTACAACACTCCAGACTACGTTTTTAGAGCTTCTGTGCAACACCCCAGACTACGTTTTAGGTCTTCTGTACAACACTACAGACTACGTTTTAAGAGCTTCTGTACAACACTACAGACAACGTTTGATGAGTTTCTGTACAGCACTTCAGACTACGTTTTTAGAGCTTCTGTACAACACTCCAGACTACGTTTTTAGAGCTTCTGTACAACACTCCAGACTAGGTTTTTAGAGCTTCTGTACAACACTCAAGACTACGTTTTTAGAGCTTCTGTACAACACTGCAGACTACGGTTTTAGAGCTTCTGTACAACACACCAGACTACGTTTTAAGAATTTCTGTACAACACTCCAGACTACGTTTCAAGAGCTTCTGTACAACACTCCAGACTATGTTTTAAGAGCTTCTTTACAACACTCCAGACTACGTTTAAAGAGGTTCTGTACAACACGCCAGACTATGTTTTAAGAGCTTCGGTACTAAACTCCAGACTATGTTTTTAGAGCTTCGGTACAAAACTCCAGACTACGGTTTTAGAGGTTCTGTACGACACTAAAGACTACTCGAAGTCACTCTTACCCTATTCAATTATTTCGAAGGACGTAAATAAATGATCGTTGTCTTCAAAACAAACCGTTTAAACGGTTTACTAGATTTCTAATGTTAATGCGCAATACCTCCACTACGCGGTTATGAAGAAGATGAAAAGTGTGCCAATAACCTATTTTTCTATAATCTATGGATCTTTTTATCTATGATATCATTATATTCGTAGAAAAACGATTAAGATATCAATCTATGGGAAAGGTCCTTTACGTAAGGCAATACATTACACGTTTGTTGTTATTAGAATCTTCTTATCACAACGACTTTCTAAATAGCTGTCACCTATCGTTAAAGCCATACTTTCGCTCATTTACACTTCAATTGTGAAATAATTGAAAATTAACATAAATGTACTTTAAACTCCATTTTTACAGATTGCATTTATAATTTGATGATTCAAATTCTTATCTATAGTTTGATAAACAGCGTCTGTGATATTACACTGCATTACTGCTATTGGAAGGACCTGAGTTAACAGCCAACAAATGGTTATAAAGTAACTAGACTGAGCCTCAAGCAACCAGAAAGCCAACCATTCAATAAGATACGCTGTATATGATTATAAGTACCATTGGGCTATTATACTATATATATTATGTTTTCAACAATCTATTTTAGTTGTAACATTTGCGTACCCCAGCTCCTATCATTACCTCAGAGTTCCCACAAAATCCAAGCCACTGGCTGATAAACCCATGTAAAGGCTAAGTTGTGGTTTGTGGTTAGAACCTAATAAATAATGGTGCAATGACTTCAAAAAGGTTAAAAAGACTACGATGTGAGGCGAGGAAGCAAGCGCGAAATCGATGTATCAAGCTCGATACCAACTACCAATCTGTCTAACAGAATACTGTTCATAATTATAGCAGCTAATATATCGACTTGTGTAAATCACAGTGGTTGGTGTTGTGGGCTGTGTAATTTAAAACTTTTGGGTTGAATCCTGCTTGTAGCTAACTCTTTCACTATGGAATGCCTTCTGATACATGCATGACGCGATGTCCTTGTCTAGTACTGATATATTACCAAGAAATAGGTTCAATAGTACTCGACAATTACCACTGTACAAAGTTGGAAGAAAAAGGTAAGTTTTATTGTTCACTTGTTCATTGTTGAGGATCTTATGGAAGATTGTCAGTTTAAATTGTCAAATGAGTTTCCTCGTTAAATAAAGTCTTTATTATTATTATTATTATTATTATTATTATTCACGCGGTTATCCTATGCTCATATCAATCTAGTGTTCTGACGTTCCGCGCTTATCAGTCCGTAATTTTTTATACGATCGCTAGTCTGTCAATTATTTATATGTACCGCATAGCCAAATGATTTCTGCGTCCAACGATACCTCTCTCAACAAGATCGGTCCAGTCAACCCTAAGGAATCTGCGACGACACGCGATATTTTTTTCAAATTTTGCTCATTATTATGACATAAACCCCTGTGGGTCCTAGAGGTGTATTTTACTGTATTTAGATCCGACCAAAGGTAACACTTACCGCCGACAACGCTGCAGGCAATCAGCGGTACTATCATCATCTTCAGCAGCCGTAAATACAACTGTCCGGGCAGCCCGAGCCACATTAGGGTGTCGTCTCTAGGGTGTGTCTCCCGGATAGCGAACCCAGCACCAAACCCCGTACACACACCGGCAATAGTCGAGAACAACAACAGGTTATTGCCAACAACGCGCTTAGATTTCACGAGGAACTGTCGCCATCTTGAATCCCCTTGTTCAGAGACGCCATTACTGACGCCATGGTTTCTGTGTGTATTTCCGTTCGGCTGTTGATCCAGGACGGGAACCTGGGTATAATGCTCCTTGGGCATGATCGGTAGTTTAGATTTCTTATTATAGATACTGCTTTGAAAATAGTGCTGGTTATTTTGATTGAAGTTTATCTAAAGTTTATCTACTGATTATTTTCACAAGTTCTACTTCTTTGCTTTTCCCCCAACAGCAACGGATGCTTTTGGTCTGTGTACACTATCCTTTGATGTTAACAACTCGCTTTCTTATTCTGAAAGACATATTTGACAATCGACAATAATTGCAACTTTAAGGTGACTATTTAGTCTATTTGTGACAGTCTTATGTCAAATAACCGCCGACGGAATCTCATATATAGAACGATTAAGACATACGTGTAGTAATTGATATTTGAATCTATAGAATCAAAACTGGGGGAAATTCCCGTTTTGTGACAAACTACTGTGATCATGACAGTTGCCTTGGCAATGCTTTTAATCTGAACCAGTTATAACATTCCAAATAAAGGAATGCATCGACCAATTTCGACTAATTATATATTATGAATTGTTAATTGTAAAACTCCATTGTTCGCTGAGAAATTATGAAAATGTAAAATATAGTCAAGAAGTCCCTACCATATAATGCTTATCCTCTTTAACAGTTTATGTCTATACATACAAAACATTCATAAGCTGTTACGTCTAATAAATAGGTATGATTCCCTCGAAGTTGTAAATTTATAGTTTATGGACCTTTCCGATCAATACAATGATGAAATAATTTAATGTGTGATGCAATACTAGAGTCATGGATTCACGATAGAAATGTCGGTGAGGCTATGCTCATGCCGATTTACCTGTCCAATATTGAACAATAAGAAAGACATTATACTCAGGGACGGCACATCAAAATAGGCATTGTACACATGTAAGTATGCAACCCATATACAACACCAAATCCTCGTAGTTATATAGATCAATTATATATATATTTGCGTTACACCATTATGTTTACGAAGCATTTTTTCGTAAATGTCACATTCTCTTTTTGTTAAAATGTTGTTCTTTGCTTCGCGTTTCCCTAAATATGGTTTCCGTTTCAAGACCACTTAGCCAAATACAGGTCGTGTTTGTATACTTTTTGTATTACTTTTCTTTTTATTAAACTTATGGGACAAAGGGCAGAACAGCCAACGTTTCTCTTACTAAGTTCTTTATCTTCTACTTGGAATTCGCTCAAATTGTTACTTAGGAAAGGTGTAAGCGTATAACCATGTTGTGTAATATTTACAGGGGCATGTGTATATAATCAAATGCAGCAGATTTAAAGCCGACATAACGATAAATAGCTTTAAACTCGAACTGTGCGTGTACGATTTGATCAAATTTTTCGTTAAGCTTATTTTCACGAAAATTCCCGTGACACATCTCAATATATGCTAACACTCATGTCCCAAAACTAGCTTGATTAAAATTTGTTGGTATTGCTTAATGTGATTTACGTTGATCGACGGACTGTCACATAATTTTGCTTTTATTCTCTAAAACCACAATGCTTCGAACAATTTATTATTGTGTCAATATTTACCCAATATCACAAAGAAGTTTTATTTTCATTTTTGCTGTGTTTGCCGTCTGACGAAGTCAGTTTTCCCATTCGGTGTGTTATTGAAGGTGAACAGGGCATACAGAATACCGGTATGAAAGTGTATGAAGCTGCAATGATCCGATATCGATTTTACTACTGTATAGACTACTATGTTACAAAATTGTGCTATCAATATTTGAGTGTAAGAATGTTTTAAACAGAATTTTCAACATTTTTTTAATTATGTCGCAGCAATAGTTCATCTATTATTATAACGTTGTTTCCAAATAGTATCCTCTAATGTGGATCCAGAACTGGCCAAGAATACAAGTTGATTTGCAAGCTTTGTTTTGGAGAGCTTCATACATTTCTTGGTAAGGAAATAAAATGTGCATAATTTGTATAGAGTATAAAACATGTATAATAAAAGTATCTAAAACGTTTTTATAATAGTAATAGTGTAGCCAAGGTTTTCTACTAAAGGCTTGAAGCTATAAATGTGAAATCTGGTTTATGCATACATTTATATATATATGAATATAGAAATGGTTAGAAAATAGTTCTTACTGTGTTTCAAGTCCGAGAGTTAGAACGCGCACACTGTATAAATGTTTTGACGAGTCTCGTAGATGAATCGATATTTATACTGTGTGTCGGAAATCCTAACTTTCTATAAATAGAACGCGTCCCAATTTTCATGCGTAGCAAAATAGAGCAAAATGAAGAACATTTAGATTTTTTATATATAATATATATGAAAAAAAATATGATTATTATAAGAAGCGTCCTTCTATGAATCGCACAAGAGTTTGAATGACTTTTTATCTGTAAGTCTACTGACGTTTTCAAAGATACACGGTCTCATTGTTACATTAAGCAAGTATGATCATAACGGGATTTGTTCTTACGTTTGTCACGCTGTTATATGTATGTATTTATATAGGGTCGTGTTTAAATGTACAGTTGGAATACAAAGAGGTTTCTTTTAATTCGTCTTTTACCAGGGAGGGGTATGCAAGTGGTAGCCAATCTATTTCTTCGTACGACTTTTGGAGCCTCTGTGGCCAAGTAGTTAATGTACAGATCATGAAATCCCATGGATCCTTACCCAACGAGTGGGCAGATTTTTATATCCATGAGAGGTAGGCCTACACTCATGGATGATGTATGGAATGCCAATGGAATTTCACCAGCTTGACCAGCTGTATTTGGGAAGACCTCTCGTATCTACAAATTTGGCTGAGCATCCCTATATAAATGAAATACTGTTGACTCATTGTAAATCCTTTACAAATAAACACATAAAACGGACAGCTTCCACGTTCTCTCGGCTAGACGTTCCTTCATGAGACACGATCTCTTGTTTAGAATGGATTAAGGTTTGGTTGGCCTATAAAAGATTCACGATATGTTAACACATTTTATCCGACATACACATTATATATAACACCGACGTAGTTCCGGAATAAAACTATATGGTCATTGGTTCACCAAATCTCGGGCTGGAACTCTGAGGTGTCTTGTCAAAAGACACCCCTGCGAAACTGTCGATGGCGATAAGGCTCATTTATGAGCCCTGGAGCACTACCTAAACCCACCGGGCAAATGACTAACCAATATGAAACATGAGTGTTTGTGTTTATATCTAGGGCTCCGTGAAAGACTACACTACACCATGTCACAGATACACGGCCATCTCCCATCGAAAAGGAATGATGCATCTTTTTTAATTTTTCCTTTTTTTTTTTGCTTTGCAGGATTATTGTTGTTTTGGTCTTTGCTTATGGTGAATGAATCGAAGCGCTTTGGGAAAAGTATTTTGTGTTAGTTTTTTGGTGAAGACGAGCAGTATTGGTAGGTTTGATGGGTATACTGCCCGTCATTACGCCATTAATCTCCCGGCATACTGTTGGAAATATCCATCCAACACCATTGTTCAACGATACTTTGTCGTCATTCTATACAGCGGTGAGTCCCAGTTTTGTATGTGATGTTCTATTTTCCACAAAATGTAAATATTGGATAGACACACTTAAACAAGAAAATATATGGAGAGTGTGTGTTTACTTTTCATGAACAAGAGAATGTTTTTGCTGTTGTTTGGTTTGGGGATCTTCAGAAGATCTCGACCTAAAAATCCTTTCGATCATTGAGACTTTCCTATTGAGGTGAAAATAAGGGCATCATACGTTTTTCTCAGAGATTGTGATTTTGTAAACAATATTTCAGTTTGATTTTAACATTGAAAATCTTTCCTGAAAAGAGACAGCTTCAAGAGAGCTTCTCAAACGTGTAACAAAAAGAGAATTTGCATAATTCCATTCTCAATAAGTTTCGTGATATCTCACTGCGATCGTTACCTCAAGTCGTCTGCTTTGTAAGAGTTCATTATTTCCGATGCAATATCGTTTAAAAATGTAAACATGTCAGACAATCATTCGGAATGTTACTTAGATACCAAAACACGATGTAAAACTCACAACAAATAATACTAACCTATTGAACAAGGGAGACAAGTAGACGTGAATTTTGAAGTTGCTTCCCTTACAATACAATTGTCCTGCACAGTGCGATTGTACAATCAAAACAACGTCAGTGTATCATCCTTAGCGCAGGGAATGTATATTTCACAATAGTAAAGCTTTTTTTAAAGGTGAAATCATCGAAGTTTTCTGAATTTTGATGTCTACCATGTTGTCTGCAATGTTACCAATGGGCAAAGTGAGGTGTCTACAATGTAAGATTAAGGGATACTGTATAGAATGTGAGCGTTCTTAACATCCATACTAGAGAACTTTAGTTATGTTAGAAAGTAAAATTGTAGGATCGATATTGTATAACCGTATATGTTCACGTTGACTAGAAGATGTACGGATTCCACCTTATACATGCACAGACTGGTATCAAGCCTATGATCAAAGGGAAATAACCAACTGTAACCTGAGTTTATGTTTTAAACCTGATTACGACAGAGTTATACCTCTTGAGACTGCAGATAAAATCTAAGTTCTTACTGTTAATGGTAATCAAAACAAAGGTCGAATCACCTTAAACGTTTGTTTTCTTATTCTCTCTCTTTAGAATACTTCATTTCGAAGCATCTGCTAAAGAAGTCGCTGAACAACTGAGAGTGTCATGACTGTTTAGCCCAATATTATTAAAGGGATATTCACACAATTGTTGTTGCAATAAGATGTTCATGGAATTTTGCCTATCTCTTATTTGAACATTTATGAATTCAATGGTGTAAAGAAGAGATGGGGTCACCATATTACTTTTTTTACAAATCCGCTCTAGAAGAAGTGACCGTTAGCACTTTTAGGCATATTTTAGGGGAAAATAAGAAAACTTGTTTTTTTATTGATAATTTATTTATTTTTAAACATTCAGCTATTGTTTTATGGTCTATATAATAAAATATATCACACAAACAGAAAATATACCTGATTTTAAACATTTTACTAAAAATTCTTCATGATTGGCATGTTTTTAGTGCCTTTTGAAGCGTTCGATTTTCGGAGTTTTCAGAAAGTTTGTTTAGAAAAATTGTCATAAAATTATTATTACCAATAAGAATGTCACCAAACTACACATAAATCAAGTTTTGGAAACAAGAAATCAGAAAATGTTAAGAAATAGATAGGTTACCATGCTTACTTTTACTCAAACAACAAAAAAGTAAGTATACCCCCATTGCTTTTTTAGGCGCGAAAACTCTTAAAATATCTTCTGCAGTCTAATATGTCTCAGAACTTCAAATTTATTCACAACATACCTTTAAAACATATATACCTTAGTTAATTTTAATGTTTCTCAATGTTGTTACTTTCAACTGTCATATTTTTATTTGCTAATGAGGGAATTCCAACAAGAAAAATAAAAATCTTCGCTCAGGGCATCTGAGCAGGAATCTCGAGCGACACCAAGGATAATCGGGGTGATTTCTTCTCTTCGTCTCATCATCCCAGTGTGGTGGACACCTCCGACTTCTAATGTCGACATTAACCCTTTCATCTGTCTGTAGGTCAAGCCATTGTGAATGACACCTGAAACATAGTAAAATATCCATGCAATTCATATGAATATCATATAGAGTAACCCGAGTAAACTTCATGTCACATGGGACTGGGTTCAGAATTACTAAAATAGATCATATTGTCTAAATCAAGCTAGATTAAATAACCATGGATTCCATGGGAGTTACAGGCTTCGACCTTAATCCCGAGATACAAAACAATATCATATGAAAGAAAGTTTTTTGAATGTTGTTTTATTCTTCATACCTATCTTTTACAATTGATAAAGCTGTAACCTTTATTGGACACGTTTGAAATACATGAATTTTTTTCACTTATCTACTTTATAAATACATACCAAGTGTAGACTTTGTGTTGATGTCAAAAACAGGCATTCCACGCTTTGATTTGTCAGGTGGGCGATGACTTTTCCCTGTTGTAATGGCATTGCTCATCCCACAGCTACACTTGATGTACAGGATATTGGCATACCCAACTGTCGTTTCACGATCAATGTTATGAAGAAGAGGTTTTTCACAGTCACGGTTCTTACACTGTTTCAATTGGTTAGCTACATGTCCGAGTTCAATAATTCTTCGTCCACTACTCCAATCGGGATCGAGTGATGTACATGCTTGGGCCGAAGGAATTTCCTTTTCTTCAATCAAACATGAACTGGTCGAATCGCTACGGATCTCTTCATACTCTTCATCATTTTCTGCATTTTTCGCAGCGCGTTTACTTTCTGATAATGCCTCAAGTCTTGCAGCCTTACCCGGCTTCACAAATCGACCTTTCCAACGTCTTTTCATCGTTTTTTTTCTCACATTTCTTCAAACTTTTCGTGTCTTTGTTTACAAGCGGAAGTTGACAAGGGAAGTAATTCGTAGCCAAAATCAACGTCTAAAACGCGGGCCGGATTATCGATCGTTATCAGAAATTCCTTATCGGCGCTAGGTGGCGCATGATATGGGCGAATAACCCTTTAAGTTACGTTTGTTGTCTGCTGCAGTTTTAAATTTAGACAAGTCACAAAATCCAATATATCGGTGGTGTATATAAGTAACAATTTTGTTTATAAGTCATCTTTTACATGTTTGTTACAATGGGCTATATGTAGAAACATGCTATGTCAATCGTTATTATAAGATGGCTTGCTTCGAATTGCATTGAAAACAAGCCGGTTAAAAATAGCTGCCAACAAGGTTTGAAGAGTTTCGGATTCCACAAAGTAAGTAAAGATTAGCCTAATGGTTTAATAGTTTTACTGCTAATTAGCTGAGATTTAGATAAATAGAAGAAAGGGATGAATGGTAAGCTCTAATCTTTTATTGATAATAAAATAAAAATACAATGATGTTGTATAAATATATATGCTCGACAAAATTGTAATGAAAAGATAAAGGGAAGAAAATACATGTCAATTTTATTTAACATTTGAATTCGTCTACGTATCTTATGTATATACAATGTATTTACGATGTTTGGAAAGAATAGGTACGAGTCGTGGTGTATTTCATACTCGGTACCTCTTTGGCCCGACGACTCATATTTTCAAATATGACCCACCAAGTGCTAAATGAAATTAAATGCTTAACAAAAAGTAATATGTTCGGAGTTCCCGTCCAGGTTGTAATGTGTATAAAAGCGCTCGGTCAACGGTTCCCGGACGTCCTGTCTAGTAAGGCTATGAAACAGAGAACCAGTGAACGAGCGCCCGCGGGCACATTGATTCTTGAACGAGGTCCAAATTAATTATCATAATGCATTATGAATGTTCAAAATGACGGAAACTCGTATGAATAGTTTCAATAAAACACATTCTCGAGAGTTTACATTTTATAGGCTTCAGAAGGCCAAAAAGTACGGTATACGTGAATATATTTTTTTGTAAAACTACCTTTATATCTTTTAGGACAATAAAACAAAAACATTTCGCCTTCTCTGCGATTCCAGTTACCGGTGATATATCTTGAGATGAATCTTCCACTTGACTGCGGAATAGCGATTGATTCTCTCCAGATTTGCCTCAGTCTTTATAGACATTAAAAATTCATGTTTTAGTACAACCCAGATTAACCGAATAACTTGTAACATGTTTGTTGACTCAGATAGTATATATCATTATCTTTCTAGATTTAAAATGCTCTAACCGAGATATTGGTATATTTGCATTGTGAATTCTTTTTTTAAAAAAAAAAAAAACAGTATGAGATTTTGTAACCTTATCGCTAAATCTTGTTTGTGTTACATGTCATTTTATTTTATTTGCTTTCTTTTTCCATTATACTGAACGAGAGGCATTATATATCGAGAAAGGTATACACCAAAGCAGGAACCATGTGATTTTACTGTCCACATACATATTAACGAATAGTCCTGTAATTTTATTCTAGATGCATCTTTTAATTAAGTAAAACATTTTAAACCACTATGACGAAACCAACGAGCAATCTTACATTTCGTTTCGATGGATTTCCATATAGACCATGAAGTACCATATAGACAATACAATTCAATCCCTTTAAGTCCTTTCATATAGAACAAGGGTAATGATTGGGCAATAGATCAGATCTATAATCGTTCGCGATGTCAGCAGAGGAGTCCAAATGATATTCAGACACCTCTACAAACTTTGTCAGCTATCATGCCGAAATGTTGCGTGGATATTACACATGTTGATCAATCGCAATCCGCTATTGTTAATGTCGGCATTTTAAATTCGGAATGTTTCACCCCGATCACGTGCCTGGGAGACTGTTCTAGGTGACTATTAACGTCCTGGGGGTTGTAGGCGCCCGGCCCAGGGGTGATATCTTTATTGCCCGTGTAGAATGACCTTCCCTGTACCGAGTACTCCGGGCTTTTCCGCTTCGTAATGCTCGAGGGACTAGTTCCGTACTTCGCCGGCCCCGGAGTCCTAGCTAGATCCTCCGCATAGCCGTGTTTCTCTGAGCGGTGGCTGATGGAGATGGCTGGTGCACCCCGCTGATTGGGGACCCGATCGCCCAATGTTGTGGGTAGTAGATAGGTGTTCGGACCCGGCACCACGTCCAGGGGACGCTGTCTCGTCCGCGGGGATATGGAGTAGTTCGGGGCGCGCTTCTCCCAGAGTGGGGCGGTGTCCGTGTTGTAAGACCCCGGCCCTGGGGATATGAATCGTCGAACTAAGAAATGATAAAGAGAAAAGATGTAATTCATTTAGTACGTTGGCTTCTTGACGCTTTCAATAAATTATGAGTTGTCCACAGAATGGGGTGTCTCTGCTGTAGGAGATCAGTCACACTTGGGAAAAGAAAATGAAATATCTTTGTTTTATGTTGGTGATGTTCATCGCCGTTTTTATCTCGTGTTTCAGTTTGTCGCAGTGCTTCCTTTGTTAAACTGAACTTTTATCCAGTAACAAAGATGTATTATATTTTTACAGTATAAACTTAACCAATAGCAATTTCGCAGAACCTGATTGCATTGTTCAGAAAAAAGCAGGTATGCCCCTGTCCCGATTTAAGATGAAAATGCCAATTTCAAAGAAATCAGTATTTTTGTAAAATCAATTAGGCATTAAACACCAATAATTTGTGACAAGTCCTTCATTGAAGGAAATGTTTGACTAATATAATATACATAAGCGCAGTTCTCTTGGGATCGAAATATTGTTACGAATAAGATAAACATTCACTTTTGCTTAAAGTGACCATAGAAAAGGGATACAGAATCGTTCTGAATAAAGGTGGTCGCTTTCAATAAGATTGATTGTATATGCATAGAGTATTTCTATGCAAACTATAAAAGTATTTTTTATAGCAAATTCAAAACTGTTTTCATCGCTCTATTCGATAACGGTAGGTAAGGCATTTGCGTGTTGTACATCTATGTTCGTTATTGGCGGGTTTCCAGATGAATGGTACGATAGGTCCGCCGTCTATGGCCATAACAATAAAGTTGTTACTCGTGCCGATTGTTCCATCAATAATTCAAACAACCGTAAAAGCATTCAGCAGCCCTTTGTACCGGCACGAGAAAACTTACAGCAAAGGGATGACTATATTGAATATCATACGATTGTATGGAAGCGCTGCCGTATACTTGGACATGTATCAAGTGTTGTATACGATTGTATGGAAGCGCTGCCGTATACTTGGACATGTATCAAGTGTTGTATACGATTGTATGGAAGCGCAGTCGTATACTTAGACATGTATCAAGTTTTGTAAACGATTGTATGGAAGTGCTGCCGTATACTTGGACATGTATCAAGTGTTGTAAACGATTGTATGGAAGCGCTGCCGTATACTTGGACATGTATTAATTGTAGTATACGACTGTATGGAAGCGCTGCCGTATACTTGGACATGTATTAAGTGTTGTATACGATTGTATGGAAGCGCTGCCGTATACTTGGACATGTATCAAGTGTTGTATACGATTGTATGGAAGCGCTGCCGTATACTTGGACATGTATCAAGTGTTGTATACGATTGTATTGAAGCGCTGCCGTATACTTGGACATGTATTAAGTGTTGTATACGATTGTATGGAAGCGCTGCCGTATACTTGGACATGTATCAAGTGTTGTATACGATTGCATGGAAGTGCTGTCGTATACTTGGACATGTATCAAGTGTTGTATACGATTGTATGGAAGCGCTGCCGTTTACTTGGACATGTATTAAGTGTTGTATACGATTGCATGGAAGTGCTGCCGTATACTTGGACATGTATCAAGTGTTGTATACGATTGCATGGAAGTGCTGCCGTATACTTGGACATGTATCAAGTGTTGTATACGATTGTATGGAAGTGCTGCCGTATACTTGGACATGTATCAAGTGGTGCAATACAACACTAAATTCTATTAACAAACTTTTTTTCTTCTCAATATTTCGGCCGAAGCCTTCATCACAAAATGAAAATTGGTCGCCCAAACAAGCAAAATACGAGAGCAAAACATGCAGTTGTAGAGACAGAATGTTTGTGTCGCATATCTTATCTCATCCGCGACATATCTCACACGACGAGGTCAGGTGGGGTAACCACGTGACCAATGTTAACGAAAAATGTCCGAACAAGATGGCTGCGCCACAGGTATATTTGCTTTTTTCTGCATATTACTTTTGTCTTCCAATATCTTATATACGCCATTTTCCGATCATCGTCTTTCTGGTTCTGATGGTAAATGAAATATATAACACATGGTTTATAACGGCATTACGTATAACAATTGGTAGAGAAATCGCAGTCGATGGGTGATGTTTTAAGGTCATTCGCATCCCTCGACCCCAAATTCTCTGTATGATCTGTGAACGCACGGCCAAAATGGAAACAACATTATTCACCGGTGGTTGGGGAAAATTGACCGTCGTAACATGGCACGTATTAAATAGTTGAAAACAAAAGTAATCTGCTGAAAGAAAGCATAAATACCTGCTCATTCATGGCCGCCACAATTCGTAATATGTTTTGTATCGTAAACATTGATCACGTGATCACCCCGCCTGTAGTTCTTACTTAGAGAATACGTATCGCAAATGGAAAAGACATGTTTTGTAGGACATCAAAGAGAGAACTGAACAGAAAAGCATAAAAAATATTTTACACAGTACCGCTTTATTGAGAAATCGGTTTCTTTTTGTTTCCTTTCTTTAATTTAAAGAGGTCCACGGGAGGTGAAAATCACTTTTCAGAACAAACACGTGTACTGCTGTGACCCACTCACTATCATTGAAGCATTATATCGTGCAGAAATCTAGTTTGGGTGTTACTTGCACCGATCAATGTCTCCCTTTGTCACATCGATTTCTACCGGATCCCAGTCTTCATTGTGGGATCTGACTTTTGCCTTTAATCGGTACCATTGAAAATCGAACGTGATAAAAAGTATTTCACAAATACGATATATTGATTTGATGGGCTATTCAATAACACCTGGGATATAAATATGTAACTGGACTATCTGACGAAATTACGGGAAAGGCAGAAACGATTGGAAGCCAGTAGCTCGTTCTCGACGTTTGGAGTGTGCGCTATAGGAACAACAACCCAAGATACGGCGCTGCTCGGCAACAGTTGTTACGTACTTACACGGACAATTAAACTCCCATTGTGTGTATCGGTATCTCGATAGTTTCTAGGCATTTACATATATGGGCCGACATGCATATTAAATGTCAGCTGTTCGCTTATGACGTTTATTATAAAATGTTGTACTTCCCTTTTCCCTTTAATTTATACCGTTCCCGTTTTTAAATAGAAATATTTCGTTTTCGTTCGTTTTTTAGATTTCATTTATTTATTGCCTGTAATATATTGTAATGTACCCTTATTCTATATATGTTACACTTAAATCAAGTGTCTGTTCTGTTCTGTTCTGGCTTAAACGAATACAATGCTCTACCCACGCCTTAAAAGCATGCTAGCGCTCAGAAAAACTGCAAAACTGGGTAAAATGAGTTATAAATTATGACAGAACATGTTCAAATATAGCGAAAAACCATTGGATCATGGCAACAGAACGCCTGCACTATTTATTATCTTTTTTCTAAAGTGCTATTTTCACAAATTTTGTGACCACCAATTTAACATCATTGTTTACATTCGAGTAACATCTGAATTAGCAAGGAGCTCTCGGATTAACGAATGGCGATCACGTTACAAAAATTATGTGACACACATAGAAATACTGTCATTTATCCCATATTTACAACGTAAACATTCAAAATGGAGCATTTCTCGGGGTTTATTGGTGCCTGACGTTCCTCGGGTGACCCTGTTTTATCGCTAATTGTAAACAATCCTTATTGTATTCACTCTTTTAAAAGCATCATGTGAACGTGTTACCGGCTCAGTTCCTATGTAAAAGGGAATTTTAAGTACTTTTGAGATAATTTTCAATTATTCTAGAACCATCACAATTTTAGCGTATATGAGCGCAAGTATGGCTTTAAATACTAAACGACGTTCTTGACGATGGTCATTTAGTCTAATAAACGATAGCAAAGTGGCGCGAGGATAACACCCGGACACACACACATGTATACATTTATACCTTGATAATTATATAATCAGTTAATAACACTCGATATGAGTACGGCGTTTTACGTTTATACGCTTTTTGGAACTTGGTAAACAAATCAGAAACAGTTTTGAAAACCTTCAAGGACACTTATATGATAAAAATTATGTTTCGTCACTACATCAGAAAAGACACTTGTTTCTTCAAGCATAATACGACTCAATTACTCTATACACTGATGATTTATTACCGGCCCAAATAAAAAGCAACACCAGAAGGTAATACCTAATGAGACTATTGAAACCACTGGGAGAAAAGGATTTATTGATTGGCACAGTGGTTTCCTGAGCTATTCAATTAGGAAGGAAAGGTGAAGAGTTGATAAATGTGACCTAGTTGAGAAACCAATGTTACCTTGTTACTGTTTTTGTTGATACGTACTAAAACATTTATGAAGGGTAAACCATTTCTTCTTTCAACTAACAATACTTGTTCGTTTCTTCTCGCAGACTTTATTGATGGAAACAGTTGTTCTGACACAAACATCACTAAGAATAAGGGTTAGCTAGAAAAAATAACGATTCCGTTTAGTTGTAATGAAAAATAACCATTTCTTCCACTCCAGTTTTGGCTAGATGGATTCATCTGACCGCTCTGAACGTAAATCTCTCAGCCATCCAAGACACCTGTCAGGACGGACTTATGCGGTAAGACTGTAGAGAGAGGCACAATTTTTTACTCGGTGAATTGATTTTAGAGAGACTACCTTACATATTGTGTCCTCTGAGTAACATATGTTAACAATACCATTTAAACAATCAATTCACTAAATAATTGACCACTTCAATATAAAAAATATACACTTTAAAGGTACTGAAACCCTGTGTTTTACTTAAAAAGAAATGGGAAGCAAGTAGCACGCCTTTTAGCGCGTCAAATGATGGAAAAAACCTTGTCTGTATAAAGTCGTGAAACTCATGACAGATGTAGACAAGGTAAACAACTAACGGATACTTACCGGGAGTCTTCGGTTTGATCCCAAATGAAAAGGATGGTCTATTTTCTTTCCCTTTGGGTCCGAGTAACGGATCAAAACTGTAAGCTGGACCAGGACTCTCATTCCGGAACGCTGCAATATGTGAGATGAACATCATCACTTGACAACGCTGGAAATGCTGCCTACACTTACCTTCCCTTTATCCATACCCTAGAGCAAAGGTGTGGCTTGTCAAAATTAATAGCAATATACAAGAATATGACTCCCGCCCTCCCAAAAAAAGATACATAAATTCCGTATGATATTAGATAAAATCAATCGGCAAAAGTATAAATTGCTCTCTATAAACCATTTATCATTTGTGACAATGGTATCTTAAGTATTCTTCAGCATATACGGTTATGTAAAGTATTCTGGAGTAATTAAGACTCCAATGAGGATCAACAATATATGATTAAGGCTAGTGCCGTCAATATTGTTTTTAACAGCATTCTTAAACAGTATGTGAAAAGTTTGTGGTCTTAATACAGGATGCATGTTGTTAATGAATCATGTGCGTCCTGTATTAAGCCGTTAATCTACCGTCTTCTACACCAAGATTCTTTCTGTTGTTACTGTGGTCGTACAGCAGACTTAACGTTTATCCTGGACGCACGCATTTCCAACTTCAATAAGACGATCGACAAGTAGAATAAAGCATACACAGGTGTTTCATAAGTATATCGGACACGTTATAGCTTACGAAGTACATACATTGACTTCGGGACACCACTACACAGTTCGTGAGCATTAGTAGTCCAAATGAGTGGAAAACTATTGCACAAGTATTGCGTTAAGTTCATTCATGTTAGAGGTAAAACGCCTGAAACAAAAGTAGCCCGATAGTCGTTGCATTGTAAAGGGATTTCCTCCTTTTATATCGGTGAGCTTTTTTTTTCACATTTACACATGAGTTCTTTTGTTTTCGTTCATTGGTCGCCTCAGAATTATCAATCCTTTTGGACCGGTAAGAATTAATATCTATGAAAGAATCAAAACGGGGAATATGAAAATATGATAGTCTCTTATAGCCTTATATTGTATCACGAAATCAAATTTCAGCTATATCGCAGTTTTCCTTGGACTCACTGTTACTCTGATGTGTTTCGCAGAAGGCCACACCTACGAAATCAATGGCGTCCGTAGAAATCGAAGCCTAGACCCCAAAATGACAATCACTATGACAATGTCAATCACTTTAATCAATGGACGTGTCTGCAAGAATGAATAAATAAAAGTATGAATGAATAAATAAATAAATACATGAATACCCGAATGAATATAAACTTGTAAAGATAAACTTACTCCATGACCTCGATCCAAACGAGAATGCGGGCGATTGTCGTTTCGTCATATCCACACTGTGTCGTCCAATCGTCGAAGGTAAGAGATAGTTCGCTGGACCAGGACCTAGAACAGAACAGAACAGAAACAGTATGTATTTATTTTTGCAGTTCTTACTATCTAATCTATCACCCATCCATATGTGTCTAGCTTTATCCCAATTTAAACAGTCTCTAACGGCAATTTACGTACCTATCCATGCCAATTTAAACAGTCTCTAACGGCAATTTACGTACCTATCCATGCCAATTCAAACAGTCTATTACAGCAATTTACGTACCTATCCATGCCAATTCAAACAGTCTATTACAGCAATTTACGTACCTATCCATGCCAATTTGAACAGTCTATTACAGCAATTGACGTACCTATCCATGCCAATTTGAACAGTCTATTACAGCAATTTACGTACCTATCCATGCCAATTTGAACAGTCTATTACAGCAATTTACGTACCTATCCATGCCAATTCAAACAGTCTATTACGGCAATTTACGTACCTATCCATGCCAATTCAAACAGTCTATTACAGCAATTTACGTACCTATCCATGCCAATTCAAACAGTCTATCAAAACATACAGAGATCGTGTTTTATAAAGAATCACAATATAAACGTAATATCTGTTGCTAATAATGTCGACATTGCTCGTAAACAAACACGATTGTCGAATTTTTGGTCATAGAACAATTGCATCGCAAGTTACGACCAAAATTTTTCGTATGGTTCATACCACTTGTAGGAAGATTTAATATTTGACCAAATGACCGAAACCTACCCGATAAGATTGCCTTGGGGAAGGCAAAGGATGATGGATGACATTTAACGCGATCGTTAATTGTTTGATTAATAACGAGCACCATTCTTCGCTTGAAGCTGTATAACAATCAACAACGCCTCTGGAATCTCTGACGAACGAGGAAAGGATAACCCCACTGCTAATCTCAAATAACCATTTAAGTATTTAAAGCACCTATACAAAAATGAAAAGAACCTTAAAGGAAAGTATCATGTGAAGATAAGAAAAATATGTCGAATTGCTTAATGCCTTAACAAGATAGATAAAGAGACATAACAAGACAAATAGGGTGACATAACAAGAAAGATAGGGCGAAATAACAAAATAAATGGGGCAGCATAACAAAATAGATAGGGCGTCAGGATAAGATAGGTAGGCCGACATAACAAGATAGATAGGGCGACATGACAAGATAGATAGGCCGACATAACAAGATAGATCGGCCGACATAACAATTTAGATAGGGCGACATACGAAGATAGATAGGGTGGCATAACAAGATAGATTGGGCGACATAACAAGATAGATAGGCCGACATAACAAGATAGATAGGGTAACATGACAAGATAGATATGGTGACATAACAAGATAGATAGGGCGACATAACAAGATATATAGGCCGACATAACAAGATAGATAGGCCGACATAACAATTTAGATAGGGCGACATACGAAGATAGATAGGGTGGCATAACAAGATAGATTGGGCGACATAACAAGATAGATAGGCCGACATAACAAGATAGATAGGCCGACATAACAAGATAGATAGGCCGACATAGGAAGATAGATAGGGTAACATGACAAGATAAATAGGGCAACATTACAAGATAGATAGGCCGACATAACAAGATAGAGAGGCCGACATAACAATATAGATAGGCCGACATAACAAGATAGATAGGTAGAAATGACAAGATAAGACAGGCTGACATGACAAGATAGATAGGGCGACATAACAAGATAGACAGGCCGACCTAACAAGATAGATAGGGTGAAATGACAAGATTAATAGGGCGACATGACCAGATAGATAGGGCGACATAACAAGATAGACATGCCTACATAACAAGATAGATAGGGTGAAATGACAAGATAGATAGGGCGACATACTAAGATAGACAGGCCGACATAACAAGATAGATAGGGCGACATACGAAGATAGATAGGGTGACATAACAAGATAGACAGACCGACATAACAAGATAGATAGGGCGACATACGAAGATAGATAGGGTGAAATAAGAAGATAGATTGGGCGACATGACAAGATAAATAGGGTAACATGACAAGATAGAAAGGCTGACATGACATGAAAGATAGCGTGAAATAACAAGATAGACAGGCCGACATTACAAAATAGATAGGGAAACATACAAAGATATATAGGGTGACATAACAAGATAGATAGGGCGACATAACAAGATAGATAGGCCGACATAACAAGATATATAAAGAGACATAACAAGATAGATAGGGCGACATTACAAGATAGATAGGGCGACATAACAAGATAGATATAAAGACAAAACAAGATAGATAGGGCGACATAACAAGATAGACAGGGCAACATAGTAAGATAGACAGGCCTACATAACAAGATAGATAGGGTGACATAACAAACTAGATAGGATGACATAACAAGATAGATAGGGTAACATGACAAGATAGACAGGCCGACATAACAAGATAGATTGGGGGACATAACAAGATAGATACAGCAACATAACAAGATAGATAGGGCGACATGACCAGATAGATAGGGTTACATTACAAAATAGATAGGCCGACATAACAAGATAGATAGGGCGGAATAACAAGATAGACAGGCCGACATAACAAGATAGATAGGGGGACATAACAAGATAGATAGGGTAACATGACAAGATAGACAGGCCGACATAACAAGAAAGATAGGGGGACATAACAAGATATATTGGTTGATATAACAAGATAGATAGGGCGACATGACAAGATAGATAGGGCAACATAACAAACTTGATAGGGTGACATAACAAGATAGATATGCGACATGACAAGATAGACAGGCCGACATAACAAGATATATAGGGGACATAACAAGATAGATAGGGTAATATGACAAGATAGACAGGCCGATATAACAAGATAGATAGGGGGACATAACAAGATAGATAGGGCGACATAACAAGATAGACAGGCCGACATAACAAGATAGATAGGGTGACATAACAAGATAGATAGAGTGACACGACAAGATAGGGCGACATGACAAGAAAGAGTAGGAAACAAAACAAGATAGATAGGCCGAAGACATAACAAGATAGATAAGAAGACATAACAAGATAGGTAGGGCGATATAACAAGATAGAAAGGATGACATGACAAGATAGATAGGGCGACAAAGCAAGATAGATAAGGAGACAAAACAAAATAGATAGGGAGACATAACAAGATAGATAGGGCGACATAACAATTTAGACATGCCGAAGACATAACAAGATATATAGGCAGACATAACATGGTAGGTAAGGTGACATAACAAGATAGGTTTTCCGATATATCAAAATATATTGGCCGACATAACAAGATAGATAGGGAGACATGACAAGATATATAGGCCGACATAACAAGATAGATAGGGAGACATAACAAGATAGATAGGGCGACATAACAAGTTAGATAGGAAACATAACAAGATAGATCGGCCGACATAACAAGATAGTCAATGCTAGGATGTCATGTTGAAATCGATTACGTGACTTGTGAAAAGCTAGGATGATATATCAAGATAAACAGAGTTACATGTGGCGATATCATATCGGTATAGTTTTATAATAGGTATTGTTATAAACCTAATAGCCCCATCAACACCCAAATGTGGACAAAGTTGCGTAAGCGATAGTGTATTACATATACAGGGATGGACAGCTAAATTACTAAAATGTTGACGCAACAAAAAACAAACAAAAATACGATATGAAGAGAGACATTGATCTATTAAAAATTGCCTGTGTTTAATCCTATCATTTATTTAGTATAGATAGTAGAAAGATGTTATTACAAAATCTTTTTTATTACTTAAATGTTTTCTTGGTGGCGCTTAAGAAGGGTGATCGGTAAACGATTTTATTATATGAATACAGATTTTGGACCCCATACAGTTTTTATGTCGTGAAATGATATTATTCAATTTCAAAACCTTACTCATTCAATAGTTTTCAAAAGCATAAAGGCGATTTATTTCTAAAAGTATGTATGTTTTATAAATCCCATTAGCAATTTCCATTTGTAAAGACTATTGTCTAAATACCCTGACAAGTGAGTGTGAGCTATTATGACTTCTACAAACAGACACCTACATAACCGATTACCCTCATACACTCAATTTAACGTTCATGCGGTGGAACATTTATGGAATATCTGTGACAGAGAGTCATATTGCTCGTAAAGAGGACTGTGATTCATTGTCTTAATGGTGTCTATCTAATACTCCATTGGAGTAACAGTTATTCATACTTGTTATACATTGTCTGATGTTTATTTCAATAAGAACACTGTTCGTCTTAATAAACGTTACTATCCTTAACAATACCTCATGCAATTAAACCCGAGATCGTCTTATAACAAGACACAATGCATACAGAAAGTTCCAGTCCGGAGTTTTCAACAAGACTTGCATCCTGTATTAACCTGGTAAACCTGTTATAAAGCAAATTAATGATCATTTTAACATGGTGGCTTGATACAAGATCGATTGCATTTCCTATGATGAAATTTTTTAACCGAGAACTCCAAGGACTTTACCTTTAACCGGGCAACATACAGAATTCGATATCAGCCCAAATTGAAAGAAAGTATACTGACTTTATCAAAAGTTTAAAATGAAAAAAACTTGTGCAACTAATCTGTAATTATTAGAAAGGGTTAAGACACCATGACTAAGTGTTACAAAAAATGGAACGAATTGCAGCGAACAATTCCTTTTGGCTTATCTTATTCAATCAAACTCTTAAACAAGTCCTTATTCATGATTCATTATTTTTGAATGCATCTGCTTAATGCGGTGTTATGCCTACCTTACGACAATCTACTTGCTCACCGGTGACAACCATTATCAAACCTTTTGCTTTGGTCGGTTGCTGTTTAGCTAGAACAGTTATTGCCCACCGCCCATAGTAATTCATATGTAAATCGACTACTCCAATACTAAAAGGCCTCGCAGTGATTCGGGCAGTGAGGGAGACGCTTGTATATATCGTATTTGCATAAATTATTCCCAAAGTAAAGTTCAGGAAGTTGAAGAGATGCTTTTCAAAATAAATCATTCGTCAACAATTCGACACTAAATGAGACCAGAAATGGCGTCGGTATGTACTCTAAGACAATAAAGGTTACCGCCTATTTCGCGAAACAGTGTATAAATAGAAAACGATTTAAATGAGTAGGTATCCAGCTTACTACACCATGTTAAGGTAAGACCTCGGTAATGGAAAACTGGTTAATGCTTTGGTAAAAGAATAAGTTTAAATGTAATGCATGAAATATGCATCGCTTCGAAGACATTTACCGAGCCAATTTTCAAAATTTGTCTGATTTTGAATTTATATTTACAAAATGAATATCAACGATTTTGTTATTTATTTCATATTTATTACCTCCCTTTAAATTTAATTTTCACATCAAAATTAAAATTCATAAATGAAGTTTGCAAATACAAATTCTAATCAAGGAAAGATTCTTATAAAATGAAAATTGATTTTAAAATGGCATCTGTTTTGTTTAATCTTTAATTTGTAATTCTGACTTCTCCTCATTACCCAGTTCTTCCCTGAATGTGCATTTGCGATTGTGTTTCCGTGAAAAATTGATTGACCACATGATTCACGGAAATCGGCAAGACGCGTCTTCGGTTATTACCGAACATTAACGGTATCTTCGTTTTTCTTATGTACCCAAAGCAGTTTTTAAGAAAAATGATATCATTGAAGGCTATTATTTCGAACTCGTTCAGGGAGAGCTTGGAAAATTATATCATGATACATTATTTACCACTGCATTTAGACCAATACTTTCTACTGAATTTTATAATGAGAACTGGCATAACACCACTTTAAACATAATTAATTGCCATAAAAGTATGAGCTAATGTTGTGAGCTCACTGTATATCTACCATAAGGCCGTATTATTTAAGTCCAACACATAGAAGGACCTACGAAGCCATTACAGGGCAACATCTGAAACTATGATTCTATATTAAAACGACAGTCCCGTAAAAAGGGAGTATTGTGGGAACAGGTGATAGTGCTTGTAAAACATTTTCTCATTCACAGAGTACCTAAAATGCCATCAGCTGCAGAACAAGATTTAACTTTCATTCGAACTTGATTGAAAATAGTACCTTGTACATCGAATAAAATATATTGTTTGAAAGTATAAAAAGGATTGGTTGCTAATCGCTCGCTCCTACAATAATAACACATGTGTTTATGGATTTCCCGAAAATAACGTAAACCGTTCGTATCGTATCGTAACTTATCGGATCCCAAATGGAACTGTAACGTATTATATCGCATCGGATCGTATCAGATAAAAATGATTATCCTGTCACTAGTGTCATTTTGGGACCGATAACTAGGTGCCGTATAACATTTGTGATATCCGGCACTAACCATATATCACATGCACGTGACAAATCATGACGTCACAAGAACGATATGACGTCATGTTTGCATCATTTTCTACTTATTTTGTCCTTTTTTCTCGTGTTTTATTTACATCTTGTTTGTTTGAAAGAATACATTAGGTAACAGGATAAATAGAATAGAAAGTTGGTGTCTTTGAATTGGAAAAGTTATCGGGCTCGGCATCGGAATATTATCCGTTTCGCCTTCGGCTCACCGGATAATATTCCTACGCCTTGCCCGATAACATTTCCGATTCACGACACCAACCATCTATTCTCTTTATCTATCGAATCGAATCGTAACGGATCGTATCGTTTTGTGAACGTATAACTTAAAACGTGTATCATAAAGCAGATACCATAGACCATATAGCGTAAACCGTATTTCGTAAAGGGCTGAGATATGTTACAAACAGACATTATGATTAGGTTTGTGATACATGAATACGATCGCTTTTTGTCAATGAATTAGAATACACGCATTGCATTTGGACGAAAAAAAAATGCCGGAAAACATATACCTTATTGCCATGTCAATAAAATGACTTTTTCACGGAATGTTATTTCTCTATTATTTCATTTACATGTAAGAGAGAGTCCATATATTCAATACTATCTTTTTCTTTGTTAAAACGGGCGGGAGTGGTTGTGCACGCAATTCGTGCAAATTTCCTAACGTGCATCGTAGATCGCATAATGTATATCGTATTTCATATTTCGTTAATCAAATGAATAAAGTATCTGATCGTATCGAATCGAATTAACAGGTAAGACGACCACCCTATCGGATATCGTTAATCACACATCGTAGATCGTAGATCGTTCGTCTCTAATGTGTATCGAGCGTAACTCGTGGGAACTCATACGATAACACTACATGTCCTTTCGTTCCCTATCGGATATCGTTAATCACACATCGTAGATCGTAGATCGTTCGTCTCTATTGTGTATCGAGCGTAACTCGTGGGAACTCATACGATAACACTACATGTCCTTTCGTTCCCTATCGGATATCGTAAATCACACATCGTAGATCGTAGATCGTTCGTCTCTATTGTGTATCGAGCGTAACTCGTGGGAACTCATACGATAACACTACATGTCCTTTCGTTCCCACATACCGGAAATTGTAAAATGACCCAACTTAAAATAATCGCAGAAGACAAATAAGACACGATCCCAGTTCTGTTTCATCGTATTCGGAAGAAATATTTGTAGTTTAATGGTTTTTTAGCTCATTATGAGCAAGTAATCCTTTGACCCAAACTGTATTTACAGGATATTACATATGCAGTAGACATGCATCGCCGGGTCTGACATGTTACACTATTCCCCTTATCAGAAATAGTCCGCTTCTCAATAGGAAATCAGAGAATGGTCTAAATTGGATGCATAAACACTAGACAAAGATATATATTAAGTTATGGAAAAGGCTTAAGCAATTGTAATGATATTTTACTTCTAAAATCCATGGTAACAAAAGTCGAATTGCTTCTAAAAAGCGTTGCATACTATGCAGCATAGCTGCAACCTAAGATAACAATAAAAAAGTTTTATTTCGAATTCATAATCATAATAAGCTACTAGTTTCAAATTGGAACAGTCAGACATCTTATATGAGGGAACGGGGTCATACAAGTGGCCTTAAAAAGATAACTATTTCTGAATAAAGGTTATGACAATATTTGCACCCGAGTGCATAAGTTTGAATTAGCCCGTGTTAATCCTTGTTCTTAATCCGTTGACCGAAATTTCAACACTCCTATTTGTGTAACAATTTACACCTATTGCGATCCACTCTAAACGCAACAGTATTCGTAAATGATAAACTGTCCGATTATGATAGATTATTCAGAAGCGGTCATTCTGTGTCCTTGTGAATAATCAAGTGTTCCCGTATCATACTAGCGGAGTGATGGGTGTGTAATTGTGACGTTTTCTGAAACAATTGTTGCCATGCAAAGACGAAATAGACGTTATAGCAGACGACTTAAAGGGCCGTTTTTCATAGAAAGTGTCATAATTTGACTATATCATATGCTATTAAAGGACTATCTAAAGAATTGAGATATAAATAGCATTTATCTAATATGTCTTGTGCAAATTAAATGACATCACAGATCTGTTAAGATACAGACACCTGCAACATAGATGTGCATTATCTCCACTAAACGGTTATGAAAAGAAACGAGAAGTGTGTGAATTTTCTAGTTTTCTGATTAAGAAAACTGTTTAAACGATTCATTCTGTAAACAATGATCTTTTCTTCCGTCTTGCGAATAATAACAATACGTAAGAGTATCTAGGACGTAGTTTATCAAATGGGCAAATACTTCCGTCATTCAAAGATACAAACTTTTGTTTTAGAAAAAAATATTTTCAATCTCAATTTGTTTGAAAATTTAGGAATGATATCTGTTTAAGCTTGTATGCTATTAGGATCATTAGAAAAAAAGAAATATATTGGGCAAAAAGAAGCACATTATTTGATTAAAAGTTCAAATGATTTTCACTTAAATGATTCATATCGTCATTGTTGTTGATATCGTTGATTGGAGAGTAATGATTGTTAAATCACCTGTTTAACATTTGTTACACACCAGAATTTGTGAGATAGGCCCTCAAGCAAGAAGTCCTCATTTAGAAGAAGGCTTCTTCTTATACCATAAGCGTTTTAATATTTATCAATAACAAAAAGACTGGTATCCGTTGATTGTTGTGCCACTTTGTTGGATTATGAAGTTGACATGATCTGCTTCAAGTCATTAGGAGCAGTGAAATGGCATTTAAGTCAACATACAAGGGATACAAACAAGACTTTCTCTCGACGAGAGCAATGCCATCCGGAGCAGTATATGCAGTCATTTCCTTATAGGTCTTATATTGCACTTTGAGATTTGAAACATTTCGAAAACGCCGAGAAGAAAATTTACATAAAACCTTGATAAATCATAATGGAGTTGCTTTAGAGAAAAACCACATTATATCATTTCGTCCCAATTTATGAAAAGTGTATTATCTAAACTTTGCAAGTGGTCAAAAAGCAAGACGTCCGAATTCGGTTTCGGACTCACGGTTGTCGGAGTACAATCCGTAACATGTCTTCGTCGCTTTTAAACAAAAGGCTTTGTGTGAAGGCCGGGGGGGGGGGTTGATTTAACATTTCAGAGCCCCAGAGTAGGACTAGTAAATCGATGGAGGAAAATACCAACTTAAATTGCCAATAAAGGCTAGGTTGAGCTTGTCAGAACCATTGACATTCCTTAAGTTAGCCAGAAAACGACCTCTCTCGAAAATCGAGATCTATCGGTAGCGATTGTTGGTAAAATAAAACACACAAAAAGCAGTAGTAAAAAATCCTGTCTTTTTAATAAAAATACATTCGTATAAAAAGGGTTAATGAGAGGTAAAATGCTGATTGGAATGCTATTTAAATCTTTGCAAAATTTGTCATTTGCTGAATATGACAAGATTACTATCTGTCAATATTTTGGACATATGTCCAAGCTGCTATTGTTTTAAATCTAGATTATCTGCCGCGTGTAACCATTGCCAAAGAAATTGTGTCGTATCTTCTTTATTGAATACAACTAGATACGTCAGATTATCGTTATAATGGTGATTTAGTTCAGTTCTTCATTTTGTGAAAATTGTATTGAGACTAACAAATCACACACCTTTTTCAATTTATTCTAAAGGTAGAACACTTTTTGTTTCAAATGCAAACTGCTTTTGTCACAATGATTTCGTTAAATCGTTGAACGTTCATTTGCATACCAGAGACCAAGAGCAAACGAATCTTATAAACGCGTTAAAGATAACCATTCGTGTTGGGTAGAATCCATTGTTTTCAAGGCTTTAACCCGTCTGGTAGAGGTGCGCGTAACCGTGTACACATGCCTAAGAGGGTTACCCACCCGCACGTTAGGCACACAGACTACTTCCATACAGAGAACAGTGTCATCAACAATATACCAGTGATATTACCCCGACCCATGCTCCTGGGTAACGTTTTACTACCAAGTTAAGGAAAATATTTGCACAAGTCATTACTGATACACATGTATAGTATCTTCAATGAAAGTACAATATTGCAATGTGACACGTCATTGGAAGCGTCTCGGAGAGACGATTCCAATGATATGGTACATTGCAATATTGCTTCTTCCAATATTGAAATAAGGGGAATTGTTGTTTTAGACTTACGCAAATCTTAATCGTAAACTGTTTAGTAAAACGGTACCCTGGTTTTCCCCTTACCAACACTGAACATTACTCTATCTTATCTACTGAATATAGAAACACAATCGTTCAAGTGTCCGGATGAGAAATGGATAAGCCGTAAAGAGACGGTCAATAGGCAAAGCGTCGATTAGGATCTGTGACAGGATCTAACCAGAAACTGGGCGTGTATGAAGCATGTGACGTAACCTTATCTACGATAATCGATATGGGTTAAAACGATTCGATTTTTCATCGATGGTTAAACAACTCTTGTATCTGTTTCCTTCATATATAACCAGTACTTACGCCGAAATGTGGGTAAGGTCAAAATGAACGGGTGTAGATTGGATTCTTTTAAACGAAGTCTTTTAAAGAGCTAGTTCGTGAATCGTACCCTAAAATACCCATCATAATTGAAACAGTGTTAATGATTACCCAAAATGGGTGTTTGGGAAGACATTCATAAAACCGAGACTGAAGTAAGCCCGACTATCCTTAGAGCCCAAACAGGAGTGGTCAGAATCAGCTAGCTCATTATTATCTTTTGATTTTGAAATGAGAGTTTACAACTTAAATGGGCAAATAATACGAATAATACGAAACAAGTTCTTTTAGATAAATGATAGCCACAAACCTGACCCAGTAATCCATTGTCATGAAATCCACACCCCTCAAGTCCTCATGTCAACGTTGTTCCCCAGAACAACTGACCTTTATAATGTCTAAACTGATAATCCTTGTTTCACGGACTTCCGCAGTACACCAGACAAATACGCAGTGTATTTTGAGTTGATGTTGAAGCAGTCAGCACTACCAGGCATGCATAGGCTTTACTGAATGTGCGGTCTGACCAGGGACGGTATCTAAAACGCGTTCATTGACTTTTTGTTTATCAAAACGATGACAATTAAATGATGATAAAAATTGAATGAATACAGAAAAACACGCACATACCCGCGGTATCACGCTTAAACAGACGACCTCACAAAGTGTGTTTAAACAGAATCAAACGTTGAAAAAAGGGTTGAAACAACCCTCAACACAATAATAATGCTAAAAACGAGTGGATTCATTAAGGTTTTGTGAAACGAGCATCTGCGCCATTGTTTTGATGATTAGTCTTGGGATCGATCTCTGACGCAAACTGCCAGGATCAAATGACAGGAATGACGACCCAGTGCGTAGTGCTGGTCCTAAACGCTCATATCCACTTCGATTACTTTGCAGAACTGAGAGTTAAGAACCTTGTTTGCAAAATAAACCGTTTAAAACACTGTGCTATCAAGTATATGACCACAAATTGATGTGTGTGTGATCAAACGAGTATGAACGGAACCGAGGATCGTATTACTATAGGTTTAGGATAGATGATAGACGACAGATGTTTTATTTCTGTTTTGTATCTTATATAAAAGTACATTTATATGTTATAGCTTTTGGTAATTTTATAGATTTGTGCTGTAATTGCATGTAACGAAGGTAATTTTTTTTAAAAGGACTCAAATCTCAATCTGTGAGATAGGTGCTTTAAAGAATATTGCCAATTGAATGCATTCTTATGCATTTTCTTGAGCGATAAATTTTATTTATAGGCTTAATTTTATTTATAAGCTTATGTTAAGAACAAATCATTGACGTTGAAGCAAGCAATAAAACATGGCTGCATTGTTTGTTTATCAAAACAAGTAAAAGTCAGATGACATTATGGTAAAAAGGAAATGATCACAGAAGACGCTTGTTATCGTTTTCACCACGTCCAGTGTTAAAGTGTGAAATCTCGTTTGAATGAATGAGGCAATTAAAGTATTCAAAAAAACATCTTATGGATTACAGAAAAAACAATCATCGTTTCTAAACGACTAAGTGACAGGTGATATTGTTGATATACAAGAAACATCTTAAGAAAAGTTTGAATGTAAAATCATAGTGCTGCAGGTTAGCCCTGTCTCAAAAGCAAAACAAAGGGTTAACTTTACTAGATAACGTGAAAAATACATATGTCGACTAAACCTGACGAAATGAACTTACCCGTTATCCGGGCCTGTATGGGTATCTCCCCAGGGTCTCCGGGCTTCTCCCCACGACGTCTCCCACCGCCTGCCATCGCGTCAACAAATAGAGAAAGAAAGGAAAAGATAAACTATAAACAATTAATCTCGATCAATTAATATTATCCTATCTAATACTATCGATTATTTTTACACTCGCCGCGGCACATACGTTAATACTTCCGAGTCCCCCATAGTGCATTGCCGGGCTATTGGAGATTTCGTTTAAAGATTTAACCCATTTCGTGTGTACAGTTAGAAGGGTTCTGAAGTCGCCATTCCGTCCGGTTTCACGAAAGTAGTGCCGTATTTAACTCATTCACAAAGGTGCGGGATTTGTGACTGATCCGAATTGAAAACAACAGCAGTCAACAAAACTACATGAACACGAAATACATTTCATTATCGTATTGGTAGAATTGCTCACTATGGACAATTCGACCTTTTTGAATAAGTTTCTTAAGTTCCTCAAAACAGAGGCGACAAAGTGAAGTATTAAAGTGTAAGGAGTCAAGCAAAATTGAACTAATATGTTTTTTTACGAAAGGAAAATTTGTAACGGCGAACGGATGATGTGTTATATAATGTACATTTTCATGTAGATACAAGGCACGTATATGAATCTTGAAGATTTTCATGTAGATACAAGGCACGTATATGAATCTTGAAGATTTTCATGTAGATACAAGGCACGTATATGAATCTTGAAGATTTTCATGTAGATACAAGGCACGTATATGAATCTTGAAGATTTTCATGTAGATACAAGGCACGTATATGAATCTTGAAGATTTTCATGTAGATACAAGGCACGTATATGAATCTTGAAGATTTTCATGTAGATACAAGGCACGTATATCTTGAAGATTGAAATGAGACGAGATGGCTTCTAATTAAAATCGTTGTTTTCTATCCACAGACAGCACCAACATCAATCGTCAAATTGCACAAATATGTCCATAATTATTTTGTAATAATGATTAATACTTTTCCAGTGACTTAATTCTAATTTACAAAGATGACCAGAGAGGCGGAGAGAACGGCGTCTCTTACGATCCGTTATAAGCCGGTTATCGTAATGTAGGGTTATGCACATTCGCGAGGTTTAAGACCGAATGGTACTTGAGGGAGCAGGGATATGGGAGACTGTAACACTCTTTTAAGTGTTAACGCACCTACAGTTCACTTATTCATGATTTCTGCGAGGTCGTTCAGCAGTGGTGTGGAAACAACGTCATCTCCATGGGTCTTTTCCAATATTATAGTTGATCACGGGGATCGAGCCGTTGCTAACCATCTTCATAGAAAGTGGTAACTATAAACGCTTTCAAGTAACAGTTTACGTCTGTAACATCCGCCATATTCTTTAGTCTTATGGCTAAACCCAGTGTTCTGTCTGACGAATTTCCCTACATTTGTTTTGTTTACACATCCACCACACGAGCGTTCTCTTGTTTGGGTACGAACGTAACCAAGGACGATATCACGCTGTAATTAACGAGCTTTCTCTTTAAGGACGAGGATAAATAAATGATGAATATTTACAGCGCGTCTTGGGAAAACAATACGTTCTCAAACTTCATTGACTATCGATCCCATGCATGGGTTGTTTTATCACCAGAACTGAAAACTAGCAATCCCAAACCAAGAATACTTCACTGTCGAAACGCTTTGATCATTTGTTTGAAAGATTGCCTGCACAATCTAAATATTAAACTTGAAACCCTTGTCTTCCAAAAACGATAAAGACTGAACTAGGATCTTGCGTGGCCCTGTGGTTAAGGTTGAGGTCTAGGAACTCGGCAATCCAATGTTTGAGCCCCCATCTATACCTCTGGCTATATGGGTGAGTCCTTTGGCAAGGCACGTCAGAGTAGTAACAGTGAATCAAGGAATGTAATAACCTGGTTCTGTATACAGAATGGAGTATTGATACATGTTAGCCTCATTGAAATGCACGCCGACCGAGGTCTACCCTTAAGAAAGAAGTAACAGGTATCGCGGTTTGCTGTTTAATTATTGATATAAACTACACACGCGAATCATGTCATCATTCCAACTTATGGAATACTATGATACTGGGCAATATAGTATTTTGTTACAAATTAACACTTTACCAATGGAGTATTGAACAGGCACGTTTATGTCGTGTCTAAATTCTACTGTTTGATTTAGAACAAATGTGAATCATTAGTGAACGGTATGTATTAGGAATTATATCATATATACCAGTATTATCATAGAAGCATTGTGGCAAACGAACAATTGGCTCACAATTACGAGACTTTCTCAGAGATTGAGATTCTAACTTTTTCTTAAATGAATTTCCTTCTACCGTAAAGAAAACAACTTATATTTCTAAAATAACATAGAACTATCTTATTGACAGGTTTCCAAAACCTGCTTATAATATCCAAATCGCAGACATTGCAGACCATTTAAATGGGTTTATTTCGTAAAAAACGATCAAAACTTAGAGTTAGAGGTGATATTTCTAGAAACCATCGTCACGTGGGTCTTCGAAAACGTTTACCGCGCATGTGCATGTACGCATACATCATTTCCGTCAAGCGAAAACGGGTGGCGCGAGGAAGAAAACAGCGAAAATATTGACAAATTGAATCGTATTTATCAATTGGATAAAGGAACTATTAATAGTCACAATTTCTACACTGGATGTTGAAGATTCCACAATGTTGTTGTTGTTGTCACGTGATGATAGCAAGATACGCGAGGAATAATTCCTCCGTTTATTTATAAACCGGCTTTCCCAAAGGACAACAGACAGGCGTGAAGAATCACGTACGTTAACTGACGAAAACACGGGGTTTTAGCGACTTATAAGTTACAGTATGTAAGAAGTTGAAAAAGGTCTTTTGTTTAGAGACAAGGTTTGTGAATATCAAAGTTATAACATTAAAAACACCAAAAGCATACATCTCTGAGAGAGTCTCTTTGAAAATGTTGACTGAAATAAGTACTTAACGCATTCGTAAAGCCTCACCTTAAAGTAGCTTGTTAACAAATTGATCCGATTGGTTTCCTTTTTCACTGGTATTCTTTTTATGAAACATGTGAACAATTTTAAGTTTTGTCTTAATTGTGTTCAGTGTGTATTTACCAGCAGTGCTTTAGTTGTAATCAACTGTCCAGCTCTTAGCGAAGGAAGACCAAAGCTGACATGCCCATGTCAACGGTGTCAAGATCGCCTGAGCTATCGGCCTTCAGTTAGTCATGAATCGCGATAGGAATCAACTCCACTCACACACAACTCCACACACAGAGAGACTGGCTTTTTGAGTCGAAGTTATGAACACTAACCGACTAGGTCATGGTGGCTCTACTTTCCTTTGTGACTTTGTATGGACAGATTCAGTCATTGTGTGTGACTATAGTAACGGAGACCGATTTGTGCAAAATAACTAACGAATTAAAGCGGACCAAAACATTCAAAGACATCATGTAGAAACTTTGTGAATGACTTGCGTCCTTTATTTAAACTATTAATGAACAGCCAAAAAAAGAATGTTTTATGCAAACTTGGAAAATTTATTTACTTAGCTAATACTATACGTGACTCAGAATATAGCGATGTCACACAAGCCTTCACAATTGAATGATTATTGATAAAATTAACTTACTTAATTATAATCATGATAATAATAATAATAATAATAATAAAAATGATAATAATAATGATAATAATTATAGATTGTATGTGTATGTTTATGTAAATATATGTATGTATGTATGTATGTATGTATGTATGTATGTATGTATGTATGTATGTAGCAACGACATGTAAATGTTATGCTAATAAAATGTTTGAACTTGAACTTTATTAAGAAAGCATCACATTTAATGACTGTTCGAACTATATAAAACAAGATATGTGCTAATTACGACAATGGTCGAGGCTGCTGACACTTTGATCAGTATAAAAACTAACCAATACCAAGTGTAGGGAAGATGCAGAGAAACTTCAACGTGACCTAGACAAGCTACAGAAATGGGAGGCCAATTGGCTCAGGGAAAAACACCATGAAGTACCGAGGGATGAACATTATAAAACGGATGAAGATCGCAACCCATGTTTACCAAATCATCAACTTATACCCCTGGAGCGGAGGATTCAGCTAAATATCCACAAGAGCCTAAAGTGGAACCACCACATCAACCAGGGCTCAAACAAGGTAATCAATACCAATGCCTTTCTACATAAGATGACTATCATTGTTATGATTACATCAACTAACATCCGCTACCATAATTCTAGTTTTACAAAAGGAGTTCTACAAACTCTGAATCTTTTATTGCTTGTCAAAGAAGAGATCGAAATAAGGTTTGTTCACTAAAATAGGACACGTTTTCATTAACTTCGGAATTTATCTCATCGGATAAGCCTATCCATACAACACATGCTAAAACAAGTTTACAATTCATACTTTTAATTTTGAATGAATACTTGGATGAATATACGCTAATGAAACAAAGAGAAATGTGTTAGAACTTGTGATTTCATGATATGCAAACATGAAAAGATATATTCACACTATTATGTACATGAAATACCATTGCTTAGTGTCACATTATTTACATAAGGAACAATTCACGTCAAATAATGATTAAGGAATTTCAAATGTATGTATATTGAAAAAAAATAACGAAATTTTACAATGTGATAAGAATAATGAGTGAATTTCGTCTCACATGTTATTGGGCTACCCTTCAAGAAAACGGCCTTATACACTTTATATGCACTCACCCCTATGTCCAACTGAACTTATTTACTTATATATCGGTTATTAACACTGTCCAGGGCATTCTTACCTGCGATGCAATTATTCCGACTTTAATACATATTCTGCCGATAAAATAATCGTCCGTGAAGTACCATCGTCCTGTCTCTCTATTCCGATATCTTTACTGTAAATGTGAGTGTTTCTTTTCTTTCCATTAAAGTATAGAGCTCATTCCCATCCAAACATGTTCCCTAGGTAACCAACCAGGACAGACTAAGAAATGTGATATGCCAATTGACACTTAAAAGTGAAATACATGTTGCCATCGAAAGACGAACACGGTAAGGTCGGTCTATGTGCTACGACGCTAACCATTACGCCTCCGCACCTCCGTATGGGATTAATATGTCTTTGGAATATTCAACGTATTTAAGACTTCGTTGTCCAAAATGTGTGTTTTCATATTTGTGATAAACAACGGACACGTCGCGGGAAGATGTGTGCAAAACGCTTTTGATTTGTGGACACCACTTTTAATCATAAAATGCATATTCAAAATCCAAAAGATTGGTGATTCTGTTGAGTAAGCCCGACAGTTTCGACTCGGTTGAAAATGCATTGAAATTAATAAACTATTCATTTTCGCCTTTCAGTACGCATGTTTTTATGCAACTTTTACGATCTATATATAAGAATCATGCAATTAGGCATAAAAGGGGTGTACATGTATATGTTACAGGAAAACTGTAAAATCAGGGAAATCACTTAGGGATTTCGTGAAATCCCTAAAAATATCAGGGATTTAACGAAATCCCTGAAAATAATTTTAGACTTATTTTTATCTTGTGTTTCAAACTATTTTGCTTATGAAGAAATTGTTAATTGAAATAAAGATAAGAATAGCAGAACAGAACAGAAGTTTATTTCATAACTTGAACACTTAAGGTAATGTTGGAAATTCATTTCTATACTCTCAACATGTAGGTCGGTATTTCATGTATATGTTACAGGGAAACTGTGAAAGCAGGGATTTAGTGAAATCCCTAAAAATGTCAGGGATTTCACGAAATCCCTGAAAATTGAGAGGTCATATTACACAGTTTCACTGACGACCATAATGAATAACACTGAATAACGATAAGTAAATATAAACATTTTAATATTTCTAGACAATTTTTCACAAACAAATGACTATTATCAGTGGCTTTATTAATCAAAGTTATTCAATACAAAAATGAATAAAGTTATACAAAGTTTGCTTATAAAACATGATCAGTGCAAAAATGAATTGAAAGAATACTTATTGTATTCTTTATAGAAATGTTCAGTACAAACATGATTTAACTCAAAACTAATTGTATTCTTAAAGAAATATTCAGTTCAAAATGAATTAAAGGGAATACATTTTGTATACTAATAAAACGTGTTCGGTGCAAAACCAGTGTAATGGAACACACAGGCTCTTGCTTTCGATTTCCACTAAACCTTTAGTCAGGTCAATGCAAAAAGACTGTAAGTGCTAAAGAAAACTTAAGCTATTGACAAACATTTTACGCTGAACTAATGATTAAAATTTTAACCAATATACTTGTTAAGTGCAAAACAGTTGTAAATGCCGAATGAAATATAAAGGTTCTTGTATTCTTAGTCGGGTCAGTGCAAAAGGAATGTAAGTGCTAAAGAAAAGCATAGCCAATGACAAACACTTTACGCTGAAAACTGATTAACATTTTAACTCTTATCCTGCTAAGCACGTCTTACATAAAGGTTACAAACAGCAAAGATCCAGATGATAAAGGTTTTTCAAACTTTTCAATTTCATTTACGGTCCACATCATAATAGGCCTGCAACCAGCTTGTCTTAGGGCAGAATACGCCTGGAGGGACCCAACACCTTATCACTTATCAATCAATCAATTATTTCAAACTGATACTGTTTGTAGTTTGAAAGAGAAAGTTCAAAGAGAGGTGTAAAAACAAATGAAAATAAAATTCCTTAAGCTGCATTTTCCTGTTTCTTCTGTAAGAAATAAAACTTAAATCCTTTACTTCAATTTTCACAAATCTCAAATTATTATTTCCAATAAATTTAATTTTAATAAACTCATATATCTAAGATAATTTACTGTTCAAAGTTGATCACATATATTTAGCTTTCAAAATTTAAATAAATAAGTAAATCAAAATATAAAAGTTAATGAAAAATATTTTTTTTTATACTAAATTAACAGTTTACATAAGTCTAAAAGTCCAAATGAACAGTTATCTATAAAACTTTTATAGTATCATTACTACTTCCCCTAATATAATTAAATAGTCGTCAGTGAAACTGTGTAATATGACCTCTCAATTGTCAGGGATTATGTGAAATCCCTGACATTTTTAGGGATTTCGCGAAATCCCTAAGTGAATTAGGGATTTCATGAAATCGCTTAAATTTTCAGGGATTTCACTTAATCCTGATTACACAGTTTCCCTGTAACATATACATGAAATACCGACCTACATGTTGAGAGTATAGAAATGAATTTCTATCATTAAATAAAATCGTCAGAGGAAGTACTATCTAGGTAATGAAAACAGAAGTAAATATATAACTAACTTCGCATTTGCTTTTGACGAAAATCGGTGGTTTTAAACAGATCACGAATGTACATATATGCTAAATGGTCTGCGCTACTTTAATTATTTCTATCATCAATAGGGGCCACTACATTTACTTGTTTGTTTATCTATATGAGGTTTAACCCGCGGGCCACACAGGCTCCTTTAGTCTGCCAGATATCTGTTAATCTCACATTTCTATTGATACTCGCCATGTCTTACATGATGTTGTGAGCTGGTGCTCTTCCACGTGGATGCTACCATCGAGGTATCTAGATCAATCATACACTATCTGCCTGTGTATGGTGATAAAACTGTTATTGTTTATCATTATCATCATTTGAATATAGAATGATAAAATGTATCTTGCCGTTATGTTGTTTATTAGTAAATCCAAACATACACAAGGTTAAATGAATACCAAGTTACCTATCCGACAAACACGACCATTGCTTAGTGCAGATATGGGCGTAATGAGTCCCGCGATAATGAAATAAACCTCCCATCAGATTAGGTGAAAAATAAGTATTCATACGTTGGAAAATACTAAATCATACTTTTAAAAAAAGTACCCCACAAGGAGTACAGAATATTCAATGTCAGAAGTAAGGGGAAATGCAAAAATCCACGTGAACCATTTTACGTGTTTCACAGATGAAGGATGGAGTGTACTTGATATTATTTGCAATGATACAATGTAACATTCTTGTAATAGTTTAAGAAAAGGTGAATATTTCCCTAATTACGTGATGAATTAACCCTAAGTTTATACAAATATTTTACCTGATTCTGCATGACCAATGGCCGGTAGTGGATTGTGCCTGGCGCCTCGCAGGGACTCAAACGACGTTCTCTGGGTCCGTTTACGACCTCCTGCTATTGTTGTGACCGTCTCGTTGCCGTGCGGGACTTCAGTACGCACTGCTGTACGTACCGTGCGCTCGTTTTCAGTATGTGTCGTGCGGGCAGTAGTGTGTTTATTTGCGTGCTCGTCCGTTCGCGATTTCTTAACATTCGTTCCGACAACTTCACTTTTGTCCATAGATTCGTCCCTAATTGGCTGGTTGTCTCGTGTGATACCTTTTCTATTGGCAAGTGTTGTTTCCGATTGCTTGCTTTTAATGGTTGTTTCCTTAAAATCGCTTAATTTGACATCTTCAGGCACATTCGTTTTGTTTGACGAGTTTGCTAGTCGGCCGTCTTTAATGCCTTCGCTGTTCTCAAACTCAACGGAAAACTTCAGATCCTGGCGTATAACAGTTTTCTGTAAGTTCTGACTAGAATCCGACGTCATGTTGAAGTTTGTATTTTGTTAAAATAAGCCTTCGTTCTGTAATGTTAACACAGAAAAAATCATAATCGTCTAGAAAAAAAAACGTTTTTAATAACATGAACAGAATTAAATTACTTTCATCAATCTCTCTAGAAATAAAGAGTTTTTCACATACTTAAATACGTTTAGATGTATACGAACAATAGTTTGTCATATATTTTGTAAACGTCTTTATTACCATTTAAACCAGGAGACTTGTTAAATCCTACACTATAGAAGGCCCGTCATTTATCCTATTGAATATGTAAATATAGATCTCAAGTTATTTGTACAAAACATAAAAAGTACAGTAGAATCACCGAGGTCAACCCTTAGTCCATTAAACTCTTTACATCACACACACTTCTGTTCATGCATCCACAATAACAATCGGAAATAGTGTCGGACATTTGTGAAATAATTGTCATGAGACAGGAAAGGAAGTGCTAGTCACGACCAAATTCTCAATATTCATAACTTTTCTTCCCTATCATTTCATTTGATATTATGACATGAATCTATACCAATATAATGTATATGGTACGTTTGTTCGAGTTAATTAGTCAAAAGGAAATGCGATGAAAAACCTACTACTTAAACAAGTAACTCAACCGTTCGTTTTTTACTTGCCTACAATTAAAACATTACTACACAGTTATGGATACTCTCTATGAAGGCAAACCCTTACCCATTACTGAAGTTGTTCTTATCTTGTCACATTTGCTGTAGAAAATTTGCTGGAAAACGATGTCTAAAATACATTTGTCGTCTAATGATTATTTTCTATTTCGAGGATTATTTAAACCATTTTGTTAAGGCGTTTCATTTTGTTCTCACAGATGAGAAAATAGAAAAATAAAAGTGCCTTAAACATAAAGATTCTATATTTGCATATTGTACAGAGTCAAAGAAACGCTTTTGATAGCTAATGTGGTTCGAAGAAAGCCATTATACCTTGGTAATTGCAGTTGACACAATGTCAAAACCGATGTATTGCCTTTGAATCTCAATTCTGTCTACAAATAAATATCTATCCTGATTCACTCGTTACGAAAACTCAAAATATGGAATTCTATTTGTTCATTGTCTCCGCCCAAAACTCTCTTGGAACAGTCAAATGTCTACCAAGTAGAACTTTCGCTGAAGATACCTAACAAAAACACGTTCTTCATTCGTCACAGCAATTGCGTTCATCTTTCGCCACTACGTTCTTTTTATATATAATGATCCATAATTCCCCCTTGACTTGACAAAGTTAAATTTGTACATACATTCTACACAATAATATAGAGACGTTTATTGTTTCCAAAATATGACGATAAACCTTTCTTAAGAAAAGCATACATTTTTACAATTATAGCTAGATCAGACACACGCTGATTTAAAATGTGACTCAAAATTTACGGTCTTACTTTCTCTCTAGTAAAAGCGTAGAAGTTAAATCAACTTATAATCGTTTTCTGACTTAGCTATCGACATATTTGGTGCAATAGATGATATGTCTTCTAATTTATGTACTAGCTTTATTATACACTGTATCATACATCCACATGGAATAGAAAGACTGGTTTATGTTGAAGGCATCGCGAACACATCCATTTTGGGTTACGCTAAACACGCACAGTTCTACAGTCTGTCTCTGTAAAGCTAAAGTCCATTGTGCTTTCTTTCAAAAAAGAAGTCGGACTTCCTCCATACTGAATCCGTTTATCTCTGAAATCGACTACAACGACACTCCGTCAGCCAATTAACAATGGAGGATTCCAAGGCTGTTGAAGATGACATTCACATCGTGTAAAACTTGAGGAACGATTACACCTGTTGTCATGAGTGTACATATTCTATTAGAACCAAGTTCTCCTACAGCTGCGCACCAAACGTTTTAACCATACGACAGTTTGCTGTTCATGGTAAAAAGGTTTTCATCCGGAGATGACGATGACGGTAATGCTGACGGGTCGTTTTAAGAACGTATTCTTCCTTTCGGGAGTCTCGGGAGTCTAAAACCCGACGGACAATTATCAAAGGGTAAACCCATCGGAAATCGGTACCAAGGGACCTTCCCGGTATTATTTGTAAAGCGGGGTTAAGTACAAATTGACTATTGGTTTTACGAATTATGATACTATTTTAATCCTAGATTGTATGGACGTTAAAATAGAAATTCCTTTTATGACGATAGGTCGTCTCAAAGAGAATATATTCGTCAAAGCCACTCTGACACTGGCTATAGCTAGAATGTAAAAAAGCAAACAAGTGCATGCTTCAATACCTGCTGTCGTTATCATAAGAATCTCTCCTTTCAGTGAGCCCAATTTACATTTATTCAGATGGTGTAAATGTAAGTAAAGAAGGAGATTCAGTCTCAAACTACGTAACAGTCGCATTGTTGTTCGAATAAGGCCCTTTGAATGACACACTCTAATCGCATGAACAGTTGTAGCCCAGCTTATAGTTATTAAAGCATGACACATTCACGAGGAGGATGTTTAAAGTGGAATGGCTTTAACAGTATCTAGACCTATGTTCGCATTCTAAGTATAAAGCAGGCAAACTTAGCAAACCAGTAGAGTCTCGCCAATGTTTGACAAAATGAAAAGAAAAAAAGGTTTCCCACCATGACATTCTGGGTAATGGACATATCTCTACAAATGTGTTTGACGATGGTGCAGAGCGTCGACCTCCTCTTCCGAGAGTCCCGGGTTCGATCCTCGTTCGTGGAGAGGTGAGAATTGCCGAGACTAGCCCGGAAAGCGGTGCGAGCGCTATTTTAGTATCCAGCGAGAGTGATTTCAATAAGCTTCCGTCACAATTAATGTTAGATAAATATGTTTTTATCGAAATCGCTACAAATTGAAAAGCCAAAAACAAGTAAAACTGGACAAATGTTGGTAAAGGCTTTTTTGATGAACATGTAGGTTAAGAGTTGAAAGGTAATTCCTGACTGGCTATGCTGTGGAAGGTTGGTCTCGTTTTACCTGATATAGATACAATCCCCCGCCCTTTTTGTCATGTTGGCAGGTCAAATTGATTTGGCGTGCACTGTTAGTCATATGGGAGTGTGTGCCTGATTGGAAATGAAAGCAATAGCAAGCATGAACTGTGAACATGTACACACAATGTGCTGTATAAGGTAGAGAACTTTGTTCCAACATGATAATTGTCTCATCATGATTAGTGTATCATTGTGCGGTCACACTAGTTTCTAAAGTCCTCTGTCGCACATGTGTTAAATGATAAGTATAATATGACATGCTTTAATATACTTATATTACAATAGTGCTCATATTTTTAAAGCTTACTCAATTGATAGGAGATTTTTGGAAAGTCTGGATAATACGTGAATACAACGATTGTCGATAAAAAAAACCTGTCTGAACTTTACAAATGAAAGCAATAAGTATTGTGTTATAGGCTGGTAGGAAACGTCTTGCCAAAATGCGACACCAACTGACGTTCCTTTTCATTCAAATGATACCAAAAAATTGTATAATGTGCCGTACAGATTCAATCATAGTACGATTTAAACCAAACAACTCTCTATTATCCAATTATAAAGATACCTGTGTCACTATCGTATTTCATAATTTGAGACGGCATCTATGAAAACAATTCATAAGGCACGATAAAATGCTTTCAACTCGACAGTATTCTAAATTTCGTTTCTCTCCTTTAGAAAGACTCTCTAAGAAGTTGAGAATTTCGAATTTTTAAAACAGTTGTCTTCTACCGTAGATATAACAACACAACATAGATTTCGAAGTAACATAGAACTAGATAATTGACATCTTCCCAACCCTTCTCATATCTGTTCCGAAAAGATAAATAACATTGACATCGCAGAGAGTGAAGACTGTTTAAACGTGTTTATTTTGTAAATGACCATCTAAACTTTAAGGCCATACTTGCACTCATATACACTTAAATTTGGAAGCTTTAGAATAGTTTACAATTAACTTAAACGTACTTAAAACTCCCTTTTACAGAGGCGTAAAGATAGAAACACGTTCACATGATGGATTTAAAAGAGTGAAAATGATATGGTTTATTTATTATTAACGATAAATCTAGGTCAGCCGAGAAACGTCGGGAACCAATGAAACCTGAGAAATTCTCCATTTCGAATGTTCACGTTGTTGGTATTGGATAAATGACAGTATTGTTATGTGTTTCACATGATTTCTGGAACCAGGTGATCGACACTCGTTAATTCGAGCGTTTCTCGCTATTTAAGATGTTACTCGAAAGAAAACAATGAAGTTAAACTGGTGGGCACCAAATTTAAGAAAATAGCACTTTGGAACCTGAATAACAAACATTACATGCTTTTTATGTCATGATCCTGTGATGTTTCGTTATGTTCCAACATGTTCTATCATAGTTTATAACTCATTTACCCAGTTTTGCAGTTTTCCTGAGCGCTAGTATGCTTTTAACTAAAAGGTGGTATTTTTAGATATCATCGTCACGTGGGTCTTCGAAAACTTGAAGCGTGATCACACATAGACGTATACATCATTTCCGTCAAGCGAAAACGGGTTGAGTGAGGAGGAAAACAAACAGCGTAATATGAATAAGATAAATCTTGCTTAATTTTATATAATCGTATTTTGTCAGTTTACCTTTACCACCAATGCAGTGAGCAAGATAAGGCCGGAAAGAATAAGCTTAAGCCTTTTTTTGATACAATATAAATTAAATGTATCTACTTTGAAGGTTATAATTAAAGGTATTATCAGCATAACAAGATGAAGATTAAAAGGAACAAATGTCATTTAAAAGGCCCATTAAAGGAGATTAATGCTATATCAAACTATATTATTTGGTAAACTTTTGGACAGATTCAAATAGTTATCACCAGAAAACACCATCAGCACAACTTCAATGTGAAAATAAACCAGAAATAATCCAGATTAGCAAGATTTATAATTCAGATTTCCCGATTCTTCACCTCTGACCTTGACAGTTGATACACACATTTTTGAACCGACAAATCAAAATTCGTTATTTTGAATATGTAAACAAACATGTTGGTGATAAACATGATTGAATTGGAGACAACTATATTTCAAGCACAAATTAACTTATTTTAAATGAGTCTTATTAGTAGGGTCTCAATGCATTCATAAAATAATTCTCATGACTTTTATGAACATAATAAAAGAACTCCATATATTTTTTCAGTAATTTATTTGTACTCCTCTCCTTTGATGTGCCTTTAAATTAAAATCAATTTTTTTTTTCGTGGATTCGAATTTGTATTTTCCAACTTCATTAATGTAATTTTAATTTCAACGTGAAAAGTGAGAAATAAAGGGATATGATTGATATGAAATTTATTTCAGTTGTCACGTGACAAAAGCAAAGCGCACGAGAACGAATTCCTCCTATTAGTTATAAACCGGCTTTCCCAAAGAAGAACAGACAGGCGCGACGACTGATTTCACGTGAATTAACGAAATCACGGGTTTACGCACCTTATAAGTAAAGAAACTAAAAAAGGTCTTTGGTTTATGACATGGATTGTGAATATAAAATTGTTGACGTTTGTTACTCCAAATGCACACATCTTTGAGAGAGCCTCTTTACGTTATAATATGAAACCCAGCTCATTAGAGATGGGAAAATACCCTCATTGAGGCAGTCGGTAAACTTGAACCCAGAATGATTCATTGGGTATAAGTTGATAAGATGGCGGTTTCACGACGATTTCAACAGTTTGAGTCATTTTGATTTACCCAGCGAACATATCAATAATCCAGACAGTTCTACACCAGAATTTGAATTCTGTTTTAAACCACTTAATGTTTCCCCACATAACTGTTGAGAGACACATAGTCTAGGTTTTAATGATATTTTAAATAGCTATGATAACAATATGAATTACTATCCAATACTTAAACAGCGCCAGAGAGATCAATATATTCAGAACTGGAATAGTTCAATACAATCGATGTCTAAACTAGATCTTTATAAATGTTTTAAAACCGAATTTTGTTGTGAAAGCTATATTGATATTATCAAGGGTGATATGTTAAGAAAATACATGAGTCGTTTTAGATTAAGTTCCCATTCATTAGCAATTGAAACTGAAAGGTATAATGGAACTGAAAGACAACATAGAATTTGTAATTTATGTAATCATAATCAAATAGAGTCTGAATATCACTTTTTACTATGTTGTCCAGCTTATTCAAATATAAGGATTAAGTATTTTGGAAATATGCCATGGCCTAATATGCATATCTTTATAACCATAATGTCGTCTAAAAGCAGAAAGGCTATTTTTAAACTTTCTCATTATTTAAAGGAAGCTTTTGAATTACGCAATACAATGTGTTAATAGAATGCTCTTCTTTTCGGAGGGAGTTAATAAATATGTATGTCTGTATGTTTATATGTGAATTGATTGAATATTCTTGTAGATAGATTGAAACTGTATTTTTATTTTGTATGCATAGTCAACTAAAATGTTATGGCCAAAGGCATGCTTGTGCTGAATTTGCCAAATAAAATAATTAATTAATTAATTGAAATTAATGTAGTCTGACTTCATTTGAAATCGGAAAGAGAATTTGCTGGTTCAGGTCTCAAACTTAAAGTCCATGTTTTCCAATTTGGACGCGCTATGGACTTACCCATTGAGGATCGACATGGACCGTTTAACAATGATTTGATGTCTCGCGGAGGGCGCCTTATCGTTCAACTCAAGTACTCCTGCCGCACGGCTCTAAATGACAGGTACAAGCTAGGTCCTGCCATCCTGACGTGTAGAAACAACGACCGCGACTGATCATGTGTAACCATTTGTTTTTGAAAAAGATTGGGTTTTTTTTGGTAAATTCTCAAGATAAAGGTGAGCTTTATAAGCTGAAATTGCAAATTTACCCCAAAAAAAGCTTTGAACGATTGGAGGTTTCTTGAATATTTAGTTAACAAATTTGGCATTAGTAAATTTTCAATGGGTCAAATTTCTCAGCCACAACAGATAACAACAACAAAGAAATTAACACAGTTGCTCTATGAGTTACATATATCTCTATTTCTAACATACGTAAAAACAGTTTATATTGAGGATGTGGCATCTTTCCTCAGCGGAGAGCGATTTCAAGGGTGTACATAACTCGGATCCAGATATTAGATATATTCATGCTCCATTAGTTAGAACGATCCAAGCTGTTACTCGCATGTATTTACGTCTGGATCACCCGTACTAGGCTGTACAAGACAAGAGTTTCTTTTAGAATGGGAGGTAATTTAGAAATCATTATGTCATTTCACAGTCGAATTGTCTTTCTTGTATAAAAATAACCTTAAGCTTACGCTTTTTTTCTTCAAATAATTCATTTTAACCTATATGTCCATTAACATATAAACAAATCATTATGCATTCAATAATAAACTCCAGAAATCATTGAGATAAAACTAGAAGAAGAAGAACATTTTATTTCAACTGAATCATATACAGCTCATGGTTGACAAACAATATAACAATAAATTCATCTTCGCATGCAATTGTAGGAATGGTAAACATACATACGCCCACACACACATACACACACCCACACCCACACCCCCGCACACACACCCATTACACACTCTCACACATACACACAACAATACTTAATGTATTTAGGTGGAAAATGTCTTAAAGAAAGTTTCAAATGTTCATTCATATACATCTATGCATATATACTTATATACATATACATACATGCAAACATATAAACATACATATTATCTAAGAACTTTAATTAACTGGTCAGTAAAATACCGTGAAGATAGCTGTCATCTAACTTTAGTTGTCTCTGGTTAAAAGTTTTAAAACAATATAAAGCAAGTCTGTACTGATCTTTTTTCTCATCAGATTTCAAAAGATGAATAAATTTAGACATGCAAGGTCGATTGATATGGTACTTAGGTAGCAGATGCTTTCTAATGCCATTGTAAAATGGACTAATTAGAGAATTATCGCAATGGTGGTTTCAACAAAACATCATAATGGACATGTGGTTTTCATTTTTAACATTTTTATCCAATGCCGAAGTAAAAGCAAGGAATGACGTGACCAATGTTTGTGATCGTATGTCTGAACAAGATGGCCCCGCCCAGGTATTTAGGCTTTTCACCCATTTTTTCCAATGATAGCCACATTATGTACCCATCATGAGTTGGCCATCAACGTTCCTGTCCTGGTGGTATATTACAAACCATGCTTTATAACCGCATTACGTCTAACACTCGGCAGAGAAATCCCAGTCGAACACCGACTGTTTTGGACATGTGCGCCCGTCGACTGCGCTAGCCGAGTGATCGAGGTAACGCCGTTATAAAGCAGGTACACATGCTGGGTATCATTGCAAAACTAGCTGAAAAAGCATATTTACCTGCGTCCGGCCATCTTGTTCGGACCAAGAATCATAAACATTGGTTACGTAAAGTAACAAAGTAGCAAAGAGTAAATGATGTAAAACAGTATATTTAAGGGCTGTGATTTTAGACCTGCCCATAGCCGAATTCGGGATTGATTAAGATATTCCCGGATGGGGATCGGCTGGAATCCCATAAATCCTTTCAATAATTTACTTGGATTAACAGGAATTGTTTTCGAATCAAGTGTCACGAATGAGTTGAGAATAAGTAGAATGCCTAGGCGAAACAGTACGAATCAACCTGAATCGTGACATGCCTGACAACATCGTTCACGTTAAAGTCTCGATATTCAGTTTAAAATGGTAGCACAACAGGGAGCGGCGATGCTCTTTTGCCTGGAACATATTCGTGATGATATCTGGCCAAATCTTCAACAGATAATTATACAATATCTTAATCTAAAGAAGAAAGACAGTTGCAATTGATTCGTAATTAATTGGTAATTCATTCATTCTGTAAAATAATGCGCTCTGAAGAATAGTTATTGGACGTGAAATTGATTCCTGTGTGTAAGTGAATTAACATGTATAAGAATTAAAAAGCATGACGTCACTTTCATTTTGAGATCCACCACATACAATGAGATATATCGCATTTAGACAAACGAGTCTTTAGTCTTGAGTTTAGTCCTTGAACATTTGATGTGGTTGTGTTCATTTATGGTAGCAGGTCTCAAATTCAATGTTGGAATTTTATCCATTTTATTAAAAGATGCCTGGATTATACACTTAAGAGGCAAACAAAACCTCTTGTGGGATATTAAGGTAAGACCTTGGTAATGGAAAACTGGCAATTGCTTAGGTTAAAGAATAAATTGAAATGTAATTTATGAAATATTTATCATTTCAAAGTCATTCACCGAGCCAATTTTCAAAGTTTGTCAGATTTTGAATTTAAACAAAATACCAGATGTCAACGGTCTTGTCATTTATTTCACCACATTACCCCCCTTTATTTCTTATTTTCACATTAAAATGAAAAATACATGAATGAAATTCAAATTCCAATCCATATAAGATTCCTTTAATATGAAACTTGATTTTAAAATGGCGTTTATTGTGTTAAATCTTTAATTTTGTTATTTTGACATTTCCCCAATACCAAGGTCTTACATTAAGAAAGTTTTTACCCTAATAAACCTTATTACTGTTACCTCTTTATTATGTTTTATGACGTTGTTCATCTTGTAAAATGAGGTGTACCATTTGGGAAGTTCCTGTTACTGTTACCTCTTTATTATGGTTTATGACGTTGTTCATCTTGTAAAATGAGGTGTACCATATAGGAAGTTCCTGATAGTCGTATACTTTGAAATAGTGGAATTATCCTGTGATATTGTTCATAAATAAACGTTCTTTATTATGGTTTATGACGTTTTTTTATCTTTGAAAATGGTATGTATCATGGGGGTAGTTCCTGAAAGTCGCACATAACCAGGAAATAACACTAGCTAAATAATCAAACATTTTCCAACGTTTCTAAAAACAAATTCTATACATAAAAGGAATATAATAGCTATGGAATATAAAGCTGTGAACATACACTGGCCATATTGAAACATCTATCCATGGTAAGGTTGTTGTCCCTTGTTTTCAATTTATTATAACTTAAATCCCCTGAAAACTGATAGAATTTTCTACGGTAAATTTTGAATTTCATTTAGAAAAGTCTATCAGAATCATATAATGCACCTTTCTACCAAGAGGTTTTTCTCATAAATCAAATGACAGAAAGATCAAATTTTACTTAAGCTTCAATGTTATTTTTTGCATTGATTATCTCCCCTTGTTGAGGTTATGATGAAAACGTTTCTCGGTAAAACCTTTTCATTTGTAAATGTCTTCCTTGTGACTAAGTTTTATTAAGTTGCTACCATGCACCGCTGATAAATGTAACATGCTTATCAGGGGTCATAATCCTTTGTTAAGATGTAGCAAGTAGGGTGTCACGCTTTATTAACTCGTTATAAATACTCACTCGATTTATCAATAGGCCATTCAATATTTCATTTGACAAAGACAAAGTTGCAAAATAATTTCTGAATGTAATGTGCGAAACTAGACATACATACAGCAAGAGTTGCGTTATGTTTATATGCATGTATATTTGCCACAAATATACGATATATGAATGAAGATGATTACAAAAACTTTTTTCATGACATCTAATTTATCAATTTATCCTCAAATCATGTCAACGAATATTTAAATTGAATTCTTTATCAGCGTTTTCGAACCCTTATTCGAATATTATTGTCTCCACTCTCTATTTAATCTCATTTATCCACTTATAAACTGACAGTTTAGGAATGCGTTTAGGAATGCTAAAGACAACGCGCTGATATTTCCTAAAGCTCTTTATATAGATCAGGGTACCGTTTCACTAAACAGTTTACGCTTAAGATTTGCGTAAGTCTAAAACAACAATTCCTCTTATTTCAATATTGGACACAGCAATATTGCAAAGTGACACATCATTGGAATCGTCTCTCCGAGACGCTTCCAATGACGTGCCACATTGCAACATTGTACTTTCATTGAAGATACTATCCATGTTTTTTAATTATGACTTACGCAAACATTTTCCGTAAGTTGTTTAGTAAAACGGGCCCCTGGTGTACAAGAAGTGTTGTTGATAACCTGACATCTTCAACATGGTGAGATATGCTTAATGTGTCTGTTTTACGATTTAAAGTTACAGAAAGAACTTGAGAAGAAAAGGCATTTTGTGTTATTTGTGACATGTTGGGCCGATACAAAACAAGCAAGATATTTTGAAATTGTCGAAATTTATTTTTATTTTCTATTCTACGTAAAGTTTTTTCACCCTCATCTCAAAATAAATGCTTTAACTTCAGATTGACACTAAACATATATTCTATGACAATAACCATTGACTTGCTAGGTAACATCCGACATACACTATTTTAAACACAATCAACAATCTGTTTGCTGATTGGCTCTAAAACAACGTTTTTATCTTTTGGTAAGTTTTTTTAAGTGTCTTATAACATCTATTTCTTTCATTGGATTGCTTTCTAGTCCTTTATATAGCTTCAACACAAACAATTAGACAAATGTATATATTGCCCACAACAAACCTTTATTTCTATTTTTCTCACGATGGTTTCTTCCTTATTTCTGATTAAAATTGCATACATTTCATTCTTGTTTTTATCGTATGCAATTGCTTTCGAAATGAGCCCGTCACATATACACATGTGGAGGAATCAGTGGATCTCATACTGAAAGAAAGGCGTGATCTAAGATGGTGTTGGTTGACCAAGCGGTTGCGTTACATCTGTTATAGATGGATAGGACGCAATCACCTGAATAATGAATAATAAGATCCGTAAATAAATTTGATAACTCGTATACAGATTTGTTTGTGAGCGTTCCAAGGTATCGCAACAGCAGACAATATGAATAAGCTTGAGACACTAGAAGCAGTTATTTGTGACAGTAGAACTCAATATGTTTAATTGGTGCATTTCTTATTATGTTTAATGTCTCATTTTTTCACAGTGCTGTCTTAAAACGAGTGGTACATGTTTGTTTAAACCGAAACATGTGAATGAA